>OZ023262.1:17585519-17980586 GCA_964006375.1 Tillus elongatus
TATTTTGTGCTGTTTAGTTGCCTATATATTAGCGAATTTCCGTTAAGAAAAATTCGCTAATACAGAGGTCACGATGACAAGCTCTTTACGGGCTCGCGAAGTCTGACCTCATTTCAAGCATGGGCTCCTTCACGATCTCCTGAATTTTGCAGTGGCCCCTGAAGCCTGGGTTGATCTTCAGTCTACCATTGCAGGCTAGTCTGTATAGTCCTTAAAGTGGTGGCGCTCGAAACAAATCCCTTTTCCCGAACAAAACACTGACCGCACACTCCACCCTTCGGAAATAGACCGTTACAAGAGAAATGTTAATTAGTCCAATTAAAAATGATTCAATCACCGAGTAAGGAAATTCAAAATGTCGTACGTAAAAGTTTTTAAAAATACTCAAAACAAATATTTTATCTGGCCAAATAGGTTATTTCATTGTTCGCTACTGCATGTCATGTTTTAGAATGAATCAAATTGGAGCTTCAAGCTCCTTGTTTTTATTCTGATATTTCATTGAAAATTATCTATGACGAAAAGACAAAAAAAATATTTTGAGCTTTACATAGACAAAAAACAACTTCTAACTGGCCTTTATTTGACTCCTTTCTTGTCCCGAAAGACTTTAAATGTGTTAATAAAAATATGGTAAACTCACTCAGTTCAGAAGAGATTTACTTATTTTCAAAGCTCCAATTACCATTGGTCACAGAGAGTGTGAGCTCTAGATGGAATATCCAGATTACACATTTATCGGGAACTAATATTAAAATCTCAAATCCAAAACATCATTTTCTATGGCTACATTGTTCACCCCAAAGTCAAAATTCCAACATAAAAATTGGGCAATTAAAAGTTAGTGATTTGAGTTGGCACAGAGCCCGGCAATTTTTATATCTCAACAAAAACCCAGCAGCCCAAGCTCTGCAATTTAAGCCCACGAGCTCTGCAATTTAATAAGAAAAAAAGTCTGGACGCACCAAGTGCGTCATTGTAGCGAATTTTCGTAAAAATGTTTTTATTGAAAATATTACACCAGGTGAAGATTGGAACCTCTGATGAGCACTGATAAGCACACTTGGAGAACCCAAATCACCACAACACATTTTAAAAGACCTGACGATTGTTTCACTAACCAAGTTAGCGTCATCAGAGGATTAAACGTTCTAAATACTTTAAAAACTAACATCAACTTATACCGGATCTTAGGTAAAGAGATCGAACTGAGATGGGAAACTAGGCAAATTCCACAGTGTATTGTATTTTTATCGCCGGACAAGGTCTTTGCACTGTCCCTACTACTTTATCTAAAAAGTGTCCATCTGTAATAGTTTTGAGAAGGTTCAACGACAGCTAAATTAACATATATTCCTTTGGCGGCAATATCTGTATACTTATGTTATCTTTAGAACGTGCTGAAACGTGGAAATTTTATTTAACAAAGCAATCGATCAGGTGACTCGTAATTGGCGGTGGTGAAGCGTTCATACATTTTTTGTTGTAACTATATTTCGCAATATATACCCTTTCGAACGCGTTTAGCTGTCCTGGTTTTCTAACATTTTTTATTAGTTTCAGATTTTTTTTATCAACGTGATGATTATTATCCCCAATGAGTCTGGCGACGGAAGACCTATCTACAGTAATATTTTTCAATTCAACAATGAATTTTTTCAACAAACCCAAGGCACGGCAATGGGCAATCCGCTATCGCCATTTATTGCAGACCTTTTCATGAGCAGATTTGAAACAGATCTTGAAAGTGAAAGTGGTTATTTTCCTAGAGTGTGGTGTCGTTACGTGGATGATATTTTCGCGGTGTTTAACACAAACATTTACAGAATAAAAGATTTTATTGCCAAATTAAACAATAAATTTGATTCTATAAAATTTACCCACGAATTAGAAATTAATAATAAATTACTCTTTCTAGATGTATTAGTTATCAAGAATAAAGACACTTTAGAATTCGATGTCTATAGAAAGGAAACCACCACTCTAAGCTACCTCCCAAACGACTCACATCATATGTACGCACAAAAAATGGCCAATCTGAATTTTTTAGTAAATCGGTTAATTAATTTTCCTTTAAACAAAAGTAGATATACCAAAGAATTACATTATATTAAGAACGTGGCCGAATATAACGGATACACTGCTTGCCTAGTGGAAAAACTAATCAACAAACAGAAAACAAAGAAAATGTTGACGGAATCAAAGACGTTCAGAAGTGAAAAATCGGAAAAAACTTTGTTGGCTTACCATTTGAACCTAGAATCACGAGGGGTCTAGACAGCATTTTTTAAAAAGTCAACTTACAGCTAACATTTTCAACAACAAATACCTTAAAAAATTTGCCAGGTAACCCAACAGACAAGGATAGCACGGATAAAATGTCGGGAATTTATGAAATAAGTTGTAAAGATTGTAATGTTAAATACGTCGGACAAACAAAAAGATCGATTGGAATTAGATTCAAAGAGCATTTATCCCAATTACGTTACGGTACTGTAGATAGGTCTTCCGGCGCCCGACATTTGGGATAATAATCATTACGTTGATAAAGAAAATCTAAAATTAATAAAAATGTTAGAAAACCAGGACAGGTAAACGCGTTCGAAAGCGTATATATTACGAAATATAGTTACAACAAAAAATGTATGAACGCTTCACCACCGCCAATTACGAGTCACCTGATCGATTACTTTGTTAAATAAAATTCCCACGTTAAAATAGCAAAAGTCTGTGGCTGATGGAATTACTGTTCCAAGGTCATAAATACCTCCACCACCACCATCACGTTTCAGCACGTTCTAAAGATAACATAAGTATACAGATATTGCCGCCAAAGGAATCTATGTTAATTTAGCTGTCGTTGAACCTTCTCAAAACTATTACAGATGGACACTTTTTAGATAAAGTAGCAGGGACAGTGCAAAGACCTTGCCCGGCGATAAAAATACAATACACTGTGGAATTTGCCTGCGTCTAGTTTCCCATCTCAGTTCGATCTCTTTACCTAAGATCTGGTATATAAGTTGATGTTAGTTTTTTAAGTATTTAGAATGTTTCATCCACTGATGACGCTAACTTGGTTAGTGAAACGATCGTCAGGTTTTTTAAAATCTGTTGTGGTGATTTGGGTTCTCCAAGTGTACTTATTGAAAATATGTCTTGTTTTTGAAGGACATTTGGTTGGCAGTATAACCTATATAGTAGTAACACTGTATCATATTTCATTAAAATGGGTTTGTTGTTTTAAAAAGTACATACAGTGTTCGAAAATAAACTTAAAAGGTACTAGAAAAAAGCCTGGACGCAGCAAGTGCGTTATGGTAGTGAATTTTCATAGAAATGATCTGGCACAAAATATTTTATTATAACTTTTTTTTCTTGTAAAATATAAATCTAGAATTTGGTGTATAGTTTACTATTATTTATATCGTAAACCTACCTACCAAATTTGGTTATCATAGTTTTTGTATTTTTTGAGATAAAATTTTTTTTTGAATGAAAACTCAAAATTTTCCCGGAAAACCTCGTCCGATTTTCCTGACCATCCAAGCCATTTACAAAAGGAAGGTAAATGCCAAATTTTATCAACACGGCCCATTATTTTTTGAGTTCTCGGTTTGATACATATATATATATATATATATATATATATATATATATATATATATATATATATATATATATATAAATATAAATATATATATATATATATATATATATATATATATATATATATATATATATATATATATATATATATATATAAACACACAAAAATTGAGACTGACCCTGGATATGGGTTCTAGGGATCCTAGTTCGCGCTCATTTGCAAAATTTTTTTCAAAATTCAAAAGTCGGGATCTCCCCATTAGTGAATTTTGTGAAAACTGGCCCGATTTCCCTGCTCAACGAACCTCTCCAAGCTACTATCACACCTGCCAAAATATAATTATTCACAAACAGCTTTAGAACCAAAATTGGGAAAACAATCACCTTTTCTTTTACAGAAATTGGCTTCAGTAATGTTACACTAAATTATATTTTTCACAAAAATTCGACAACTTTTTTTACAATAATTTACTAAACATTTATTATTCATTACCAATATATCACACAAATCTTACAAAAAATGATTTCTACGGAAACACTAAAAACACTGCTGCGAAAAGTTTTCAAATTCGGCCACCATTGGAGAGTACCTCAGCTCATTTTTTTCGACCAGTAATACAAACAAAAAGCTCTCTACATGCGGGGGGCTCCGCTATTTATATTGGCAAAACCGCCGTATCACAATTTGTGATATGTGTTTGTGATATGTGCCAAAAACTTGAAAAATTCCAAAACAATTGAAATAATTCAAAAACGATTAACGATATCATTTTTTTCCTTACAAACATGCATTATACTTCGATGGAAAATACAAAAATGCAATAACATAAGGGGTTTCTACTCACCAACGACTTACGGGCCACCCTGCGATTGTCAAAATAGCTTTATAAGATGCAGGTCGAGACACCACCCTATAATTAGCGTATGTCATTTTAGTTAATTTTTATTTTAAAAAATTCACTAATAGAGAGGTATCGATGGTGAGACTTTGAAAAAAGTTTTTCAAATGAGAACCCATATCCGGGGTCGGTTTCAATTTTTATATGTTTATATATATATATATATATATATATATATATATATATATATATATATATATATATATATATATATATATATATATATATATATATATATATGTATGTATCCAACCGATAACATAAAAAATAATAATTAACCGATTTCGATCAAACTTGGCAAGTGCCTTTCTTTTATTAATGGCTTGGATGAGTTCGTTAGCCAGGTAAATCGGACAAGGTTTTCCGGGAAAATTTTGAGTTTTCTTTCAAAAAAAAATTTTTTCTCCGAAAATTACAAAGCTATTTTAATGATATTTGGTGAATATGTAGCCTTGTAAAAGACCTTACTACATACCAAAGTTAAACTTTATAAGTTTATAAAAAATTGAGTTTTAGTGAATTTTTATTAAAAAAATTCACTAATAGAGAGGTATCGATGGTGAGACTTTGCAAAAATTTTTTCAAATGAGCGCGAATTAGGACCCCTAGAACCCATATCCGGGGTCAGTTTGAATTTTTATATATATATATATATATATATATATATATATATATATATATATATATATATATAATATATATATATATGTATCCGTCTGATAACTCAAAAAATAATTAACCGATTTAGATGAAACTCGGCAAGTGCCTTTCTTTTGTAAATAGCTTGGATAAGTTCGTTAGTCAGGAAAATCTGACGAGGTTTTCCGGGAAAATTTTGAGTTTTCTTTCAAAAAAAATTTTTTTTCCCGAAAATTTCGATAAAATTTGGTCTACATATTGCTTTGGGAAATACCTAACTATGTGCCAAAATTCAGCTTTCTAGGGTTACAGAAAATTGAGCTATTCAAATTTGAAACATTTATGTTTAAATCATAAGTATGTGGTTGCTGTTGGTTAGTCAATGCTTTTCTTATTGACTCATGAAATTCATTTGTAAGTTTCCGAGAAATGTCAATAATACTGAATTCACTGATTGTTAATCATTGGAAGCATTTAGGATTATATATAACCCCATTGTAATTTATTATCATTTATCACCTCTGTAGTATAATTATTTTTGCCTTACAACTCGCAGCGTTTTTAGTCAATTGTTGTTATTAATAGTCAATAGTTTCTTTCCGAATACACACACCTTCCATTGACTTCTGCTTCTGCCGCTGTTACAGTCCTTTTATTTAGAGGTAGAGTTGTAACCACTCATACAAACAGTGTTTTTTAACCACGTGGCTGGGCGACTGACCGAATTCATTCCCAGTTGCTGTTGATTTACTCATATTCTCTTAATATGAATGAAGATGTGGTGTCTACTTCATTCCAAGTCACTATTAACCGACTATTTATGAAATCAAATAAGTAAATTAAATCGATTGTCATAAAATATGTAGTGTATTAAGACAAGGGAAAAAGAAATAAAACATATATAACTGTGCACATTTTGATTATATTTTAGGGTGCTTGAGAGAGGTATTGTCACAGCATAATATCTTATTAAAGTTCATTTGTAAATAGGTTCAATTTTTAAATGTTTATATATATATATATATATATATATATATATATATATATATATATATATATATATATATATATATATATATATATATATATATATATAGATATATATATATATATATATATATATATATATATATATATATATATATATATATATATATATATGATAACTCAAAAAATAATTAACCGATTTCGATGAAACTTGGCAAGTGCCTGTCTTTTATTAATGGCTTGGATGAGTTCGTTATCCAGAAAAATCAGACGGGGTTTTCCGGAAAAATTTTGAGCTTTCTTTCGAAAAAAATTTTTTTCTCCGAAAGTAACAAAGCTGTTTCAATGAAATTTACTATATATGTTGCCTCAACCTTACTACGTACCAAAATTCAACTTTCTAAGTTTAGAGAAAATTGAGTTATTCAAATTTTAAATTTTCTTTCGAAAAAAATTTTTCTCCGAAAATTACAAAGTTATTTTAATGAAATTTTGTGGATATCTTGCCTTAGGAAAAACCTTACTACGTATTGAAATTAAACTCTCTAAGTTTATAGAAAATTGAGTTATTTAAATTTGAAGCATTTAATAAAAATTCACTACCATAACGCACTTGCTGCGTCCCGAGTTTTTTTTCAAATTTTGAGGTTTTTTTTGACAAAATTTTTCCTCGGAAAATTACAAAGCTATTTTAATGACATTTGGTGGATATGTTGCCTTGGAAAAGGCTTTACTACATCCCAAAATTAAACTGTTCAAGTTTATAGAAAATTGAGTTATCCAAGTTTGAAGCATTTAATAAAAATTCACTACCATAATGGTATTTGCTGCGTCCCGAACTTTTTTCTCATATATTGTATAATAACGGATATATTAAGCTTTACCGCAGAAATGGGTCACCCAGCATATGTATAAACAGACGAAAACTGAAACTAACACTGTATATGGTTTTTAAGGCTTCTAGTTCGCGCGCAATTTCAAGAATTTTTTTTAAAATTCATAAGTCGCGCTCTTCTCATTAACGAATTTTTCTACTAAAATTTGCTAAAATATAGACTATTAAACCATAAATTCTATAGCTGGAACTACTGCCAAAGCATCAGAGTCTATTTGAAATGGATTTTCGAAATTATTTTAGTAAAATGAAGGACAATGAGGGTTGAACCTGAAACTTAAGGATTTGTAAAACACGCTTAATATGACATTTCTTCTACATAGTGAGTATTTGTTTCAGATACGTTGTCGGAAAATTTCCAATTTTGACGTTTCAAATCGCGACTTTGGCGTTTTAAGACGGAAAATTATAAAATTTTTCAAATATTGTTTCTGCTATTTCTTGACCTTTTGCGTCAAGAAAACTTAACCGTTGTGTAATATTCAATTGGTTTTATTAATCACACAAAATATTTTGTTCTTTCCTCTGCTTTCCTCTGATCACCAGTGGCACCCAAAAATTGTTTTAAATACCTATAACTTTTAGCGAATTAAAAAAAAAATTAAAAAAAATTCGCTAATGAGGAGATCTGTGTTTATATACATAATATATATATATATATATATATATATATATATATATATATATATATATATATATATATATATATATATATATATATATATATATATATATATATAACCGACCGATAATACAAAAAATAATGGACTGATCTTGATTAAATTTGAGTAGTATGGATAAGCGGGTTCTGGAACACTTTAGGCGTAGGCGTCTGTCAACTGTCATTTGTCGAGTCTGTCACCTGTCATGTGTCAATTCAAGCCGCCTATCTTGGCACCAACCTGTCACTGTCAAAGAAAAAAATAATAGAAAAAGCAAACTAAAAAAAAAAAAAATAGAATCACGTCAAGCCGTTATCGTAAATTCTCTGCAAGGTGTCGCTCCGTATGATTCCTAGCATACGCATAGACCTTACGGGGGCCCGACGGGGGCGGGGGCGGGGGTTTGGGTCTGGCGTGGTTCGAGGCGGGGGTGAAGTGGGGGCTTCTGCTTCAGGACCGGCAGCGACGTAGTGTTGAGCTCAGTTTATGTTTGATTTGTTATGTAGTCGAATATATCGACGAAATAAACAATTTTATTAAACAATAGAGAAATCATAGATATAACAGTTTATAGAGAAATCATAGATATAACAGTTTATATCTTTAGCTAACGTAATATTTGCAAGTTGAACATCTAACATTCATTTGAGTGCCTTATAAAATGCAACTTCAAAAATTTTTGAATGACTATGACGATATTCTGCTTGATGATCATAGAAAAATGCTACATAGCCTTCATATAGTGGGGGCTTCTGCTTCAGGACCGGCAGCGACGTAGTGTTGAGCTCAGTTTATGTTTGATTTGTTATGTAATCGAATATATCGACGAAATAAACAATTTTATTAAACAATAGAGAAATCATAGATATATCAGTTTATAGAGAAATCATAGATATAACAGTTTATATCTTTAGCTAACGTAATATTTGCAAGTTGAACATCTAACATTCATTTGAGTGCCTTATAAAATGCAACTTCAAAAATTTTTGAATGACTATGACGATATTCTGCTTGATGATCATAGAAAAATGCTACATAGCCTTCATAAAAAAAATTTAAAATATGAACACCAAGAAACAAAAATTTCTTGTCATGGTCTTCATTATGTTAGCTGTATTTAATATTGTTGTAGTGCATTGGAATCGCTTTGTACGTAAATCTTATAATAGTTTAATCATTTAACCTCTGAACTTATTATTTATCAAATAAAATTACTGCTCTCTTGGCAACGACAGACACAAGCTATTTTAGTTCAATAATTGAACAAACTTGAAAGAAGCAACATGTGGATGGGTTACGTGAGTTACAGTGAACCAACTGATTTAAAAAGTGCTGTGGAAAATCTACACTCGCAATTTTACGACATTGCATTTGATGCTGAGCATGAATCCGTATATGGAATGGGCAGGTACATGTCAGTGTCTGAATGTAGAAAGCGTTATCGATTATACAATTATGCTGCTGAATTATGCAGTATATTTTTGGACTGTAATGGTAAGATGACAATGGATTTTTTTTGTACCACTCTAAGAAGATGCGGTTTGGATGAGTTTTTGGATGTAATTGCACCTTTTTTATCAGAAGAGGATAAACTGGTAAAGTCTACAGAAGAAATAGAATGTGATAATAAAAAAGAAAATGAAATGGATTCAAGCAGTAGTAAAGAAACATTATATTGTAAGAGAAATGTATTTTAGTTACCTTATACATGTATCATTGTTAATAATAGAGGCTAATATTTTTTTTGTTTTGTTTTTTTTTTCTCTCACCATTTCTATCCCTCTGAATTAAAAAATATTCTTTGTTTCTTTCTACAGTAGTTAAGTTTCAGTGTGAATAAATAAATGAAACACAAAGTAATCGGATAACGTTTTTTATTGATTTCTTCTCACTTTAATTATTTTGTAAATATCCTGTCTTTAACAAAAGGATAAATTTTATTCCTAAATATATAAAATGTGGTGAAAATTGAGTATATAAATAGTATGATGTCCAGTATCTGCTGTGTATCATCATTATTGAAAGTTACAGTTGTAGAATTTTGTTTTGATAGATCACCTCTGTGTGAAAAACAATTCCTTGTTGTTTTTACTGCATCTGTATTTTCATAGTCTTTTTGAGTAATTAAAGTTTCATTTAAAACTTGTTTCCACTGAGTTTCGCCGTAACTTCTATTTGAGTATATGAATCTGAGTTTATATTTCAGAATGCTAATGTCATTCTTAGGAATGTTCGATGTTTGTAAAGTTGGTATACCATCTTGTATCAATGGAACCAGCTCTACCCACTTATGCGGCCAGGTATTATTTTCTGTATTGAAACATGCGTACGCTTTTACCACTTCAGATTGATGATACACTATAAAATTATTTTTACCCAAAACAACAAATATAAGAAGAGTTGTTTTCAGTAGAGCCATTTTTTAGATACTGATTTTTTATCTTTAATTACTTAACTTTTATTAAAAAGTTCAACCTAATAAGAAAAGGTTTCGCTGTAAACAAAATGATGATATTCACGATTCGAGATTTTGTTGAAAAGGATTATGAATTGAATAAAGTACAACTGAAGAGATTAAATGTTATATATTTAGATATTTGTTTTTACTTGTATACATAATAGAAAGTTTACATTTTATCAGTGTTGTTTTAGTTGATAAATTAATCATAGACAACCTACCTATCATAGATATTTTATTATTACTATACAAGTTCATTTTTATCAATCCAAGAATTTTGATCATCGGAGAAGCCTAACCATTTCACATATATTTTATTACCTCTTTCTTTCAAAACTTTCTGAATAAGATATACATTAGGAAATTTAGCTTTTAGTAATTCTAACTCGTAGAAGCAGCCTTTTATAATATTGCCTTGGTAATCTGCGAGAATATATGTTACAGGATTGGTGATGTTGATTTTGACAATTTTAAAAACTTCTGTAGTCCAATTTGGCCTGTAACCTTTTTCAAAGTAATGTTTATACTTGCTTATACGCACAAATTCACCAATTCTGTATTTCGGTTTTGGAAATATTTTAATTTTACTATATACAGTTTTCAGCAATATACTTTCATTGTTAATATTTACATCACGAGGTTTCATTTTAATAGTTCTGTGCACTTTATTGTTGTACTTGTCAACTAAACTCTGAATATTATCTATCCATCTATAAGATCCATTTAAACTAAATTGTTTCCACATCCAGGTTTTTAGAGTTCTGTTAAATCTTTCCACGATAGACGCTTTAACCTTACTATAAGTAGAGTAATGATTGATGTTATGTTTCTTCATTAATATGGAAAATTGTTTATTATAATACTCCTTCCCATCGTCTGTTTGTAAATTTGCAGGGCGCTGTTTCTTTAAGATTTGTTTCATTGCACTGCTTACCTCAGAACCTGTCTTAGTTTTTACTGGTATAGCCCATGCAAACTTTGAAAAAGCATCAATGACTGTTAGTAAATAACGGTATCCGTCATTTTCAGTGGAGTATTTTCCCATTTCAACTAAATCTGCCTGCCAAAGGTCGTTGATGCCCTTTAAGATAACCGCACGTCGTTTGAAGTTTCGACGTGCTGGTCTATGCAATTCGTTTACTAGATCTTGCTTACTCATCTTATCGAAACTGTTATTAAACAACCATTAAACGTTTAATAATATAATTGCATTGCTTTTCTGCAAAGTGTCTTCTTTTGTTGTTTCTCTTGTAGATGTTGAAAATAACTTCTGGCTGGTGTTTTTGTCTTATCTTAAAGGCTTCTTTTTAAAGATAGATTAATTCCAACAGGCTTCACAACTTTTTCCACAGAAATGGTATTCTTAAATTGTTCAAACTCTTTCTGTATTTTATTCAATGTATTATTTAGTTTAAAAATTTTTTGACGCATCTCATTTTTAACTAAACTTATTTGATTAACTTTATCATCAACATACTGTTTGTTAACTGAATCTTTCGGTGCTGATGGACTTTGTAAATTACATATACGTCTGTTCTGTATATCAAGATTACCGTCTGTAGTTAAAGAAAAACCTAAATTGCGAAGAAACGAGGCACCAACACGATCTGAATTAATTCGTTCAGAAGAGGAGGAACGTCCGAATTTATCGATAGTCATTTTAGTTATGTTAAAGAAAAATATGTTTTCTTTTTATATAATAATTTTTGCTTCTTTTAGCTTCTAGAATGGAAATAATCTCATTATTATGATTAGTATGACCTGCTTGCTGTGATGCTATTAGTAGTTTTAGTCTTTCCACTAATTCGTTGGGCTCATCCCAGTAAACATAATCAGTCTTATCTGATAAAGATTTCATTAATCCCTTTCCCACGACCGCTAATCTTTGCTGCTTTAAAATTTTTGTGATTATCTTATATTTAACACTCTTACTTCCAGCGTGCTGTTGGGATTTATCAAAATTTCGGTGAAGTAAATTTGCAGTGTTTACAATTTGAATGTAGTTTGATTTATCACTAACAGTACATTGATCTAACGAAGGTTTTTTTAAAAAAAGCAGGCTTATTAATCCAGGCGTCGATTCATACACTTGTCCATTTATGTAAATATTATTATCTTTAAGTGCAAAAGGTACATTTCCAATTTTCCACTGATTCTCGTCTTCATTGAAATAAGGTGCATATTTCTGATCAAAATCTTTCTGTTTTATATTCAACGAATTTATAAAAAATCCTGTTTCATCCTGTGGAGTGAACTGCTTATCTTCGTATCCAGATGATTCGATATCTGGCTGTGTTAAATAACTCTCTTCGTTTATCTGTGATTCGGGATATTCCGATGCGAATGATTCAAACTTGAGTTCATTTTCACTGATTTTCCTCTTTTTTACTGGTGGCACATCTGTTAGTTTCTTTAGAGGAGTTGTAATTGGTTGAAAAATTTGCTCTAGTTGTGCGATATCGTCTATTTTTGCAGCTTTCAGAGAGTAATATTTCTTTCTAATTATATTTTGTGTTTTTATGATGTCACTCACTATTTCTTCATTCATGGTTATTGAGTTAGGTGGCTTAATTAATATAAAATATAATGTAGCTTTACGGATATAGGTCCTTTAACAGCTTCTTTAAACAGGTGCTGTTGAACCTTAATCAGCTTAATAAACAGCTTGAACAGCTTCTTTAACAGCTTTTATCAGCATCCAAACAGCTCAATCAGAGTTTCAGAACAGCGTTGTTGACTGTATAATCTTGACTGTCTATTGAACAGATATAGAGTGAATATGAATCCGGATAGCACTAATATTTATAGTATAATGTATGTATCAAATCCTTTTCTATATCGACCATTTTCTAACGTACAATCTTTATTAATGACTAAAAACCCATGTTCGTCTTTCCAACATTCTGAACACATTTGTCTAAACGTTTCAAAAGATACATCTGTATTTACATGATCATCATATATGTGTTTTAAATTAAGCCTGTCCTGTTTAAAAATTACTAACACATTAGCATTATCACGTATTAAGTGTTTTGGTATACGTGTGTAAGTTTGACCTAAGTAAAAACTGTCAATGGCTTTATGTCGACCCATACAGAAATAAGATCTTATATGATCTTGTTTCTCACAAGCAATATCATCAAACACAAATATCGAATTACGTTTAACCTTTTCAAGAGGCAACACAGCATTATTTTCTGTAAAAGTATAGTAACCTATGCCTTTTATGTCAGAAAGCAGCCTTTTTAGATATAAATATTTAGGTTGATATAAAGACTTTGAGTAAATGTAAACGTTTTCAAACTTCAATCCATTGGGATGTTCTAGTAGAGATATAAGTAAATTAGTCTTTCCGCAATTTGACGAACCCACAATTATGGCTCGTATACTATTAGGTAATAGTTTACTATGTTTGAAATGATTTTTACAGTTATGATTAAAATCAATGTTTCTAACTGATAACTCATCATGTTGACGAATCAGTCTCATTTTAACAACTGGGTAAACATATAAAAGAAAATGCTTTTAAACTATACGTTTAGTTTACAGAACTTATTATTATAAATAACATTGAGATACGATGTTAATCATCAGAAGTCCTTTAACCAGTCGAAGGTTAACTTCAAGAGGTTCGGGTTTAATTAACACAGTTATAAATAAATTACCATTTGAGCTTCATTTGCCAGGAGGTTATCAGTTTTGCGGACCAGGCACAAAACTTAAAGACCGATTAGCAAGAGGTAACCTTGGTATAAATCCTTTAGATAGCGCATGCAGAGAACATGATATAGCGTACTCTAAAACAAACAATTTATCAACAAGAAATAAAGCTGATCTTGTGTTAGCCGATAAAGCTTGGCAGAGAGTAAAAGCTAAAGATTCAAAACTCGGTGAGCGAATAAACGCATGGTTTGTAACAAACGTTATGAAAGCTAAAGCTAAAATGGGAATGGGTGTAAAGTTAAAGAAAAGGAAACCCAATAAGAAAATCAAACAAAATATTCTGAATCATCTTATATCGAAAGCTAAAGCTGATGTTAAATCTAAAAAACCTCAAAGTGTAAAAAGTGCTATTCGAATAGCTTTGGCGGCAGCTAAAACAGGCATCAAAGGAAAACAAATTATTCCTCCGCGAATGCGGATAATTCCGATTCCAAAAACTGGAGGTGTACTTCCTTTTCTTATTCCATTATTTGCAGGTTTATCTGCGATTGGAACATTATCTGGGGGAGCTGCAGCTATCGCAAAAGCCGTCAACGATGCAAAACATGCTCGCAAGCAACTTGTTGAAAGCGAGAGGCATAATAAGAAAATGGAAACAATCGCAATGGGAAAAGGATTGTTTCTTAAGCCATATCGAAAAGGTCTTGGCTTGTATTTAAAGCCAAAAAACTTGTAAAAGTGCTACCCAGCAGACCTCTCAATGAACTCGATTTGTATAAATTTGCAAAAGACATTCCCAATTTTAGAGGAGTATTCATGTTAAATGAATTACCAGTAAAATCGAAGAAAACGGAATGTGGCATTGTTAACTTGGATAAATCAAACGGTTCAGGGACACACTGGGTGGCGTATTATAAAAATCGCAATAGAATTATTTATTTTGATAGTTATGGTAATCTTCGACCGCCCAAAGAACTTATAGCTTATTTAGGAAACAATATTATATATAATTATAATAGATATCAAAACTATGATACTGTAATTTGCGGCCATTTATGTTTAAACTTTTTATATGAAAATGCTAATAAATAAAGCCATGTCGTTACTTGTCTATTTAGTTTTATTGAAACCTTCAGTATGTCAAGAGTATTAGAATTTACTGGAAATGATTCTGTTTTAACTGCAAATTATTTTCCACCAATACCAGTACCTACTGCTTATGAATGCGGTTTAGTCAGTTTATATACATATAATTCGATACCAAACATAAATCAGAGCAACAATTTATTTCATGTCGGAAGTGAAGTTATTGAGCTATCAGAAGGTTCTTACGAAATAAATGATATTGTGAATTACATAACAGCTAAATTAAAGCAAACAAGAAGTAAACCAATGGTTAAAATAGAAGCTAATAGTAACACATTAAAAACAGAAATTAAATCTACTGCTCCAATTTACTTTAACCGTGAACGAACAATTGGTAAATTGTTGGGTTTTAGTAAATGTGAAATAACTCCAGACGTAAAAGTTGAATCTGACTTACCTGTAAACATAAATAAAGTTAACAGTATTCGTGTTGAATGTAATATAGTGACTGATTCGTATGTGAATAATAAACTTGTTCATACAATTCACGAGTTCTCACCTAATGTTTCACCAGGATATAAAATAAACGAGGTCCCAACGAATATAATCTACCTACCTGTTAATGTTAATGAAATACATTCAGTTGTTATCCAGTTAGTAGATCAAGACGGAGATTTAATTAATTTTCGAAAAGAAAAAATAACAGTAAGATTACATTTACGACCTCTCACCTGGAATGATGGAAACAAACACTTTAAATAAGTAAAGTTTTCTTAAAAGACATTAATTCATAGATGAGTGTTAGAGGATTAAGATCTGTGTGCAGCTGAAAGAGTTAGCCTTTTTAATTTTTGTAGTGAAATTAAACAATTTATTGGGTATGTTAGTTTACGACATTAATAATAAAAGTAATAAATATACACAGTCATCGTACAAGAAATTCAGTTCTCATATCAAATTGACAGATACAACAACAAAGCGGAAGAGCACAAAATCTTTAACTCAAGAAAATAAAGAATTTCTGAAATCAATTGGAATTACTTTACAAAATGAGTGATGTATTAAATATAACTGAAATGGCTCGATATGATGAGTCGATAGCAAACAAGTCATATCATACGTATTCTCCATTTGTTGAATCATACGATATTAATGATATAATTAGAATTTGCATCCAAAATCAGGATTTAATTTTGTTACCATGCGAAAGTGTTCTTATTGTTGAAGGTTTACTGTTAAATGAGAAAAAGACAGCTGACGATGCACTTAAATTTGCAAATAATTGTTTTGCTTTTATGTTTGATGAAATACGTTATGAAATAAATGGAATTGAGATTGATAACTGTCGAAATGTGGGAATTAGCACAGCTTTGAAAAATTATGTGTCACTAAATTCAGCTGAAAGCACCGCACTTATTAATGCAGGTTGGAATGTAAAAAATGATCCCAAACATCCAAGTGGGCCGTTTAATTTCTGCGCACCTTTAAAAATGTTATTAGGTTTCGCTGAAGATTTTAGGAAAATTATACCAAATGCTAAACATGAATTAATTTTAATGAGAGCAAAAACAAATAATAATTGTGTAAGTACAACATTAACAAAGTATACACTGGATATCAAAAAGATTGTATGGAAAGTGCCGCATGTTACTCTTAGCGATGCTGAACGACTCAAACTCTACAAAAGGATACAGAGTCAACGTCCAATGGAAATAAGTTTTCGCAGTTGGGATTTGTATGAATATCCGCATGTTCCAAAATCAACACACACTATTTGGCGTGTGAAAACAACTAATCAACTTGAAAAACCTAGATTTGTAATATTTGGATTTCAGACTAACAACCCCAATAAACATAGAGAAAATCCTAGTGAATTTGATCACTGTCACCTCACTAATTTTAAATTACACTTGAATTCAGAAACGCATCCATACGATAACTTAAATATTTCGTTTCAAGAAAATCGATATGCATGGTTATATTATATGTATTCAGTCTTTCAAGAATCCTATTATGGATGCAACTCATCACCTTTACTGGATATAAAAAAATTCAAATCTCAAGCACCTATTGTTATCATTGATTGTTCACATCAAAATGAGGTTATCAAAAGTGGTCCAGTCGATGTTCAGATTGAATTTGAGACTGCCAGCGAAATTCCAGAAAGCACTTCAGCGTTCTGCTTATTGTTACATGACAGAAAAATTGAATACTCCCCGCTAAGTGGCGACGTGAAAAAACTGATTTAATACAACAAAATTTTACAGCTGCAATAGTAAATATTATTGATATATTGTGAAATAAAACATTGATATGTTAACAAACAGTTTTATCTCTAGTCTAAAATTACATTCCCATCCTCGAAACTGTTATAAAAGCAGATGTATCTGAATGTGGACAACCAGTCTTCTAATTCAACAGCGAAGTTATAAACATTTCTTATATTCACATCAATATATATAACTGCATAATGAAGAAACAAATTGTAATTGATGTACAAGGGTTTAAAGACTATTCAAATGCATTTATCTGTAAAGAATTAGTTATTCTTTTTAATGATGTGGAATATTTACGTTTTCTGATTAAACCACCATACGATTTCTCACAACTAAGTATAAGTGAACAGAAACAAGCTATTTGGCTACAGAAAAATCATCATGGTCTTGTGTGGAATGAAGGATCCTCTAACTTTGAGAGCGTAAGAAGATTTCTGATTTCCAATATAGACTTACATACCAGTATTTTTGTGAAAGGTTCTGAAAAGAAGAAATGGATAATTTCAATTCTTAATAAGGATTCAAATATAATCAATGTTGAGGATCTTGGATGCAACAGTTTGGAGAAACTAAAAAGGGACTATCCATTTACAAATAGATGCTCATCACACAGTGGTTGTTGCGGTCTGGAAAATGTGTTTTTGATTAAGTATTATATTAACAATAAATAGTTGTATGTAATTTTACTAGAGATTTTCAAATAAAACACATAAAAATTTAAATGAGCAGTTTTATTTACTTTGTTATTTATTTTTAGTACAGTTTCAAGCATAAGTCGTTAACATATTATTTTTAATAAATCCTTAAGATCTAAATTACATAGAGATATTTTAGTTACATTTTGCGCGTAAATATAATGTATTTTGAATCTAAAAATTAACATATTACTATAAAAGTGTGTTTTAATACAAACGATAAAAGTAATAAATTAATCAGTTTTATTATAAACTTTCATCTTCAATTTTATAATGACCCCAGGCATAAGTTGATACTCCATCATTTCTAATAAATCTCTTATCATCTAAATAACTTAGCGAAATTTTATTTATATTTTGTGTGTAAACTTCATGAATTTTTGATCTGAAAACAAGCATATTACTATAAAAAATTCTCTTTTTATACAAACACTCTCTATAATCGCTTAAACTTAGTCCATCTACAGCTGTCTTTTTAATTCCTTTTGCTTTCTTTGTAACTTTGTCATCAATTACATCTGTCGAATACATCTTACATCTTAAACCTATAAATTCTCTCATAATCTTTCCGTTATTCTCATCTTTCATTAAGCCTACTTTTTTTTATTTAGAAGTGGAATATTATATTTATTACTAGGATCATATTCAGATGTGTCAAAGTGTTCTGCAATGTCATCTGTTATATCAGAATAGAAATCTTTAGTTAAAATATAATAAATAAATGAATCTGTATCCATATAATCAAGCAATAAATTTTTACCATATTTAGGTTTCATATAATCGTAATGGAAATTGTACATTAACCATTTTGAAGTTCATTAATCTAACCTAAATTCAAGCTCAAACAAATCGTAACAAAACTATTTTTCCATGTTATCTTTGTTTTCACTATTTATCAGACACGTGCAGGACGTGAGAGGGTATTTAAGATCATATTTCTTGTTAAATATTTACAGTTTAATTCGACAATCAGAAGTGACACATCTTGTTAGTGATACAGTGCTACACCTTGATCCTTATTATGGAGAAAAGATCAGCAGCACCTTCTTCGTATAGCCCATCAAATGCTATCAAGAAGCAAAAAACCAGTCAATCGGTGAAGAAAATTTCTTCAAAAAAAATGAGTACTCTAGAGAAGTTCAATTCTCTAGGAGCGTTCATGTGGTTAAATTTAGAAACGATGGAAAAGAATAAACCGTACCTTCTGACCAATCTTACTAGAGGTACTTCTAAATATAGTGAAAGGATCATCGCTGAACTCAATGGCGACAGCAAATTATACCTGCCCGAAAGGTATAATGAGTTCAGTGATAAGCAGTTGGCAGAGCTGGGTAATGGTGAATACATGCTGATCAACCATGGACAGGAGCGGAAGGTATACAAACTCGAACTGAAAAAGAAAGAAGACGTGGAGATACCTGTAGAAGCGGCAACGTCTGATGATGACACGGATTTCCCTGTGTACGCTCAAACATTCGAAGATCATGGTTATTATGCTCCTGTCTAAGTGATTTAATTTTATTTTATATACAAATAAAATTTTATTCGCCTATTTTATAATGTATTACACTATTAGTTATTAATATAAATAAAAAAATATTAATTAAAGCTTCATGTTTTATTTAAAATATTTATTCTTAATTTACAAATATACAGATACACTTTTATTTCAGTGATGGTCTAATTCTTAAATATAACTTAATGATTTTCTGTATTTTATGTTTAAGTAATTCCTGATGAACACATACACAGGTGTCTGGACCTTCCTTTGTCTCATCTGATGACCAAATACAGCTAACATAATGAAGACCATGACAAGAAATTTTTGTTTCTTGGTGTTCATATTTTAAATTTTTTTTATGAAGGCTATGTAGCATTTTTCTATGATCATCAAGCAGAATATCGTCATAGTCATTCAAAAATTTTTGAAGTTGCATTTTATAAGGCACTCAAATGAACGTTAGATGTTCAACTTGCAAATATTACGTTAGCTAAAGATATAAACTGTTATATCTATGATTTCTCTATAAACTGTTATATCTATGATTTCTCTATTGTTTAATAAAATTGTTTATTTCGTCGATATATTCGACTACATAACAAATCAAACATAAACTGAGCTCAACACTACGTCGCTGCCGGTCCTGAAGCAGAAGCCCCCACTTCACCCCCGCCTCGAACCACGCCAGACCCAAACCCCCGCCCCCGCCCCCGTCGGGCCCTCGTAAGGTCTATGCGTATGCTAGGAATCATACGGAGCGACACCTTGCAGAGAATTTACGATAACGGCTTGACGTGATTCTATTTTTTTTTTTTTAGTTTGCTTTTTCTATTATTTTTTTCTTTGACAGTGACAGGTTGGTGCCAAGATAGGCGGCTTGAATTGACACATGACAGGTGACAGACTCGACAAATGACAGTTGACAGACGCCTACGCCTAAAGTGTTCCAGAACCCGCTTATCCATACTACTAATTTGGGGAGTACCTTCCTTTTGCAAGTGGCTTGGATATGTTCGTTAGCCAGGAAAATCGGACCAGGTTTTCCCGGAAAAATTTGTGTTTTCTTTATAAAAAATTCATATCTTCGTAAATAACAAACTAAGGGCAACGTGTGTTTGTAATATAAAGAGTGAACCACGCACCAACATTTACCTCTCTAGCTTTAAAGACAAAGAAGTTATGGGCAGGTAAAGAAATAAATTTTGGAGTTTTCCTCAAAACGTCAAACTCGCAATTTTAAACGTCAAAATTGACAATGTTTAGGCAAAGAACGTGTAACAAATACCGATTGTGAAAAGAAAATGTTGCAAGAAGAGTGTTCTTCATACCCTTAAGTTTCAGATTCAACCGTCATTGCCCTTGATTTTACTAAAACATTTACAGAATATTCATTTCAAATAGTTTAGTTGATGCTTTCGCTGTAGGTTTAGTGAAGTTTATGGTTTAACGTTCTATAATTTTTGTAGCTAATTTTCGTAGAACAAATTCGTTAATGCATTTTTGCATTTTTTATCGAAATATGATGCGTTTGTAAGAAAAAATCTGGACGCAGTAAGTGCGTTTTGGTAGCGAATTTTCGGTAAATTTGTAGTTTAGCTCCCGAACGCTTTTCAAAAAACTGTTTTCAGAAACCTGCCCAGACCCCCTCCCCTGGATCCTCAAACCCCAAGAAACATTTCTTGTTCACACCTCCCAAGGAAGTTACAGGACCCGGAGTGAGTAGTGGTGCTGGGCGGGGTAGGTAGTAAAAAAGAAATATGGGCAGAAAATGCGAATAAAACGGGCTTAAAAGCTGTCTTTTTCACATCTTGAAGCCATATCCCCTTAAACCCTGCCTACTCCGCACAGCACCCCTATCCCCCCAGGTGACGTAACTTCCTTGGCGGATAATAACAATACATTTTTCTTGTGGTTTATGCAGCGAGGGTAGTTGTATGCACGCCAGGGGGAAGGAAAATCTCTACGTCGAAGCAGCCACCCCTTAATCCCCTGCCGCAAGTCGAACGGGGGTCTGCTTCGTCGTAGGCATTTTCCTTCCCCCCTCATGTTCATACAACCACCCTCGTTGCATAAACCACAAGAAAAACTTCTTGTTCATACCCCACAAGGAAGTTGCGTGACCTGGGGCAAATAGGGGTGCTGTGCGGGGTAGGCAGGACTTAATGTGTATATGGCTTCAAATAGACAGCTTTCAAGCAGTTTTCTTCGTATTTTCTGCTCATATTTCCCTTTTACTACCTACCCCGCCCAGCACCCCTATTCACTCCCAGTCCCCTAACTTTCTTGGGGGGTGTAAACATAAAAAATTTCTTGTGGTTTGTGCATCCAGGTGGGGTCCTAGTAATGTTTCTGAAAACAATTTTTTCAAAAGCGTTCGGGAGCTAATCTGTAAATTTACCGAATTTTCATTAAATCCTTCAAATTTCAGTAACTCAATTTGCTCTTAACGTAAGCCTTGTTGGTTAGGAAACCAACATTTTAGTTTATTTTCGGGAAATTTTTGTATATTTTCAAACCATAAGTAATTTTGATAAAATATAGTACATTGTTTCTACTACATATAGGCTATACCGGTAATCAGATTGATGCCTGCTCGCATTTGCTATTAAAACATTTTTATGGAAAATTCGCTACCATAACGCACTTGCTGCATCCAGAGTTTTGAAAAATGTTTATATATTTTCAAACAATAAAGTTATTTCGATGAAATATGGTACATTGTTTCTACTATATAGGCAACCAAGTTGATTATGTCGAAATTTCTCCACTTTTTTTCTCCTCTTACATCATAAATTCCAGAGATGAACTAATTGCTCACATTGGCCTGCTTTCACCAAAGAAAAACATTTACTATTAAAAATATTTTAAAGAAAATTCGCTACCATAACGCACTTGCTGTGTCCAGAGTTTTTTTCTTTTAACTTAGAGATCTGAATTTCGGTACGTAGGGAAAGTTTGGCAGTAGAAACGTATGTGCCAATTTTTTTGCACATAAGTTCACTAAAAGAAACTGGGTGACGAAAGAAAACATTTGTTGTTTATAATGTATGACATTAAACTTTCTCACAACATAATTTGAAAGGCACAAACTTGGAAAAAACTACCGTAGACGAAATGGGATAAAAAGCTGAAGAGAAAGAGACATGGTTGCGATGACAAGACGCCTTTAGACTGTGGTGATAATAATGGACAAAAATTTATACTCACTTATTGTGCGACCCACGTATTTATACAAACTTTTAAATCTTATCAGGTTTATCATAAATTTAAACTCATAGACTGACCTTTATAAATTTGTCTGATCGATTTGTATTCACGTGAATGTGTGTAAACAATAACTTTATCTCTAGCAGTATAGTATAGTACTTGTTATTTACTAATCAATATCTTTGTTTCGGGGTAATTACCGTTTTCTTTTACATATTTTTATAAGTGATTAGTTTAAACAAAAGTAGCGAACAAAATTATGATTAAATGCATAAGCATAGGTACATAGTTGGCATATTTTAAGATAAGAACATGCGCGTTGTGTCTACAAAGGTGCTTGTTTACTTCATCACCATAACAGTCAGTGTGTTGTGTTCACTTTATGGGGAGGAAAATTTGTTTCCGCTTTCAATTATCCATTTCAACGATTTTCATGCAAGGTAGGTATTATAAATGAGTTCGGTTCGTTTCTTTAAAAACAAATTCACTAATGAAGAGATCCTGACTTTTGAATTTTCATTAAGTATATATATATATATACTTATATATATATATATATATATATATATATATATATATATATATATATATATATATATATATATATATATATAGTGTGTCCACGGATTGAGTGTGGGTAAGGTATAAGTGACAAAAAAATTTCAAATTAGATTATGATATTCTGGGAATCGCTCCTGCTTTGTCTTAAACTCAGATGTTGAGAAAATTAACAAAATGAATTAATACACAGGGAGGTTTATAACTGATGTTAGTGGCGTGCGGTCCATGGAAGCAAGGGAAGCATTGCTTCCCTTAAAATAACGACCACATACCTACTTAAAAATAATTTGTATTTAACCGCATTATTTAAAATCCATTTTGTATTTTAAATATTAAATTTCAAATTCTAAAGCTAATTTATCTATTACAATTTTTAATTCGCAAGCTCACACATAATTATTTATTATGCATCATCCTGTACTTGTATATGCGCTCTGCGCTCTTGGCAAGGACGTCGTCCCAGTAAACCGACCGCCAACCAACAGCATGAACCTGATACTACGATAGTGGATGCAATGACTTCAGTTAAATACACGTAGCCAGCAGGCCACGTAATGAGAAACCCTTGCTCGACGCAATGTACGTGTATTTCAACATGTAGAACGTGTTGGAAGACCCGATGCACGTACAACGTGAATGTCTCTGATTACTTTGTAGAAATAAGCAGTTGACTAAGTTAAATACATTGGCATTTTCTGATTATTAATATGGCTGCAACTACATCAGCTTTTAACAGCGGCGTCGGTGGGGGAGGGATTTTACAAACTTTACGAACAAGTGGTAATAATAACTGTGATTGTGTCGTGTGTTTTTTGATAACCAAAGGATTTTCAGCTTTATCGTTTGGTGAAAAACTTGCTATTATTAATAAAGGTAGGCCGAAACCTACTCTAAAAAACTTGAATACAAGAATTAAAACATGTATTCGACATTTCAACGCGGAAAAAACTTATAAACAATATGAATGGTTAACAGGAATAAACTGTTTTGTTGGCCTGGTAGTCTATTTGTGACTGAAAAGGGGGTGTGGAATAAAAGTGGGTTTTCCGACTTGAATAATCTACATAAAGTAGTAAAAAGACATGTTATGTCTAAAGCGAATTTACAGACCAATTTAAAATTAAGTGTCTTTAAAATAAACGCGAATTGAACACGCCGTTGACAATCAGATAGAAATTAGTCATCGCCAACACAATGAACTGGTTGATAAAAACAGAAACATTAAAAATACTTATTGATGTTGTGTGTTTTCTTGGTCAGCATGAATTGGGGTTCAGGGGTCATGACGAAACAACTACATCTGAAAATAGAGGAAACTTTCAAGACCTAGTTTGTTTAATATCCAAATACGACATTTGTTTAAAAAATCATTGGAACAGTCTAAGGTTTTTCGCGGGACAACAAATCGCATTCAGAATGACTTAATTGCGGCTGCTGCCACTATTATTTTGAACAGAATTAAATATGAAATTAAACAGACCCGTTTCATTGCTATTGTTCTAGATGAAACAACCGACGTAACTAATTTAAGTCAACTATCTCTGGTAATACGCTATGTAAAAATGGATGGGAGCAAGAAAAATTTTTAGGCTTTAAAAATGTGACAGAAGATCGTACCGCAAACGCTCTATATAAAATTGTGCTTAATATTATGAAAGATATTGAGGAGACTGATAATAAATTAATTGCCCAAAGCTATGATGGGGCTGCTGTTATAGCCGGACATTTAGGTCTTCAAGCTAAAGTGCGGGAAACGTTTTCCAGTGCTCTATTTGTACACTGTTGTGCTCATAAATTAAATTTAATTTTATCCCATAAATCATATTAAAGAATGTAAATGGTTTTTGCCTGAAGAAAATTAGTGAATTTAAATCCATTATAATTCAAAAAAGGAATGAATTTGTTAAGTTGTGGAAAAAACAAAGGAATTAGGAAAAGTGAGCCACAAAGAAAGCGTCTGCGCATTGATAATATGGGAGACCTTCAAACTTCTTATCGCCCCCTTTTCTACAAAATCATAGATCAAATTCAGCAGCAAATTAACTGCAGATTTGATCATCTCAGTGACCTGAAATTTCTTGAATTGTGTAATTTTGGAGGATTTAAAGGGATACCTTTCCCAGAAGATTCATTTAAATCATTATTCCACCACTATGGACATTATTTTGACAAAGCCTTATTACGATCAGAACTTACAATCATTTATGAAACCGATGTTATTGACACAAAAACTAACGCGAGTGAACCTTTAACTTTCTTAAAAGAATCAAAATTGGAAAATGCATATTCTGAAGCGTTCAAATTATGTGAATTAGTATTAACAATTCCTGCTACTAGTGCGTCTGTAGAACGAAATTGTTCTACATTGAAACGTATCAAGAGTTTTGTTAGGAATTCAACAGCACAGGAAAGACGTTCCCAAATTTCAATTTTGTCAATTGAAAATAACTTCGTCGAGGAAATGTTCCAGAATCCACAGTTTTATGACATTATTAACGAATTTGCCAAAAACGACAGAAGAATTGAGTTACACTACAAATAGGTAAGTTTCTGAAAATTGCTTCCCTTATTTAAAATGTCACCGCACGCCCCTGACTGATGTAATGAAATGTATTAAGAGTAAACTACCTTCGTTTATGAAGATACAGCAAAAAGTTATTAACCAAAATTGTTTAGAATTAAAATTTATGACAGGCTCTCAATTTTCAAACATATCAGTCTACTATGAATTTTTTTTAGCTGCGACTTTATCTAAATGACGTTCGACGGCTTCTGTGATTAGGTGTACTTTAAAAAATACTTGAAACTGTATTAAGAAAAATCTTTACCGTAATTAAACTTGGGGTAGGTTTGCTTTCATCTCAACCAATAAAAAAAGTGAAGTAAACGCACAATTGGATATTCGAAGCAATAATTGGCGAGTTGCATGGCTACTTGAGCTCTGCCTTGTTGTCCGTTTCCCGGGATACTACTTATTTGGAAAATTGAAACGTCAATTTAATTTGTCACGAACGACTGTATTTAAAAATGTTAACAACAGAACAAAAAGTGTTTATTGTGCAGTGCTATGGTTTGGGTGAAGAACATTCTTATCAGGGAGTGGTAAGAAAATTCCTTGAAGGCTGGCCAAATTATTTGGTTTCCGCTACTGGTGTAAAAAAAGTTCTTAAAAAATTTATGCGTACTGGGAGTGTTTTAAATGTGAAGAAGACAAAATCCGAGCTAAATTAAGAAGACAATGCTGCAGCTGCATTAGCTATGGATTCTGTTAGGCGTTTTCCGAAATTACCATTAAGAAGAAGGGCATTAGAAATTGGCAATATTAGCAAATCGCATTTGCAACAAATTTATCGTACCAACAAGGTGAAACCTTTCAAAGCAAAACTTGTACACACTTTGGAAGAAAATGACGCGTCAAAACGATTAGATTTTTGTTTATGATACGGCGAGCGATATCTACAAAATCACAATTTTGTCAGAAGTATGATTTTTTCGGACGAATCCCCTTTACCACTAATGGTGTGGTAAATTCCCAAAATGCACGGCATTGGTCTATAGATAATCCAAATTATAGAGTTAATTGCAGAAGACAATGCCATAAACTGTAAATGTGTGGTGTGCTGTTTCTTACACTGGAATAATTGGGCCATATTTTTTTGAGTGGAACATGAACTAGTACAGTTATCTGGAAATGCTGGAAAATATTCTTAAAGGCCATTTGCATAACATGTCACTAGAAGATAGACAAACAGCATACTTTCAGCATGACGGCCACCCAGCACATGCAACAGGAATCGTTCGAGAATGGTTAGATCGCGAATTTCCTGGGCGGTGGATTGGTCGATATGGGCCAATACCTTGGCTTGCCAGAAGTCCCCATCTTACCTTAATAGACTTTTATTTATGGGGCTATCTTAAACAGAAAGTCTACGCGGCTCCATTAAACAACGATCTTGATTTGTTGAAACAGGTTGAGAGAGGCTATTGACGGTATTCCAATTCAACATATTCAAAATGCCTACAAAGCATTTACTAAACGGGCTGAGTTATGTGTATCGGTTGGTGGCAGCACATTTGAATAATTTCTTTATTTTTCGTTGTTCGTTTTGATTGTTGTTAGCAATAAGCGTTTTGTATTTTACTAATAAATTATTATTTAACATTGCATGGTTACTTACTTTGCGCATCTGCGTTCAGAAAACCACAGGTAAAAAGCTCCATGTTGATAGGGAAAAAATGTTAATAATTTACTTGAAAATTCAAAGTAGGCTGATCTGGCTGAAAATTGAAAGCCTGTCATAAATTTTAATTATAAACAAGTTTTGTTAATAACTTTTTACGGTATCTTTATAAAACAAGGTAGTTTACTCTTAACAGATTTAATTAAATCAGTTCTAAATCAGCCTGTATACTAATTGATTTTGTTCATTTCCTCAACATCTTAGTTTAAGACAAAGCAGGAGCGATTCCCAGAATATCACAATCTAATTCAAAAATGTTTTGTCACTTATACCTTACCCACACTCAATCCGGGTACAAACTGTATATATATATATATATATATATATATATATATATATATATATATATATATATATATATATATATAATATATATATATATATATATATATATATATGTATATATATTGTACCTTGTGAGAATGTTCTGGGATGTTTGAATATTCTTTCGAAACATTTCTGGTATATTCTCAGAATGTATCTGTGCTGTCTGGGTAAAGCCTTAATCTGCCTACTTTTACTTTGCAAATATAGATATAAAATGTATGAAACTGGCCGTAATATGGGCTCTATGTAGGTGGCCTACTTCGCGTTTATTTGAACAGACTTTTTTCAAAATTCAAAAGTTGCGAACGCCTCATTAGTGATTAAAAACAAAATCACTAAAAATATATTTTATTAAGTTTTGAGATTAATTTAGTTATTGCTTTCAGGTTTGAAGAAATAAACGAACTGTCTGGTCCTTGTAGAAAACAGATAGATTGTATTGGTGGCTTTTCAAGACTTTACGAGACGTCCACGAAACTTATTAAGGAAAGACCTAATCCCGTATTCTTGAATGCTGGCGATGATTTTCAAGGAACTCTTTGGTATACCATATATAAATGGAATGTTACTCAAAGTTTATTTAACCAACTACCATTAGACGCTTCGGTTTGTTAATACAATTTTATTGTTTCTAAATATTGTTAAGACATTAATTTTAAATTTAGATTTTATTGTTACACAGTGTAATTCACAGGGAATGGGAAATCCAGAAACTGGAGGTACAAAAATTTAAATATGACTTTTCAAATGCCTTATACAAATGCTGCTGGTTTAAAATAGACATGGTGTTCAATATGTGAACTGGAACCTGTGATGAGCACTAATAAGTACACTTCGAGAACCCAAATCACCACAACACATATTTCAGAGACCTTACGATCGTTTCGTTGACCATGTCAACATCTTCAGAGGAAGAAAAATTCTAAAATTAAACTACTAGCTACAGTGTATTTATATCGCGTTTAGGTGAACGAACTAGTCCGAAGTAAAATTGTCGTCGAACACCCATCGTTTGTTTATTGTGTAGTGCAACTACGAGGTAGAAGACCTGCTTTAATCTTTTGGTCGACAAATTTATGAGCCCTTATCTAATATAAGGATAATAGGCTCAAAAGGAAAGATACCGAGTTATTTAAGGAATCTGCACGTTCCCTTTCGATCTAGAAATTTACTATGTAAATATTGGAGCAAGCCGACAAGCACATCTGGCGAGACAAACAGAATAACCTCAGCTCATCTTTTTTATATAGAAAACTAAACCCGGCTGTTTGGCTCAGAATGTTAACTCTAACAAAGGATGAATAATTCAACTAAAATACTACATAAAAACTATATTAATATTGATTTTAATTCTTCGTAAACAGTATTTACATTGACTTCATAGATACAAAGAAAACGAAAGGGTCTTTAAGTCGAGACAAACGTAGAGATTAGTATATGTATAGACCGGCCGAGTTATTGACAGTAATTTATTATTCTACCAGTAATTTATTATCTACCAGTAATTTATTATTTTACCAGACAAATTTATTTTCACTTTGCATTTTACCACTTAAACACTCCTAATTTGTCTGGTAGAATAATAAATGACTGTCAATAACTCTGCCGGTCTATACATATACTAATCTCTACGATTGTCTCGACTTAAAGACCCTTTAGTTTTCTTTGTATTTATGAAGTCAATATAAATACTGTTTACGAAGAATTAAAATCAATATAAATATAATGTTTATGTAGTATTTTAGTTAAATTATTTATCGTTTCTTAGAATTATCAGTGTGAGCCAAACACCCGGGTTTAGTTTTCTCTATAAAAAAGATGAGCGGAGGTTATGGTGTTTGTCTCGCCAGATGTGCTTGTCGGCTTGCTCCGATATCCACATAGTAAATTTCTAGATCGAAAGGGATCGAAGATTCCGTAAATAACTCAGTACCTTTCCTTTTAAGCCTATTATCCTTATACAAGATAAGGGCTCATAAATTTGTCGACCAGAAGATTAAAGCAGGTGTTAGCCCTCGTAGTTTCACTACACAATAAACAAACGATGGGTCTTCGACGACAATTTTACTTCGGACTAGTTTCTTCCACTGTCTACAAGAAATTGCGCAAGCTCAGTCATCTTGTGAGGAACTCAAACACCTTCTGCAGTCTAAATCTTCCTCATAAAAATTTCAAAACATGCCTCTTGACAACGGATTAAATCTTATTTGCGATTCTTCTTCAAGGAAACTTCGCCCATTCATTCCGCTCAAATTTCGCCGAAAGATTTTCGATTCTATCCACAATTTATCTCACCCAGACATATCAGCTTCAGTCGATCTGGTCCAGGATAGATTTTGTTGGCCCAAATTGAAACGCGATGTATCTTTTTGGTCTAAAACTTGCATTCCCTGCCAGAAAGTCAAGATATGGAGACACGCTTCCAGTGCCATTGGACAATACACCCCAGCCATGAGAAGATTCTCGCATATAAATGTTGACATTGTGGGACCATTACCACCATCACAAGGTCAACGCTATCTGTTAACAATAATAGACAGATTTTCTCTATGGCCCGAAGCAATTCCATTGTCAGATATTACAGCAGAAACAGTAGCGAACACTATTTTATCATGCCGGATCTCTCGTTTCGGTGTTCAGCAATACATCACCACAGACAGAGGTAAACAATTCGATTGCCACCTTTTCACACACCTCACTAAAACACTAGGTGCAGACCACATCAAGACCACAGCTTACCACCCAGCAGCAAATGGTGTAATCGAGAGATGGCATAGAGTTCTGAAACAGTCCTTGAAAGCTCATATGGACGAAAACTGGGTCGCTAAATTGCCACTTGTGTTACTAGGACTCAGATCGTACATAATTCCAGAATATCGCTCAACACCCGCTGAAATATTCTACGGAGAATCAATCAAACTTCCCACCGATTTTTTTAACAGCACACAAGCTCATGATGTCCTACCACTTATATCTCAGCTGAAAGAAGACATAAGGAAACTTCGACCAGTACCTTTTAAACATCATACTGCAAAAAAGGTATTTGTCCATCCTAAGCTTATGGAAGCTCCTTTTGTTTTTGTTCGCAGTGATATTCCGCGAAAAACCCTCGAACCAGTTTATGACGGCCCCTTTGAAGTGTTATCCCCAACTGACAAAGTCTTCAAAATCAAGAAATCACACGGAGAAGAGACAATTTCTGTTGACCGTCTTAAACCCGCATTCATTCTTTGTGATAACGAACAGACAACTTTTCAGCCTCAGAGACATCCTAGTGAAACTGAAAGTGACAGTGAAAGTCCAACACCTAGTGAAACTGAAAGTGACAGTGACGTTCCCGTTCCCGTTCAAACTACACGCCATGGACGTAGAGTTCGATTTCCACGAAGATACTTGAACTAATAGCGTTGCCACTGAGAGGGGAGTATGTGGCGGTAACAGAAGATTAAAGCAGGTGTTAGCCCTCGTAGTTTCACTACACAATAAACAAACGATGGGTCTTCGACGACAATTTTACTTCGGACTAGTTCGTTTACCTAGACGCGATATAAATACACTGTAGCTAGTAGTTTAATTTTAGAATTTTTCTTCCTTTGAAGATGTTGACATGGTCAACAAAACGATCGTAAGGTCCCTGAAATATATGTTGTGGTGATTTGGGTTCTCCAAGTGTACTTAATGGTGTTCAATATTGTAATTTTGTAACGAAATTACCGTTTCGTTCGATAAATCTAATTTCTATTTCATAAAACAAAACTCTGCAAATATTTATTGTTAAGAGTTATGCCCAAATATCATTTTAAAACGCCTGCATATAAACAAAAAGTCTGGACGCAGCAAGTGCGTTAGAGAAGGGAATTTTCGTAAAAATGTTTTTAACTACAAATATGTCTCTTTAATGCAAGCAGGCATCAATTTGATCACCGGTATAACCTATATTGTAGAAACAATGTACCATATTTTATCAAAATAACTTATTGTTTGAATATATACAAAAATTTTCCGAAAATAAACTTTAAATGTTTCCGAGAAGACTCGTTTCCCTCGTTAATAGCAAATTGAGTTATCGAATTTTGAAGCATTTAATGGATATTCGCTACCAAAGCGCACTTACTGCGTCTCGATTTTTTTACAAACATGCATCATATTTCGATGAAAAATGCAAAAATGCAAAAATGCAATATGGAACGTTCGAACAAAAATTGTAGGTATCACCAACGACTTATGGGCCAGCCTGGGCCTAGTTCGCTCTCAATTGAAGAAAATTTTGCAAGATTCAAAAGTCAGGATCTCCTCAATAGTGTTTTTTTTTTAAAGAAAATTCACTAAAAGCCGTATAAAATATATTTACGAGTAGATTAAATCAACGTTGGAATTTTATCCCACTGATACCACTGCCAAAAGTGTTTAAGTTCGCAAAATTTTCAATAGTGAATAATTTAAGCAGTCCATAAGATAAATAAAGACCCACCAAACTTCAAGAACTGAAAAAGGATGCATATATTTTTCCATATATAAGCTGACTCGCTGGCCAGTTAAATTAATTACGTTTTCGCCGTCCACTTTTCCGATTGAGTCAGTTTTCTGCACTCCGGTTTCAGTTTACATTAACCTCCGAAAGTTCTTTACTAAAACCATCCTGAAAGACCGTGCAACTGCCGCCACAACACCCATCTGGATCCTGTGGTGAGAAATATTTTACTAGTTATATATTTTTGCTATTTGTTTTTCTTATATTTCACTTACAAAAAGGAAACTTTTAGTTGCAAGGATGATATTCTTAAACCATTTTCGGGCCTGGATTTTTTTTATTTTCGTTGAATATGTTATACGATGGCAGAAATGAAACTATAATTTCTGAAGTTTGTAAGGCTAGAATCATTCTCACCACAATTAGAACCGTAGACCGGTTTTTTTAATACAGGAGGGAGAGATGCCTCATGCAGACCTCATTCACGACACCGTAGTACCGTGGGATATCGAGGTACTGTGAGACTCGTACTCTTAGTACGCCTACTCACTAAAACTCCCTCCCTAGGAGTACCAGACCTTAGTCCATACCTCCGTCGGAAAGAATACACACAATGACTTTTTGGGTATGAATGTTTCCATTCTGTTTTTGCCGCGGGAGCGTTAGCGGGTAAGTATAAGCTTTGGACGCTTATGCTTATACGGAAGTTGCTCATCGTATTCGGTGGCACTACGGAGAAGAGCATTTGGATGAGAAGCGGCTTTTGCGAACTGAGTTGTGGATAATCGAGTTATAAACTCAAGTATCGAAGGCATTTCCAGATCAGAGTGAATCTGACTGTTTCGGACAAACCATGGCGCTCCGGTAACCATTCTCAGAATTTTGTTGTGGATGATTTGAAGGGTCTTGATGTGTGTTGCAGCCGCGGTGGCCCATGCAGGTGATGCATAGGTTAAGGCTGGCCGGATAATGACTTTGTACATGAGCAACTTGTTGTTCATGGACAATTTGGAATTTATATTTAGAAGTGGGAACAGATTCGAGATGAACACCGAGGCTTTTTTTCGGGCGTGATCGACATGAGGGCGCCATGTTAAGTGTTTGTCGAGGAAAACCCCGAGGTATTTGGCGGAATCTTGCCAGGGAATTAGATGGTTGTCTAATGAAACGTGTTCGTAAGGTGTGTATCTCCTCTTGTAAAATAGGACAGCTGAACATTTATCGGAGTTTATGGCTAGAAGGGATTTCCGATACTATGATTGCAGCTCGACTACGGCGGTCTGAAGTCGTTCGGTTATTATCCTCGGCTGAGTGGAGCTGCTGACGATGGTAGTGTCGTCTGGGTACAGTGCGTATGTCACGTTTAGGGGGGCTGTCGGAATGTCTGCGACAAATATATTGTACAGCAGAGGGGAGATAACAGAACCCTGCGGGAGACCCGCTGTGGCTGTGTACGTTCTATATCTGGCTCCCAGATGTTTGACCTGGTACTTCCTCTGCTGTAGGTATGACCTGATTAACAGAATCAGAGGGAGAGGATAATTAAATGATAGAAGTTTGTTTAGGAGGCCCGCATGCCAAACCCTATCGAAGGCTTGAGAAATGTTAAGAAATATTGCACCAGTTGACTTGTTTTTATTAAATCCTTCGGTGATGTTTTCCGCCACACGAAGGACTTGGTGTGTGGTGGAGTGCTGGTGTCTGAAACCGAATTGCTCATCCGGGAGGATATGATATTCTGAGGTGAAAGAAGCTAGCCTTTTCTGAATCAGTTTTTCGCTGATTTTGCCGATGATTGGTAGCAGGCTAATGGGCCTCTAGTTCTGAGGGAACAGCGGATATTTGCTGGGTTTAGGGATGTTGATAATGTCGGCAAGTTTCCACATGGAAGGAAAATGTTGAAATCGCAGCATGTCATTCATAATCGTAACTAGGAATACCACGGCTTTGCGGGGGAGGTTTTTCAGGGCTACGTTGGAGATTCCATCGTATCCCGGAGCATTCCTATTTTTTAATGATTTGATTATTTGGGAAACTTCTTCGAAAGTTGTGGGCTTGATAGTTGTGTCAGGGGTGGCGCGAAGCGCACTCCTGACGTATTGGTGCGTTCTTGCTACGTGCGACAGATCAACGTTGTTATAATTCGGGCTGAATTGCAAGTCCAGATCATCAGCGAATGAGGTAGCTTTCTCCGCATCCGTGTATACGACACTGTTACGGCCTTGAAGCGGGGATATCGGAAGTTTTTGGGAGCGAAGGGCTTTTGGCATTTGCCAGACTGAATTGTCTTGGGTAGACAGGGTTTGTAGGCGCTCCTCCCAACGATTGTTGCGGAGTTCTTGTAGGGCGGATCGTACTTGTTTGATGAGCCTGTTTGCGTCTCGTTTGTCGGTGGGGTTTCCTGTGCGTTGAGCTAGTCTACGCACGCGGTTCTTTTCGAATATCATTTCCCTGATACTGGACGGAAAAGGTGGCAGATTGCTCTGGGCGGGATACGTCGTTGATGCATGTTCGATAGAACATTGAATTTTGGATTATAGATTATCCACTGCACCCTCGAGTTCGGCGATGCTGCGGATAACCGGAATAGGGTGTTTTTAAGGTGATCTGTGAAAACTGGCCACAGTACCTTTTTCCTTGGGAGGGCGGGTTCGTGGCTGACGTCGCCGAGATGCAATATGACTGGGTTATGGTCCGACGAGAGGTCGTTTTGGGTTGTGATTTCATGGAGAAGGGTGGTGTTCGACATGATTACTATGTCGAGCACATCGGGTCTACCCGCACTGCCGAAGTGTGTGGGTATTTGGGGAGCGTCTACCGTGCAGTTTGCACGGTTTGCGACATAGGCTTGGAGGATTCTCCCATTTGTGTTGGCATTACGAGAATGCCAATTGGGGTGTTTGGAATTTAAATCGCCAGCATTTATTATGGGCTGGTTGGTTTCGAATAAGAGGTCTAGGTCGGCGTCTAGAATTATTTTTCGTGGAGGGTTATATGCAGAAATGAGCTTTATTGGGCCTGCAGAGCTAGACCAGTTTCGCTCTAATTAGAGCTCGTCAGTACGGCATACTAATTGTAGCGAAAATACACCTATAAATTAATACGGCTATGGTAGCCAGCCTCCCAACACTAAGTGAGTGGTAAGGCACGAAGCAACGTGTTGCCACCTAGTTGCGGAACCAAGTAGTATGTTGTCACGCCAGCTCCAAATATCAGAAAGTGTTAAAAAATTAGGGACTGTATACAACCAACTAACAATTTAGTAAATTGTCAGCCCTGGCCCATATTTACCCTAATATAGGGACAAAGTATGTAAGGCTAGATGCATTCTCACTACAATTAGAACCGTAGACCGGTTTCGCTCTAATTAGAGCTCGTCTGTACGGCATACTAATTGTAGCAAAAATACCTAGTTGCGGAACCAAGTAGTATGTTATCACGACTGCTCCAAATAACACAAAGTGTTGAAAAATATAGGCGGTATATAACAAATTAACAATTTAGTAAATCGTCAGCCCTGGCCCATTTCTACCCTAATATAGGCACAAAGTATGTCAGACTAGATGCATTCTTACCACAATTAGAACCGTAGACAGGTTTCTCTCTAATTAGAGCTCGTCAGTAAGGCATACTAATTGTAGCGAAAATAAACCTATAAAGTAATACGGCTATGGTAGCCAGCCTCCCAACACTAAGTGAGTGGTAAGACACGAAGCAACGTGCCGCCACCTAGTTGTGGAACCAAGTAGTATGTTGTCACTCCACGTGTTATTTGGAGCTGGCGTGACAACATACTACTTGGTTCCGCAACTAGGTGGCCGCACGTTGCTTCGTGTCTTACCACTCACTTAGTGTTGGGAGGCTGGCTACCATAGTCAGTCACGCTACGTGTTATTTCGAGCTGGCGTGACATTATATTACTTGGTTCCGCAACTAGGTGGCGGCACGTTGCTTAGTGTCTTACCACTCACTACTCATTTAATTTCTGAGTTGTTATACAGAGTGGTTTCACGTCATGTCCATGTTTCACTGGAAATCAACTGAATAGCCGGTATATTAATAACGGGGACCGTCAGACAGCAGATTTTCAGTTTTTTGTGACTACCTATACGTACTACACATATGAGTACGCTATCTGCATTTTTATCATAATCACTCTATATATATATATATATATATATATATATATATATATATATATATATATATATATATATATATATATATATATATATATATATAAGATGCTATCAGTTTTATGAAAGAGCCTCGGTGGTTCAGGGGTAAGAACGTGTGCCTCTGAACCGAAGGGTACTCGGTTCGATCCCAGGGTTCTCCTTTCACTTTTTCAGTACAAATTGTAACATTAACATCAACCGAGGTTCTGGCATTGTATTTGAGCAAGTTGAATGTCTGCACGTTCCGCCCTTCGGACGGGGCGTAAAGCCGTCGGTCTCGGTTCCATGCGATATTAGGCACGTTAAAGATCCTTACCCTACTTACAAAAAGACAGGGGTTCGGCAAAATTTCCAGGATAGTGAGGTGAAACTGCTCCCTGGCGTCGGTGATTGGCCATAGTCGCGGAAATAGGCCGACGTTAAAGAAACAAAACGCACATACAGTTTTATTAAAAGAAAAACAACCTTATGTTTTAGACAGTTGGGAACCATGAATTCGATGATGGTATTGAAGAACTTGTACCCTATTTAGAATCTCTCGACTATCCCGTACTCCTATCAAATGTTGACGTATCCGAAGAGCCATCGTTAGGGAGTTTATTTAACAAAAGTGTTGTTATAGAAAGAAGTGGAAGAAAAATAGGAATTATTGGTGTAACAACAACAGAACTCAATGTAAGTATCACAGTCATTTGTTATTAATTTTAATGTGTGTGTAAAATATTAGTGGAATCCAGTTAACTGAGGTTTAAATTTTTACTTTTTGTACAATTATTTGCAATTTTGTGCCTTTTTGTGAGATTTTTTGTATGCTTTCCTATATTTTATTTATTGGCACTTTAATTGCAAATTAACAATATTTATATATTATCGCTATGTGACAAGTTTGCTGCTTACTTACATATTTTTTGATGTGTTATTTCTCCTTTAGGGATCAGTTCCCAGGTATCTACGATACCAAAGGGTTTGAGCTCATATAAACCCCATTCCAAATTATCTGGCCCTGAACGACAACGCGGCACATCCTCATTTCCAGCCATCTTCGCACGGTGCGGCCGGTTGAAGATATTACAGCTTTCTGCGTAACCTATAAAGGTGCCTTCTGAGGCGCAGTCTTTTAATGTTCTCTCAAAGACTCTGAGGGACCACACCAGTTGACAACATGAATATCTGGATCACTCCGGCATTATCTACCTTCCCCTGTCTCTTTACTTGCATCTCGAGGTCTCTGTAGTTAGTGGTCTTTTAGTTGTAGTTTGTCTCTATTGTTGCGTTTTCGGCGGGTTCTGGATAAGTGAGATTTTAAATTTCAACAAAACAACTTTATTTACTATCTAAATATGGATACAATAACAGCTCTCAGCTTCGCCTGCTGGTGGAGATAAATACAACTCTTCGTTGCCGATTCTCAAGATCTTATTCTGGAAGTCTATTGAAAAAACATAAGACTCTTCCATTATATCCAAGCCCAGAATAAATTCGTCGACGATTTCTGCGACGACAGCCTTTACCTGTAGCTCAGTACTGCCCAACTTAATGTAAACAGTGACCTCTTCGTGCACGGGTATCTTATCTCCTTCCGCTGTCTCTAACAAAGGCTGTTTGTTGGTCGTGAGTGCCGACATGCTTGGCAACATGTCTGGACGTACAACGGATCTAGTGTCACCAGTATCGATGATGAAACCGCATCGTCTTCCCCCTAAGCTGCCAGATATAATGAGGCTTTCGCGGTAGCGTCGGATAGTGGAGACCTTGACTTTGGGGCCTTGGGACTCGCACGCCAGCTGTCGCCCCCTTACACTGGCGTCAGGTCGTTTTCCTGACGGCGCTCCCTGTTGGTATATTCTTGTCTTCTGTGAGCCACGTGTAGTGTTTGTGAGCACTACCCACTTATGTGCTCTTTCCTACCACACTTGTAGCATTCTATGTCTGACCAATCTGCTTTCGTCATACGTGCTCCAACCGGTGCAGTGAGCTTGCTTATGGCTTCCTTTATAAACTTCATTTTTTGCCTCAGTTCCTCAGTCGTGTCTGCAAGGTCCTCTATCTCCTTCACTTCGCGCAGCCTGTTGCGGCGAGGTTGAGATGCATTCTTCGCTGCTTCAAATTCCAAACCGTAAATGACGCAGTCTGTAAGTGTTTTGAACCTTCCGAGTCTCAAAGCTTGTTGCATTTCGTTGTCAAGTACCCCATCGATGAAGGTCTGGACGGTGATCTGGCTGACAAATTCTTCTGGGGCTTGGGGATACGCCAGCCGCATAAGTTTCTCCACTTCGGCACTAAATTCTTGCAGAGTCTCATTTGGCTTCTGGACCCTTGTCTTTAGTTGTGACAGGTAGACCTGGCGCATGCACTTGTTACCATATCTCAAATCTAGGGCATGTATCACTGTTAATTAGTTTTGCTGTTTCGATATTCTGGAGGATTTATAGGGCTTTACCTCGAAGCGAGAGAATTAAAGCAGTTTTTGCCTGTTGTTCGCTCTACCCATTGGTGAGAGCTGCCGCCTCAAACTGCCTCCTGTACATGGGCCACGATGTTTCTCCGTTAAAAGTCAGCGGCTTTAAAGTTCCATGAGGCTGCTGCACGGCTGACATATCTTCCTCCAGGCGATTTTGAACTGGGAACATTCCAGTAACTCCTCTTGGTTGAGTTCTATCAGTCTGGCCTATTACATGTTCTGTCAGTTCTTTATGTCTGATTTCTGGGCCTTTCATCATCATCTTCATTTGTTTTTTCAACCCTTTCACTCATTCCCATCGTTTGTTCAAATCCTCTGTTACATTTTCTACTTTCTTGTCCACCACTTTTATTTTATTGACCATATTTTCTACTTTCTTGTCCACATTTTCTACTTTCCTGTCCACATTTTCTATTTGTTCGTTGATCTGTTCAATTTCTTCTTTTACATCGAGTCTCATATTGTGGAACATACTTCGGAGGTCTTCTTCATCTTCTTGTCGTCGTTGTTCGTCTTCTTCGCGTCGCCTTTTGAGGTCCTCTTTATCTTCTTGTCGTCTTCTCGCGTGTTCTTTGCGCCGTCTTCTTTCATCTCCTTGTCACCGTTGTTCGTCTTCTTCGCGTTGCCTCTTGAGGTCTATTTTATCTCCTTGTCGCCGTTTTTCGTCTTCTTCGCGTTGTCTTTTCAGTAAGTAAATAAACTCTTTGATCTATCTCGTCGTAGTCAGTCGATCTGGTGTTTACCATTTACAGCTAGCTTACTTGTTCATTTCTTCACTCACTTATCCAACTTCTGACAACAAATTGTTGCGTTTTCGCCGAGTTCTGGATAAGTGAGACTTTAAATTTCAACAAAACAACTTTATTTACTCTCTAAATATGGACACAATAAAAGTTCTAGAATATCTCTCTCACAAAACACTTAATTTATCTGGCCTTACAATCACTAATCTGCACACAAGTCAGTACACTGGAACTGCAGTCGCCATTCTCTAACACTCCACACTGGTTACTGCTTTATTGAGTCACTTCAACATTATCTAATTGAACTGAACTGCCTGAGCTGGCTTGCTTTCGCCTTTATATACCCGTCGTACCTTTCACCTCGTTTCGGGAGTGTTCCATTCCAGAATGTTCCAGGACCTTCTTTTGCTAGGAGGTTCTGTGAATACAGATCGGCCCCGTGTGTATACAGGTGGATGTATATACAGGTGATCCAAATGTGGTCATCACTCCTATGTTACACAAGAGGTGTTTATCGTACTATAAGATCTCTCTGCGTATACAGGGTGTAAGGGTTCTCTGCGTATACAGGGTGTATATACAGGGTGTTCGCAATACGCCGACCTCAGTTATCCGTTCCGACGGGGTACAAGTTGGTAATTTCGTTTTTTTTTTTGGTCCTAAAGGGTTGAGACTTTGCCTGTGGGGGGTCACCCTAGGCATCCCAGGGGGCGTGGAGGCGGTGTTGCCAGATTGTGCAAGAATTTCCAGATTTTTGGGAAGTTTTGAAGATGTGGCAACATCGCACCTACATCTATTGAAGTGGTTTGTAACAATATTATTGATATTCGGAATCGCCACATCAATCGGCGTGACTAATTTACAGGACTTGTCCACCATTATTCTACCTGGGATATTGAGGCAACTCGTTGGTCTGTAGGCACGGTCCGATACCAGTACAACCTGTATCCTGAGTTCTCAACAGGCTCAGGAGGTATCTATAGTAGGGCACCTTACTAAGATTTAAAAGTTCCAGTTTCAGAGCCAGTTTTTGATGAATTATTTAAGCACCTGCGTCGTGCCTCTCTTTGTACTCTGTTGCAGCAAACGCTAGACATCCACTGGTGACGTGCTGGAGAGTCTCTGATGACTGTCACCAAAATCTGTATTAGTATTTTTTATTTGGAATGACCTAATCTTGTATGGCCAACAAAAACCCCTCTGTCTTTGGAAACATCTGTCCGGACACCAACTAGTAGTTCGACGCCAATTTGTTGATATATGTCTCATTCTGGTGTCTCCCATGGAGTGGTTTCTGCATCCAAAATTGCAGCTGCGCTGTTCAGTTATGCTCTTTAATAACATCGGAGACTTTATCTGTGGTAAACGGCCCATGATGCGTCTGTTCATAACTCTGACAAGCTGGATGTTCTTATTTGGCCATTATTGCAGGAGACTGGTGCGTCTGGCTGACTTTTCCAGAACTCTTACATTCGTTCCTTATTTGGAAAAGTATGTGTTGCTGCATTAGTAGTTAAATCAAGCTGACGGTAGAGACTTCTTTCATAGCACTTAAACATACTGTTGTGACTTTCCGTATTGTTTTTCGCTTTATATCTTGATTATTATTGTAGTTATTATTTGCTGGGATTTTATTTCGCCTAAACTGCTTACAAATGTTTTATCTCCTTTAAATTATAGCTATGGAAAACTATTGGAAAACTAAAATTTTTAGACGAATCAGAATCAGTGAACAAAGAAGCTGAAAGGCTTGCTATTGAACAAAACGTTTTTACCATTATTGTCTTATCTCATTGTGGCTATGAAGTGGATCAAAAAATTGCCGCTAACGCATCGCCAAGAATTAGTTTAATTGTAGGAGGACACACTCACAGCTTTCTTTTTACTGGAGGTAGGTCATACAATGATTATTTTAAGTTAAGTCAAAATAGATGATGCAAAGCGTTTACAAAACTGATGAGCTCAAAAAATTGTAAGATATGTGAGGTTAAAAAAAACGAAAAATTTTGTTTTTGGAATATTTATCATTTTATTTTATCCGACTAACTTTTATAAGTTTGTGTGTGCGTGTGTGTGTCAAGTGCTGACTTCAGGTATTGGACCCACTAGTAAATGACTTTTACATTTTACATGTAATTGTTCATTCTGTAAAATAAAAATAAAAATTGGAGTAATTTTTCCCCTTTTCCTAGACGACATTTTATTTGTAATCAATCCAATCAGAAGTTACCTTTAAACAAAAGTGTGGTTAAACCTTGTGCCGCCGATTTAACTTGAACGTATTCCACTTACATCTTGCTTCAGCCTAAGTAACCTTAACATAACTTAAAAAAGTATAATTCACTAAGTGAAGATGGGCACCTGTGATGAGCACAGATAAGTAGAGTTCAATAATCCAAATCATCACAACACATCTTTTTTTAAGGACCTGACAATCATTTCACCAACAAACTTAGCGTCATCAGGGGATGAAAAATTCTAACTACTTTCCACTAACACACCTTTTATACTGAGTCTTAGGTAGAGAACGATACCAAGAGGGAAATTAAATCGCAGGAAAATTTTCTGTGTACCGTATTTTCATTGCCGGACGATGTTTTTGAACTTCCTTTATCAATTTACCTGACAGGTTTCGGAATGTTTATCTGCTTCAAAGGCAGAGCGCAAATAGAGGACTGCAAACCAGTGGCGGTGCTCGATTTAAGGAACTCTTGTTTTTTATTGCCCTAGAAATATAAATACTTTCGTACGCACCCAGCTCCGCTGGCCGTCTAACATTTGTGGTAAGTTTCAGATTTTCTTTATCAATGTTGTGGTTGTTATCTTAAATATGTTGTGCCACAATACTTAGTAAGTGTTGGACGTGCCGCCACCTAGTTGCGGAACCAAGTAGTATGCTGTCACGCCAGCTCCAAATAACACAAAGTGTTAAAAAAAAGAGACTGGATACAGCTAACTAACAATTTAGAAAATTGTCAGCCCTGGCCCATTTATACCCCAATATAGGGACAAAGTATGTAAGACTAAATGCATTTTCGGAACAATTAGAACCGTAGACCGGTTTCGTTCTCATTAGAGCTCTTCAGTACGGCATACTAATTGTAGCAAAAATGCACCAAAAATAATACCGATATCGTATAGCCAGTCTCAAAATACTCAGTAAGTGGTGGACGTGCCGCCACCTAGTTGCGGAACCAAGTAGTACGTTGTCACGCCAGCTCCAAATAACACAAAGTGTTAAAAAAAAGAGACTGGATACAGCTAACTAACAATTTAGAAAATTGTCAGCCCTGGCCCATTTCTACCCCAATATAGGGACAAAGTATGTAAGACTAAATGCATTTTCGCAACAATTAGAACCGTAGACCGGTTTCCTTCTCATTAGAGCTCGTCAGTACGGCATACTAATTGTAGAAAAATGCACCAAAAATAATACGGCTATCGTATAGCCAGTCTCAAAATACTCAGTAAGTGGTGGACGTGCCGCCACCTAGTTGCGGAACCAAGTAGTACGCTGTCACGCCAGCTCCAAATAACACAAAGTCTTAAAAAAAATAGAGACTGGATACAGCTAACTAACAATTTAGAAAATTGTCAGCCCTGGCCCATTTCTACCCCAATATAGGGACAAAGTATGTAAGACTAAATGCATTTTTGCAACAATTAGAACCGTAGACCGGTTTCGTTCTCATTAGAGCTCTTCAGTACGGCATACTAATTGCTTTCGGTGAGGAAGAGGATGCCTATTAACCTGGAGGAAATGGTGGAAGGAGTTCAGGTTAGAATTTAGGCCACATATATTCAAGAAGGATATGTCCCTCTCCCGGAGATCCGAATGGAGGGGTATTTTACCCCCGGAATCTTTTGTACAAGGAGGAGCCATCATCATTTTTGCTTATAAGGGAAACCGACTCATACACCAGAACCGGAAACGTCCGTTGGGACTTCACCGGCCCCTTGATGTACGGGGTGGTACCTCCTCGGGCGTGAAAAAATCCTTTACTATCACGTAAAGGAAAATTCCACTACCACCTGCTTGACTTCGATTAGTCGCCTCGCACGACAGGCAGAAGTTACCATGGGCCTATTGTTTTAGTTAGTCCCCGGACCACAGGGGACAAATTCTCTTCCATGTTTCGTCTTTATAATTTCATAGCAAACTACACATCTTCTTCTTGCAGATGTCATTTTTATTAGGGAACATTTATTGATATTCTCTAGTCTTGCGTCTACTCGTTCAAGAGAGTTTTCTTCGATTAGTTTTTTGGTTACTTCTTCTCTGAACTTTGTGATTTGGATTTTTTGTTATATTTTTATACAGAATGAAAGCGTTACTCAGTGCAGACTCAGTAATTAGTTCCACTGCTAATTTGCGATACCATTTGATTCCTCTGCGAAGGGAGCTTGAATAAGATTCCATTTGGTCAGAAAGATCAATAAATGCCTTACAGTTGTTATAATCAACTATTGCTTTTGGTTTGCTCACAGTTTTCTTAATGTTAGCCTGAACCTCAACTATAGTATCAGTGTGCACTGTACTCAACATCAGCACGTCTCGTTTGTCTTTCCACTTCATTATAACCACTCCAGTATTGCTCTCCCTTGCAACCACATCACCTCTCTTTAGATTTGCCTTCACTACCTATTGAGGATTCAATTTTCTGTTAGATTGAAGAGTGCCTACCAGGTGTGCTGATCTATCTAGAAATTGACGGGCTAAATGGATACTGGTGTAGAAATTGTCTGTATCAAGTATTCTTCCGCAATCTAAAAGATTTTCCGTCAGTGTCATAACAACCGAAGACGAAGCTGAAACTCCTGGTTTAATAACATCTCTGCCACAATACACTTTAAAATTGAACGTGTAACCTATTTCTGTGCACAATTTATACAGCTTTAGGCCAAATTTGTGCCTCTGGTTTTTGATATATTGCTTGAAAGCTAGGCGTCCACGAAATGGCACTAAGGTTTCGTCTATGCATACCTCTTGCTTAGGAATGTTAGCCATCTGAAACCTTGACAACAAACGATCACTTAGCGGCTGAATGTTTAAAAGACGATCACCTTTTGGGCAGTCTTTAGTGTCAGAAAAGTGCCAGATACGCAGTATCACTTCAAAGCGATTTCTTGATATATTCTTATTTAGGTCATTAGCATAGAGAATATTCTGAGACGAGTAGTCGGTAAGTTTTTTTTAATCCAGACCCATCCAAAGAATTACCCGAGGAATGTCTCAAATTATTTAGCTGTCAAATGCTTCGATTTTCTTAGTCTAGAGTGTTGTGAAATATTTGACTTTTCTAATGTTTTTTAAAACCAAAAAGGTACGAAAAATGATCTCTTCTCTTAATACCAGGAAAGCCTCTGGCCTTGACGAGATCCCAGCAATTGTTCTCAAAAAATGCGCACCAGAACTTGCTCCTGTCCTGACTCGTCTGTTTCAGACATCTTACAATAGAGGCATATTCCCTAGTAACTGGAAAACTGCTCGAGTACAACCCGTCCCCAAGAAAGGATTCAAAGCGCTTCCTAGCAACTACAGGCATATTTCTCTCCTTTCAGTCGTCTCTAAAGTGATGGAAAAGTATATAAACACCGAATTACTAAAATTTCTTGAAAAACACAGTCTAATCCACGACAGGCAGCATAGATTCCGTCAGCGCAGCTCAACTGCCGACCTCCTTTGCTTTGTCACCCATTCTTGGAGTAAGTGTGTGGAACTACACGGTGACTCCAAGATTGTCTCTCTAGACATATCCCAATCATTCGGCCAGGTCTGGTACGCAGCGCTGCTTAATAAACTTCCGGCATATGGCCTACCACCAAAACTCTGTACCTGGACAACAAATTTCCTCTCCAACCGGAGCATTTCTGTTGTCGTAGATGGACATTCCTCTAAACTGTATCCAATTAATGCAGGAGTCCTTCAAGGTTCAGCTTTAGTCTCTACTTTGTTTCTTCTCCACATCAATTAACTCCTCTCTAGCACATCCAATCCAATTCACAGTTACGCGGACCACAGCACCCTCCACTCAAATATACAGTATTCTAAGGCTGTCTCTTTAGCCCAATTAGATGAGAATCCCAGACTCATTGAAGGTTCTGTCTCCATGGATCTCCAATAAATATTAGACTGAGGAAGTATAAATCTTGTACAATTCAACCCCACCAAATCTGCCTTGCTTTCTCTCTCATAAGAGATACACCAGCCCTGGACCCATCACAATGAACAACCAAGTTATTCAAAGTAATGAGTCATTTTCCTTTGTTGGCATTTATGTGCATCGAAATCTCAATTGGCACCGACATGTCACATCAATTGCAGAAGCGGCTACTGAGGAATTAGGTTTCCTCTTCCGGGCTCGCAAATACTTTTCACCAGCTAATCTCTATACCTTATATACTTCACAAATTAGGCCAAACCTCGAATACTGCTTCCACATCTGGAGTGCAGCTTCCGCTTCTACACTCGCTATCCTGGACTCCATTCAGAAGAGAGCTATACGTCTCATCTCATCCTCACTCAAAGGCTGCCATCCCTTGCCCACCGACGTGCCGTTGGTGACCTCTCTCTTTTTTATAGATATCTACACGGGAACTGCTCAGATGAGCTTTCTTCCATAGTTCCTCCACCTGCTGCTCCCAACAGATATATCAGGGGAACAGAGCGAATGCACCCTTTTACTGTCCAGGTCACCAGATATAGAACATTTTGTTATGCCCGCTCTTTGGTCCCGAGGACTTCCAAGTTGTGGAATTCCTTGCCGGAACATGTTTTTCCTTCTCCTCCGAACCTCCAAACCTTCAAGTCCAGAATTAACAAGTTGCCTCTTACCTACTTGTCGACACCCACGGTACGATAGTATTTAGACTGTTAGTCCTCGTGGTGTGTTGTTGAAATATAAAAAAAGTTTGTTCGGCGTACTTGTTTGTCTCAGATACAATATATTTAATTAGTTCGTCGGTGATAAAGAACTTGAAAAAATCGTATAGTTTTTTGCTTACCAATGAAGTTGCGACATTAGATGAAATGCCTGTGTTTGCAGCTATAAAACCAAACACTTTCAAATTTTGTCCTGTCACTGCACTCCAAGCGAAATCAGACTCTGTTGAATTTGGAAGCTCTTCAGTATCGGTTTCTATATCTTCTGATGAATCCTGCTGTGTTTGGGCTATCACACTGTTTATGGTTTCATCAACATGCGATGAAGTCGAAGGATGTTTAAGCAATTTCTTTCAGGTCACCTTTCGTTTCTTGTTCTTGGTTGGCTGTTCTTGTTCATTGTCGTCCGAATCAGTTTCAGATAGTACATAGTCATCTTCAGAATTGTCGCCTACAAAAGGATCGTCCACATCCTCGTCACTCATATTTATATATAGATTTTGTAATTGCTGAAGATATTTTTCTTCTTCCTCATAAGTTTTGAATGATTTTGGATAATACATATTGAGATTGAGGGCAGATCCGTAAATAGCTAAGGAAACTAAACTTCCGCTGCACACAAATGCAAAACAATATAGTTCACGTGTTACACCGACAATATAAACCACAAGAATGAATGTAGACAATAAACTGCTTGCAAGCTCAGACGTGCATAATACGAGTCAAATGCGATGCACGTGGCCTGAAGACCTTTGTTTTAGTCATAGCGGTCCGTGAGTTACATATAACTCACGGAAGGAAATTAGGTGTAAAATATATAAATAATATCTATTATCACTTTATAATAAAAATAAGTGCAATTTAAAAGCTTTATAGTAATAAAAAATGAGTGGCCCAAGTGGTAGTTCTTTTCTTATATGGCAGCCAATGTGTTAAATATATTTGGAAGCATTCGCACTGGTTCAGATTTACAGGAAAATTTGGAATCGTGAGAAAACTGCATTTTTCTGTTAATTTAGCTATCTCTCTTAATAGGCAGTATACCCATAGTGCGCAACCAGACACCCTGTATAAGAATAATTAATTTAATAAAAGTATTAATTTCATTATACATATTATACTTTCTATTTTGCTGCAGATTCTTCGCCAGGACCAGACGTACCTGAGGGGCCGTATCCTACTATTGTTGCCAGTAAAAGTGGCAAAAATGTTCTAATTGTACAGGCTTCCTCATATACAAAGTATTTAGGAAATATTACAATCTACTATGATGACCAAGGAGACTCTGTCACTTGGAGTGGGTCACCAATTTACCTTGACGGCCATTTCTCAAAAAGTAAGTCTAGATATAGTTTTTAAATACAAAAAATGTATTAGCAACCAAGCAGCTGACACGTGGACTTTGCGTGGCTCTATCTCTTTATTATTGGTTTAAAACTTTTTAACAATGTCAAAAAGGATCAGACATACCTGAAGGACTATATGCTACTATTGTTACCAGTATAAGTGGCAAAAACGTTCTAATTGTACAGGCTTCCTCATATACGAAGTATTTAGGAAATATTACAATTTACTATGATGACCAAGGAGACTCTGTCACTTGGAGTGGGTCACCAATTTACCTTGGCGGTCATTTACCAAAAAGTAAGTCTAGATATAGTTTTTGAATGCAAAAAATGTGTTAGAAACCAAGCTGCTGACACGTGGACTTTGCGTGGCTCTATCTCTTTATTATTGGTTTAAAACTTTTCAACAATGTCAAATAGAATCAGACATACCTGAAGGACTATATGCTACTATTGTTACCAGTATAAGTGGCAAAAACGTTCTAATTGTACAGGCTTCCTCATATACGAAGTATTTAGGAAATATTACAATCTACTATGATGACCAAGGAGACTCTGTCACTTGAAGTGGGTCACCAATTTACCTTGGCGGTCATTTACCAAAAAGTAAGTCTAGATATAGTTTTTGAATGCAAAAAATTTGTTAGAAACCAAGCAGCTGACACGTGGACTTTGCGTGGCTCTATATCTTTATTATTGGTTTAAAACTTTTCAACAATGTCAAAAAGGATCAGACATACCTGAAGGACTATATGCTACTATTGTTACCAGTATAAGTGACAAAAACGTTCTAATTGTACAGGCTTCCTCATATACGAAGTATTTAGGAAATATTACAATCTACTATGATGACCAAGGAGACTCTGTCACTTGGAGTGGGTCACCAATTTACCTTGGCGGTCATTTACCAAAAAGTAAGGCTAGATATAGTTTGTGAATGCCACAAATGTGTTAGAAACCAAGCAGCTGACTCGTGGTTTCTTTATATGGTTTTGAATACAAATATTTATCCGTTGAAATTTACCAAAGAAAATGAAAGAAACCGTATTCTTCTTTAACTTTTTTCGGTTTCTCTCAATCTTTTAGTTAGTGTACGTTCCATTTTCTTGTTGCATTTTCTCTATTCCTTGTTAATGTCTTTCTGTGTTTTGCATACTATTAGATGTGTGATTATTTCTTTGATATAGCTTTTAATTTCTTAAGGTATTCTAAGTTGAAAGATATTTTAGAATAATTTTTTACAGATTCTGATATTGACCAAGAAATATTGACTTGGAAACATGCTATAGATTTAAAAGGTAAAACGATTTTAGGAAGCTCTCTTATCGACATGGAAAACAGAAAATGCAGATACGTTGAATGTGAACTGGGTAACTTTATTGTCGACTCAATGCTTAAAGCGGTAAGTAAAGTAATACAAATACGAAAAACTCAAATAGTAAAATTTTGTTTATTTCTAAGTATCAGTAAATTGTTGATACTAAAACGGAGGAACTAATTACGTTATTTCCTTTCCACCTTCCGGAAAGACACACATCTTGCTGATGTCGCACTACCGAAATTCCGGCAGGACTGAAGTGATGGTGGCTGGAGAATTATTTCATTCACCGCCCGTCGTGATATTCGCCAAGACTGTAGTGGTTTCAGCTCGATAACTTCTTTCCACAGCTTGCTTCCTGCTGTATTGTTTGTACGTGTAAGTTGCTATGGAAGCTTATAAACGTCACAAAACCAGAAATTGCATTTCGCGCTAATCTACATTGCATATTGTCATTGCATATTGTGGTGATGCCTGCCTTATTGGCCGACTTATTGGAGCGTAGGTATGACGAACTGATCCGCCCGGTTGCATATATATATATATATATATATATATATATATATATATATATATATATATATATATATATATATATATATATATATATATATATATATATATATATATATATATATATATATATATATATATATATATATAAATATATATATATATATATATATATATATATATAAATATATATATATATATATATATATATATATATATATATATATATATATATATATATATATATAGATTTATTCACATAAATAGACAGTTACAATGATTATACAAAATACCAACAGAGGGGGAATAAATCAGAACTATCCCACAAAAGTCAAAGACTTGTGCGTAAGTCTAGAATATAAATGTTGTATTTAACAATCCTCAATCCAGCGCAACATCGCTATCTCAAGAATACAGACAGCGCATGGCTACAAGGAAGATTACAAGACATATTACACTTACACTATATAAACTTTACTTACAAAACTAAACAATCCTAACTAAGTAGTCCAATTAAAATGGTAACAATTTAAGATCGAAGACAAAACAAATAAAATACCGTACAAAATTAGAAACAATCACACTCACACATACTTGCTCACTCACTCATTCACTTGCTCACTCACTCAATGACTTCTTGCTCATTCCTCACTCACTTTCTCACACAACACATGCTCACATGACACAGCTTCAGCAAAACAGGCATTACCCGTGAATTATCCTACGAGCATTCAGTCTTCGCCAGTCGAGTAGCCAAGCCTTCAGCAGTACCTTAAACAATCGCATGTCATAAACAGATTGTACATTCGGTGGCAAGAAGTTGCGTAGTCTTGGTCCCATTTGAACATGACATCGCCGGGTCTGAGACTTATTAAACCTCGGGATCATGCTGGCACTCCCAATCGATCGAGTCTGATAGCCATGGGATGCTTCAGTGAGTCTTCCTCTATTCTTTTGTTGCCAAATACCCACAGACCCAAGGTAAATCTGGGAGAGATCCGGGACACGCATTTCCGCATAAAGGTGATCACTTGGGTAAGTATAACATCTGTTCCCAATTATTTTTAGAATCCACTTCTGAGCGACTTCCAGTCTTTTTATATAACATCTTGCAGCTCCTCCCCAGATGATATTAGCGTACTGCAGATGTGTCTCAACCAGAGATTTGTATATGATCTTTAAATGCTTTAGGTCAAACATATCTCGGTACATTTTAAACCTGCTGCTCAAAAATTGTATTTTGTACACCTGATTGTTTATGTGCTCATCCCATCTCAGATGACACTCCACTGTCACCCCCAGGTATTTCACCGTCCCCACGACATCTATCCGCACTGTTCCATGATCTCCATCTTGAATCTCCAAAGCCGCGTATAACGGCAAACCGCTGTCGTAGCTACAAAAAGGCAAATATTTAGTCTTGTTAAAGTTAATTGTGAGCAATCTGGAGTCAAACCACGCTGATATGTTTTTGTAGTCATCTATATATATATATATATATATATATATATATATATATATATATATATATATATATATATATATATATATATATATATATATATATATATATATATATATATATATATATATATAGAATTTAAAGTGAATATTTAAAAACAGGTCCATTTTTATTTTCAAAAACTAACTTTTTGATATAAAAATTTCACCCATATCGTCATCCCTCTTCAAAGGGTAGCTACCCTTCTAAATTTTGAAGTTTTGAAATTGGATGGTGGGTATTGTAATACATCTTTTTAAAGCTAATCGAATTCACTATTCAGCAACGTCATTTTTTTTTGTAGCAATAAAATAAAGTAAGTAATAACATTTTTATTATCAGTAACACCTAACACAAGTGAAACCTGTAAAGAATTACATAATCCAGTGTTATGATACTGATATATGATACTTCAATATATCAAAGTACGGTATCTTTTTTTTTAATTTCAACAACACACCACGAGGGCTTACAGCCTAAATACTATCGTACCGTGAATGTTAACAAAGAGGAAAGAGGCAGCTGGTTAATTCTGGACTTGAAGGTTTGGAGGTTCGGAGGAGAAAGAAAAACATGTGCCGGCAAGGAATTTCACAACTTGGAAGTCCTCGGGACAAAAGAGTGGGCATAACAAGATCTATGTCTGGTGACCCGGACAGTAAAAGGGTGCATTCGCTCTGTTCCCCTGGTAGATCTGTTGGGGGCAGCAGGTGGGGGAACTATGGAGGAAAGCTCCTCTGAGCAGTGCCCGTGCAGATATCTATAAAAGAGAGAGAGGTCACAAACGGCACGTCGGTGGGCAAGGGATGGCAGCCTTTGGGTGAGGGTAGGGTCACCGATGAGACGTATAGCTCTCTTTTGAATGGAGTCTAGGATAGCGAGTGTAGAAGCGGCAGCTGCACCCCAGATGTGGGAGCAGTATAAGAGGTTTGGCCTTATTTGTGAAGTATATAAGGTATAGAGATTAGCTGGTGAAAAGTATTTGCGAGCCCGGAAGAGGAAACCTAATTTCTTAGCAGCCACTTCTGCAATTGATGTGACATGTTGGTGCCAATTAAGATTTCGATCCACAGAAATGCCAACAAGAGAAAAGGACTCATTACTTTGAATAACTTGGTTGTTCATTGTGATAGGTCTAGGGCTGGTGTATCTCTTGTGAGAAAGAAAGCAAGACTTAGTTTTGGTGGTGTTGAATTGTACAAGATTTCTACTTCCCCAGTCTAATATTTTTTGGAGATCCACAGAGACAGAACCCTCCATGAGTCTGCGATCCTCATCTAATTGGGCTAAAGAGACAGGCTTAGAATATGGTATATTTGAATAGAGGGTACTGTCGTCCGCGTAGCTGTGAACTGGGTTGGATGTGCTCGAGAGGAGATCATTGATGTGGAGAAGAAACAAAGTAGGGGCTAAAGCTGAACCTTGAGGAACTCCTGCATTAATTGGATACAGTTTAGAGGAATGGCCATCCACAACAACAGATATGCTCCTGTTGGAGAGGAAATTTGCTGTCCACTACAGAGTTTTGGTGATAGGCCATAGGCCGGAAGTTTATTAAGCAGCGCTGCGTGCCAGACCTGGTCGAATGCTTTGGATATGTCTAGAGCAACAATCTGGGATTCACCATGTTGTTCCATAGACTTGTTCCAAGAATGGGTGACAAAGGAAAGGAGGTCGGCAGTCGATCTGCGCTGACGGAATCCATACTGCCTGTCGTGGATTAGACTGTGTTTTTCAAGAAATTTTAGTAATTCGGTGTTTATATACTTTTTCATCACTTTAGAGACGACTGAAAGGAGATAAAGAGGCCTATAGTTGCTGGGAAGCGCTTTGGATCCTTTCTTGGGGATGGGTTGTACTCGAGCGGTTTTCCAGTTACTAGGGAATATGCCTTTATTATAAGATATCTGAAACAGACGAGTCAGAACAGGAGCAAGCTCTGGTGCGCATTTTTTGAGAACAATTGCTGGGATCTCGTCAAAGCCAGAGGCTTTCCTGGTATTAAGAGAAGAGAGCATCTTTCGTACCTTTTTAGTTTTGAAAATGATATCCGTCATTTTATGCGCGACATTGGGGACTGTTGTTGGTTGAATATTTGGAGGTGGGTTGAGAGTAGAATTGCCGGCGAACAAAGAAGAAAAAAGTTCAGCCTTGCCCGAGGCGGTAGAAACAATTTCATCCCCTGAGACAAGAGGTGGGAACGTGCTTTTGCAGAAATTATTCCCAATATATTTAGCAAGAGTCCAGAAGGGTTTGCCGCCGTTGGAGCTTAAGAGGATTTTGTTTTTGATGTGGTTATTAAACGAGTTTTTTGCCTCAGAAAGAATACGGACATAGCGGTCTCTTGCGTCCTTAAATGCTTGACGATTTTCTTGACTGGGATTGTGTAGAAGCGTTTTGTGAGCTTTGACCTTTTCAAGTCTGGCCTTGTCACAGGATTTAAAGAACCAGGGCTTTTGAGTGGCTGAAGAGGTTTTCTGTGTACGTGGGATAAATAATTCCATGCCAGCTTGGATAATTTCGGTGACGTTTTGTGAGCTTTCAGAGGGGTCAGGATGAGAGGAGCAGACAGACGCCCATGGAAATGAGGAAAAGTAATCCCGCATTTCGTCCCAGTTTGCGGAGTTGTAGTGCCAAACGATACGTGGGTGTGACGACTGTGTGACCTCGGGTTGCATTGCGCAGGAAGCAGTGACCATGCCGTGGTCTGAGCGACCAAGGAGGGGGGCGGTGACTGATATCTTATAGCATTCAGGTTGTGTAGTAAGAAGGAGATCCAAGGGATTTGAGCTGTGTGTTGGGATACGAGGAAAGTAAGTAGGTTGCTGAACCATATTGGCTAAAGAATTGCTGACTGCAAAGGCATCCGCTGCTCTCCCTTGTGGATCGGTTTTTGAAGATCCTAGCCATTCCTTATTATGGACATTGAAGTCACCAAGAATAGTGACCTCGGAGGAAGGATATTCAGAAATCAGATGGTCGGTTTTTTCAGAAAGGTAGTCAAAGAGCTGGACAAAGTTGTTGTCAGAAGGTGACCAGTAAATGCAACATAAGAATTTAGTTGCAGCCCTGAGAGAAAGTTTTATCCATAGTATGTCTTTTCTTCCAGCTTCTAAATTGGGGTTGATTTGCCACGATTTTGTCATATGTTTTTGAATAACTTCCAAACCAAAGACAATATCCTACAACGCTGACGATATGTGGTATATCTCACTTCAAGCTACTCGTAGACTTATTTACAGTTGTCTGGGCATTCAAGATTATTTTCTATTAATTTTTTAACGGCCGGGCAAAGTTACCCGTAAGAAGTGTTACTTTGCCCACTGGCAATAAACACGTAGTTACGGGTATTTAACTGCAGTTTAAAGCAAAGTTGTGCTGGTACAAGGGTTACTTTGCCCGTCTAGAAGCCACAACAAATTTCCGCATGGAAGAAGTGCTTGAGATGACCAAAAAAACCACAAGTTTATAAACTATTATATTTATTTCAGTGCATCTTGCTTTAGCAAAAGATATTATCAATAAATAGGTACAATAAATATCACAACATATAGTCTTACGTACATATGAGTTTTTTAAATGCACAGGCACGTTAAAAAAAGCCACTAAATACTCACTAGGAAAATATTAACATAATTTTAACCAAAATAAATATTCTGAACAAGAAAACTAAAAGGAACATTCGTAGAGATCATTTGTTTTTTACAATCAATACATATGAAGGACAAAACTTTCTGGGCTAATGTACCTACAGAAAAACAAATTAAAAAAATTTGCTAACAGAAAAAAATAAACAACTTTCTACCCGTTCGAATGTGTACTGAACTTTGTGTATTCTAAAATCAGATCAAAATGTATCAACTTATCCAACTAAAGTTTATAGGCACTGAGATCACAAATGAATTTCTGAATTCCTCTTCGATATTCAGTTGGTGCTCCCAAAACCTCAACAATGTCCTGTTCTTTGGTTAGAGAAATATCGTCTACCTGACGGAATGTAAATAAATTTTCATTTGGCTTAAATTTCTCATGAATTTTATGTTGTATTCATCGTCAAAAATAGCTAACACAACTCTAATGTAGTGTTTAAGAGTTTTCTTGGTGACAAATTGGACTACAACAAAATCGTTAATTCTTGGCGTCTGTAGATAGCTTTAAATTCAGTTTTGGTCGCCCACTTCTGTTTGGTCTTCGTCTTCTGAAAGTTCTGGATCTACTGTTTCTATTATATTATCTGACGCATTCATGTCATTTTCTGGGTTTTCTTCTGGGAGTAATTCTTCAAAGGACACAGACTTTCCAGCCGTAACTTTGAGCATTTTTTCCTTCCTCCAGATGCTATTGTAGAGGATCTGTGACTTCTAAATAATCCAGCACCGCGTTGTCAATTCGATCGTTAACATTTTCTTCCAACTTTTGTTGTGGGAGCCTTCTAAGAACTTGTTGAGGATCTAGCGGAACGATTCCTGTTGCCCTAAAAGCATTCTTAATGGTCACTTCTTGATTTATTTGGATGTTGTCCATCAGAATCTTCAGCAACGAAGGAAATGATGTTTTATTGACACAGCTTTCTTGGATTTCTTGTTTGAAGTCTGTTATTATATCTCTCCAACAAGTTTTGAGGGATTTGAAATATCCGACATCCGGTGGTTGAGTAAGGTGAGTTGAATGTGGAGGTAGGAAAATGAATCTAATATTATTACGTTGGCAGGACCTAATAACTTCAATATTGAGATGTGATGATAAATTATCCCCTATAATAACTTTGGGACCTGACCTTGTACGACTCCATGGAATCGCTACCTTCTCAAACCAGTCCAAAAAAACAAACAAAGTCAAACCAACCTTTCTTTGTTCTATTGAGTTTAGTACCTTTTGGACCACCAATTAACCATCAGTCATACCATCGTTCAGCTTTGTACACGACATATAGATTAATCATTTCACCAGTACCTGTCGCACAAAACATAATGGAAACTGATGACTTAGAAAAATTCATCATCCGTTCTGGATACTTCATCCCAAGACGACAAATGCACTTCCTAGACCCAAGATCGTCTGTGAGGTTAGTTTCGTCATAACTAAGGATATTCTCAGGTGGAACATTAGCGATACTGTCAGAAAGATTTTGGAAGTAGGTCCTAAGTTCCTCCTCACTTTTTTAGCACGGACATACTTACTATTTTGGCACGCACGCTGTGATAATCTAGCGCTGTGTCTGTTGATAAAGAAAGCACCAATCGTTTCCTGGTGTAGTACCGTCTGGAAACTGTTTTATGTGTTTGCATTGCTTTTCCAAATAACTTTTGACGATCATTTTCAAATCAAATTTGGTTAGAGGTGCTCCGAACTCAGCACTTGCAGTTAATAAATCGACAAAATGACGTTCCTCAATTTCGGTGAGCGCTGTTTGTCCACCGACGGATCCCATATGTTTCTGTCGATGCTTATTCGAAACCGTTTTTTTTTCGGAACACGAAAATTGTCCGCGGCCTCTTGATAGGCTAGACCTCGTTTCACAGCTTGAACAGCTTTACCCAAGTCATCTTCTGTGTAGTCTTTGTACCTTCTACACCTAACTTTTCTTAGATAATTTCTTGGCATAATGAATATATCCGCAATGAAAGAGTGCAGATACAGTAATATCGCCTCATATAACAAAATTAACAAAAATGTAATTATTTCAAAAATTGTTTCAAAATAAACCATTGGGTAAAGTCACCCCAAAGAGACAGGCTTAGAATATTGTATATTTGAGTGGAGGGTGCTGTCGTCCGCGTAACTGTGAACTGGGTTGGATGTGGTACAGAGGAGGTCATTGATGTGGAAAAGAATCAGAGTAGGGGCTAAAGCTGAACCTTGCATTAACTGGATACAGTTAAGAGGAATGGCCATCCACGACAACAGAAATGCTCCGGTTGTAGAGGAAATTTGCTGTCCAGGTACAGAGTTTTGGTGGTAGGCCATAGGCCGGAAGTTTATTAAGCAGCGCTGTGTGCCAGACCTGGTCGAATACTTTAGATACGTCTAGAGCGACAATCTGGGATTCACCGTGTAGTTCCATAGACTTTCTCCGAGAATGGGTGACAAAGGGAAGGAGGTCGGCAGTTAATCTGCGCTGACGGAATCTACACTGCCTGTCATGGATTAAATTGTGTTTTTCAAGAAATTTTATTAATTTGGTGTTTATATACTTTTCCATCACTTTAGAGACGACTGAAAGGAGAGAAATAGGCCTGTAGTTGCTAGGAAGCGCTTTGAATCCTCTCTTGTGGACGGGTTGTACTCTAGCAGTTTTCCAGTTACTAGGGAATATGCCTCTATTGTAAGATGTCTGAAACAGACGAGTTAGGACAGGAGCAAGTTGTGCTGCACATTTTTTTAGAAAAATCGCTGATGTGCTGAGAAATGCTGAGATGTATGCGATAGAATCACACACAGTAAACGTCTTATTGGCGGTGGAAGAAAGTTTCCACGGTAGTGTTCGGCAAATTGGCCGAGACAATGGAATTCCATTTCAGACGGCACATAAAGTATTATAACTTGAAGAGCTTCATTCTTATAAGATACAGCTTTTGTAGGAGGTATCCGATGACGATTCAGCCCGAATGATGGAGTTTTGTGGAACATTAATGGATAAATGAAATGACAGCTCTTTTCAAGTACCGAATATTCTGTTTTCAGACGAATCTACTTTTACACTCCATGGAGAAGTTAACCGACAAAACTGCAGATATTGTGCAAGGGAAAATCAAAGATGGATGCGACAGAATCACACACAATATCCACAAACGGTAAGTGTTTGGGCGGGAATTGTTAGGAGTAGGATTGTTGGTTCCTACTTATTTGATGGAACTATAAATGAACCACGATATCTACAATTCTTACAGCAATATCTCATTTCGACGTTATTTAACGTATTTCCTGGTGAACACAATGCGAGTATGGTATATCATAACTTGTGGTATCAACAAGACGCATTATGACGTTAATGTTCGACAGTATCTTGATCAACAATTTCCCAACAGATTAATCAGCATGCGTGGTGCAATCAAGTGGCCAGCAAGATCGCCTGACCTAACTCCCTTGGATTTTTCTGTGGGATCATTTGAATAATGTGGTATTCAAAAGTAAACCAGAGACTGTCGGCGAATAAAAAACAAGAATTAGAAGGGGGGGGGGGTCGCATTTGGCTAAGGCGTAAACCACTGCCACAGTTTGACACTAATGACATCATGTCGGTTCCTCTAGTAGTATTCGACCCTTCTCTTTAAAGTGTTACATATCCTATCTTACTTTGTACGTAGTTAATTTTCAATTTTTTAAAAATCTTTTTCTTCCTTCTTTTTTTTCGTCTTGTGTTTTTTGTTATTTTTTTTCTCTTTTTTTCGCTTTTTTTGTTTTGTTTCGTTGTTTTTTCAATGTTAGTGCTTCCTTTTTCCTTCTTTTTTATTTATTTTTACAGAATTAGAACTGAATGTGCCAACATTTCTCCAGAGACTATAAATAGAGTTCAAGAAAAATTTTTTTACCGTTTGGGATATTTTCAGACACAAGAAGGCGGGCATTTCGAAGATTTGGTTAGATAAGACTGAACTACGTAATTCTTTATATTATAGGCTTCACTTGTGTTAGATGCAACTGATAATAAAAATGCTATTACTCACTTTATTTTATTCATAGAAAAAAAATGGTGTTGCTGCATAGAGAATTGGATTATCTGTAAAAATATGTATCACATTACCCATCATCTAATTTCAAAATTTTAGGGTAGCTAGATATACTTGGTTCTCGGGTTGGGCCGCGTCTAGAATTTATTAAAACTCGACGTTTCGGTTCTTGTTTTGAAGCCATTTTCAGGAGGTTAAGGAAATTAATCATCTGGCCTTAATCTGCTTACTACTTAGAGCTATGGATGCGGGTAGGCTGGATTGTTGTAGCTAGATTACGGGTGATCAATCTGCCTACTCCCCAGATCTTACGGGAGATCGTCACTACGGTCTCAGTGTTTTTAAACCTAGACCTGAGAGAGAACGGACCGTTTGTCGTATGTCTCGTATTACTTATAGAGTTTTCCACCTGGCTCGTGATGAGGGTTATAAGTCGGGTCGGTAAGGTTTATTAAGTCAGGCAGTCTCGTAACGGTACTTAGAGTATAAAGCGGGTTTGAGGTATTTCTTGAACCGGGTAACAGGGCAGTCAAATTGTCTATTAAATTAATAGTCATTTTGTGTGTTTGTAATGGGTATATAATGACTCCCAAGTAATCAAAAGTCGAAGACCATCATCCATCTTGTTTAAATAATCTGGACCTATTTTGATTTCAATCGTTTCGCGAATATTTCTGTTTTAAATTTGTAGACCAGTGTAAGTTTTTTCTTTCAATATTGAGGTCTCTCTTGTGTTCTGTATGAATATAATGCATGGTTAGTGCGGTTGCAGGGTCAGATTTTTTAACTGCGAGGGTATGTTCTATTCTCTTGTGGATAGGCCTATTTGTTTGTCCTATATAGGTTCGAGAACAGTCCAAACAAGGACTTTCGTAAACTTCTTGGATTTATTTGTTTCGAAGTGTATCCTCGAGGGTTTTTATTAGACGTGGCAGTTTTTGTTCTGTTGTGAATATGGTTTTGATATTCTGGGATCTAAAATTCGGCTGGTTTTGTCTGTGACACTTTTGATGTATTTTAAGAAGGCTTTGCGATATTGCGTGATCTCTGTCTGTTCTTGTTGTGGTATAGTCTCCGGTTTTTTAACGTTTCTGATGTTTCGTAATATGTGATTTTTGTCGTGTCCGTTTTCTAGTAATGTCTGTTTTAAAAGGTTTTATTCTGTCTGTCTAGTATTATCCACCGTTAGTCCAAGAGAGATTGTTGCTAGATTTTGAACCACGGAATTTAATTTCGATGGGTGATGGTGGGATTGGGTGTTAGGGTAGCGTCTGGTGTGGGTTGGTTTTCAGTAATCAGTCTGAGTAAATCATCGGACTGGATTTTGGATTATGCGTACATCTGAGAAAGGCACGAAAACAGTTTTCTTTGCTTTTCTCGAATGTAGGGACTATAACAGTAAACAGACAAAATTAAGCTCTTGAATTTGAAAGGTTACTACTACTTTATAGTAGCCACCAGTAGTAACATTCGCTTCTTCAGGTAGCGGAAACGTGACTGTTACCAGAACACATCACCAAGAAATTTTACAAGTAATAAGTGTGATATGAAATAGCCAGCAACGTCGCGGCAACTATTAATGTTACTTAAAAGTGGCTGCAAGTTTGAAGTAGCATTCAGTTACATAATATAGTTTTGGCTACTTTCGTTTGCTTCCTTTAAACTCCAGGAACTTTTGAGTTGTTCTGTATTTCTTCCCTACCAGTATACTTTTAGATGGATGTTAGTCCACATATGACTGTACTTAGAGCTGACATAAATTTAAAGGCATCGTAGAAGTTACTTTCATTTAATTACTTTGATTATTTACCCCACAAAAGATCTCAGGTCGCAGTGGATGAAGTGAGAGGGCCCATACCCTTTATACCTTCTTTCACTAGATAACTTAATGTTGTTGTTGTGTTCGACGAAGGGATGGCCTCGGAAATCAAGTTCAGCCGGCCACAGTACATTCCAAAGATATAATTCAATTCTCTACATATTATAGAAATGTATAGTGTAGACTCATATACACATATATTAAGAGACACTCATAAACGCAGAAACATGGTAAAAATAATAAGTGGGTAATAAAGTAATTGTAGTCTCTAAACTAAAGTTTTAAACTTATTAGCTTATTGTTTTTGTAATTAAATTACTGACGGGTGAAACGAATATGTGTGTTTTACATGTATAAATATATTGGAAACTATTAGTCAGTTTTTCTTCTTAAATTAATTGTGCTGTTTTTTTTTCTGTTAAATTAATTGTCCTGTTATGTTTGTTTTTTTTGTTTTTTTTTGTTTTTTTTTGTTTTTTTTTTGTTTTTTTTTTGTTTTCTTTTTTTTTGTTTTTTTTTGGTTTTTTTTTTTAATTAATTGTACTATTATGGTTTTTTTTTCTTTTCTTTTTCTTTATTTTCTTTTTCTTTCTTTTGTTTCTGTTTTTTTTTTCTCTTTTTTTTTTTGGGGAAAATAAAACTAGGACACTATGCGTCTCGGGGCCTATCGAGACGGCTTAGACATCACAAAGAGGGCCACGGCTAGGTGAGGGTAAACAGATGGTGAGACAGATGGATATTAACTATTTACAATTAATAGGACTTAAATCTAAAATAAACATATTTACAACTGGTGTATTTAACATATCTTAATTACATATTTACAAACAAGATACTACTACTGCTTACAACCTTCTTTTTTTTTTTACATAATGATGGTTATAGGGTGATACCAGATTTATTCAGAAAATTAAATAGGCATCTGGCTATCGGTGCATTAACTATAGCCAGTATGTGGGTTAGATTTAATGGAAATTGCACTCCCAGAGCAATTAAGGATATGTATAGTTGGTTTCTTTGCGTATTTAAGAAAGAGCAAGAAAAAAGTAAATGGTTTAAATCAGCGACAGCTTGTCCATCACAAGCACAGGTATTACTTGCTTCTATCCCAATTCGATGTAGATGTGACTGAAATCTACCATGGTTGAATTTCATACGAGTTAACATTATATTAATATTTCTGCTATGACTAGCCCATTGTATCTCTAGGTTTTTTTTCTTAGGCAGTGTAGGATATAATAATCTATAATGATTAGTGGATGTTTCGGTATATTTTTTCCATTTTTCTTCCCACATTTTTAATAGCTGATCTTTAAGTGGGTTAAACAAATCAGCATAAGGAACATAGCTATCGATCGCATTGTCTTCAGCGGCCTGCTTGGCCAACGAATCAGCTATTTCGTTCCCGTGAATACCGGCATGGCCTTTTACCCATAAGTACTTAACTGTCCCGTATGTCCTAATCCTACCATTCATTTCTATGATTTGTCTTATTATGTCATTATGAAAATAAGTCATTCCTAGATTTTGAAGAGTCCTCAGCGCAGACTGTGAATCGCTTATAATAACAGAGTTTATTTCTTGTGCATTCAGGATCCATTTTAAAGCTTCGGCTATGGCATAAAGTTCTGCCGTATATATTGATGATAGAGGAGCTAAAGCAAATTTTAATTTAATATTATGGTTTTGAATATAAACTGAAGCACCTACACCAATTTCTGTTTTTGACCCATCTGTGTAAATGTGATTACTGTTCTTAAAAGTACTCAAGTAGGATTGAAAGATTGATTTGTTCTGAGAATCTTGTTCTGCGTAGGATGGTATTAAGACTTCGAACTTTTGCAGAAATTGCTCATATTCGATTTTATACAGTGGTGGAATTAGAAATGTTCTAACATTTTCTTCAAAGACCATAGTTTTTTCAAAGGCGGTGGCTAAAGGCGGATCATTCTTTATTCTCCAGTATTTGTTGCAAAGTGTTTCTATAAAAAGTGAATATAAACTGCTTATCATAGATGGGTTTCTATTTCTCAATTTTATTAAATACTTATTAGCCAGAAAGGATATTCTAAGGTGTAAGGGTGGCTCTGAGGCTTCTGCAAAGACCGCCTCCGTTGGTGTAGATTTCATTGCTCCGATGCTCATGCGGAGTGCCTTTATCTGCACTCTTTCTAGCTGCAACATATTGGTTTTAGATGTTGATCCATAGAGTATGCAGCCGTAATCTAGAATAGATCTTATATAGGATCTATAGAATATTAGCGCTGTTAGTGTATCGGCACCCCAGTTTCTGTGTACTGTCGCCTTTAGAATGTTTATACCCTTTTCACACTTGCTCTTAAGATATTTGATGTGAGCAGTCCAAAGAAGTTTGCTATCTAAAATGAGTCCCAAATATTTATAAGTGCTTACCGTCTTAATTGTGTATGCGTTGGCACTTATATACCGAGGAAGTTGTAGTCTGTGTCTAGTGAAGCACATGATCGATGTTTTATCTTCATTTAGTTGGAACCCTCTCTCTTCCAGCCAACCATGTAAAACGTTTATTATATACCGTATTTGTATTACACAATCTGCATAATTATTCTGCGTTGTATATATGCAAAGGTCATCGGCAAACTGCAAACAGTTGATGTTTACGGGCCATAAACTATGAAGGTTTCTTGAATAAACGTTGAAGAGTAAAGGACTGAGTATTGAGCCCTGTGGAATTCCCTGGGCTATAGTTCTGCTTTCTGTCAATGTATTATCAGTTCTTCTAATACTAATCTCACGATTGTGAAAGAGTTGTACAATATTTAGGGCTACGTTGTTACTAAGGCCCACCTCCTCTAAATCTCTTTTAAGCAGTTTCAAATTAACGGCTTCATAGGCAGCTTTTATGTCAACAAAAAGGCATACAAGATATCGATTTTTGCTAAACGCACACTGAATATCAGTCACAAGTTGGGAAATTGCATCAGAGGTGCCCAGTCCTCTTCTAAAACCAAACTGGTGAGGATAGAATATTTGATTTTTCTCACAGTGCCATTCGAGTCTAAATTTTATTAGTCTTTCAAACACTTTGGTAATACATCTGAGAAGAGAGATAGGTCTATAGGATGTTGCTAACGTAGGATCTTTGCCATATTTATATATAAGGTGTATGACAATTTCCTTAAGCTCTTTTACGACAATCCCTTTTGTCCACCAGTCGTTAAATATGTCCAGTAGAAATTCTTTAGCTTTATGTGGTAGGTTGCTAAGAATTCTGTATGTAATTCTGTCAAGGCCTGGAGCTGTGTTCGATGTATTTTTCATTGCGAGATCCAATTCCTGCATGGTAAAAGCTTTGCTTAGGTGGTTTTCTAACTCTGATTCATTAAACATTCCAAGGTGATCTGCAGCGCCAGGTGGTGCAATCAATTGCATTATCTCGTCTGTTAGTGGGTCGTCTATTACTGTATTGTTTCCAATTTCACTATTATTAATTCTTTTGATAAAGCTCCAAATAGATGAGAGTGACGTATTTTTATTTAAGTTGTTTACAAAGCGTTTCCACGCAGCACGACTTTTTTGTTTGAATGTCCTTTTGGCTCTGGCTTCAACTATTTTGTACTGGATGTAATTTTCATAATTCGACACTCTTTTATAGGCGTGTAATGCTTGCTTGCGTTTGTTGTAAATTACTTCACAGTCTAAATCCCACCAGACTGGATGTCTGTGGGCCTCATTTACAACCTTATTTTGTTTCATTGAGTAGTCTGCGGCTAAAAAGATTGCATTGGTTAATTTCTTGAACTTGTCCTCTCTTGTCAGATTGCTATCAGAGTCCAGTGTTTTATCTATGATATCCTGAAACCGTAGCCAATCAGCTGTTGATTCAACCCATCTAACATAGGGAGTATTTCTTTTTGTGTGAAACGTTTGTTGTACCACTATAGATATGACGTAATGATCTGAGCCAAGGTTTTCTGTCTGTACATTCCAATGTGCCTCGCCTGCCAAATCTGGGGTAGCCATAGTTATGTCTACCACTGACGGATTTTCATGTGGACGGGAGATCCTAGTTGGCGAACCATTATTTATAATTACAAGATTTGTTTCGTCTATCGCCTCGCTGAGTTCCGAACCCTGATTATCATCATTCGGTGAACCCCACAGGCTATGCTTTGAGTTGAAATCTCCACCAATTAATGTTTTACCATTAAATTGCCTAAACAATTGTACCCACTGAGATTTTCGTACGATAATTTCTGGAGGTTTGTAGACGCAGACAATATTAATACCTAAATTCGTAAGTTTAATAGCACACACATCGGTCTCACCGCCAGCATTAAAGTTTAAGGTAAATACTTCATAGTTAAGTTTTTCAGAGACCAAAATTCCAACACCACCACCTCTTCGACCTAATCGGTCTTTTCTGACTAAATTATAGTTATTAAATTTAAAATTAGTATTTGTAGGTTTTAGCCATGTTTCGCTAATCATGACAATGTCTATCTTATTATCCGATAAGTATTTACTAAGGTTACATCTATTTTGGAGTATAGAACGTGAATTCCATTGCACGATATTTAGAGAAGAATTGAGCCGACTGAACATGTCAGAATGAGGTGTCCCCATCGCTGTCGCTTTCCCTATTACGAGATATCATAGATGATATAGTATTTTTAATATTTAATTTGTCTAATATTACTTTGGAATGATGTGGAGAAATGTGTTCCACCAGGTCTGTAAACAAACCCATCATCTGTTCTGTTAGTCTATTTTTATAGCGAACGAATTCATCTCGATATGGGTTTGGAGTTACCGGTTGGGAGAGGAATATTCTCTTTTGTGGTCGTGATGAAGAGGGATGAATGATCTCTGGGGATTTTTCGGGTTTGCGTTTTTTACTTTCACTGCTTGTGTTTAATCTCAGTTTACGTGGGGATTGTCTGTATGTATTTATTTGGGAGCTATTATTTGAAGCAAAACTTTGTACGGTTTTTTGGGGGGAGGGGTTAGATGTTATCGGTAGTGAAGGGTATTGATTGAGATCATTTAAAGCTTGAAAGCGATTGCTGGTGACAACTTTGGAGTAAGAAGGGTTATTCTCAATAGTTTGGGCTTCCTTAAAAGTGATATTTTTCTCTGCCATGATTTGTTTTATTCTTTTTTGTTTTTCAAAGACAGGACAAGACCTAGATAATGTGGAATGTGAGTTATTCTGACAATATACGCAAAATATTTTGTTAGCACAAATTTCTCCCACTCCATGTTCCTCACTACAGGTTTTACACCTCGCTACACGACTTTTGCACATTTTCTTCGAGTGTCCGTACCTTAAACAGTTCGTACACTGAATGACGGGATGAACGTATTTTTTTTTTTTTTTTGTTCCCTCAGGGCTCGTCCGCGGCCTTGCCGCCCCGATAGCACCGCAACCCTTGGTTGATTGTGCATACCCCTAGTCTTACTCCACCCATTCCAAAATCACTGTGCCTTGAACTAGTCTGCACAGCGATTGGTAGGGTGAAGTTTTATATTGCTCTGTCTCCGGTCTAGAGTGACCGTAGATTAGTTGTCTTTTCCGGTCCAGAGCTATACACTCGCACAAGATGTGCTGGGCTGATTCCTCCCCCTCGCCGCAGAGTCTGCATGCGAGGTCCCCTTCGAACCGCCCCATTTTATGTAGGTGTTTCTTGACGGCCATGTGTCCCGTCAAGAGACCTGTTGTGTTTCTGAGCTGTCCTCTGCTAAGGTTTAGCAGCTCCACAGCTCTCTTTGAACTGGGTCCGTCAATTATTGACTTCCCATGTCTGAGCCCTGGACAGTCCGCCCAGTACACCTTGTGTTGGTTTCTGACCCAGGACTTAATGGCTCCCCTGGCAGTGCTCTTTGACACGCCCAGAGCCGGTTCTGGTCCCATAAATGGTTCTGCTGACCCCCTCTTTGCGAGACTGTCAGCTTCTTCATTGCCTTTGACCCCCGAGTGACCCGGCACCCAGATGAGGGTCACCTCATTCTGCCCAGCCAGGTCGCTCGTCTCGTCTCGACACTCACTCACCAGCCAGGAATTTACCCGTGGGCTACTTAGTGCCTTAAGGGCTGCCTGGCTGTCTGTGGCTATGAGGATCCGCTTGTTGGTGTAGCCCCTCCTCTTGTTCTCCCGCACACAGTGCAGGATGGCGTACATCTCGGCCTGAAACACCGTTGCATGGGCTCCGAGGGAAATACTGTGACTTACCCTCGGTCCTTCCGAGTAAACACCTGCCCCCGTCCCACGCTCCCCGCCAGATCCGTCCGTGAACCAGACGAGCGCGTCCCGTGGTATGCCCGGTGTCTCCTCCCGCCATGCCCCGTGATCAGGGATTTCCACTGTGAAGTTGTTTTCCCTGCACATTCGCGGGCTCGCGAAGTCTGACCTCATTTCAAGCATGGGTTCCTTCACGATCTCCTGAATTTTGCAGTGGCCCCTGAAGCCTGGGTTGATCTTCAGTCTACCATTGCAGGCTAGTCTGTATAGTCCTAGCCTGGCCTCTCCCATAATAACGAAGTGTAGGGGGGGTAGATCCAGCAACACCTCCATGGCGGCTGTTGGGGTTGAAGACATGGCCCCTGTGATGCCTAGGCAAGCCATCCTTTGGATCTTGCCTAGTTTTTGTTTGGCACTGGATTGTGTCACCTTAGGCCACCAGACCAGTGCCGCATATGTTAACGATGGTCTGACCACCCTTGTGTACAGCCAGTGGGCCATACTAGGTCTTAGTCCCCACGTTTTTCCATATAGCCGCCTAGTGACGGCTAAGGTCATGACTGCCTTACGCAGTATTTTTCCAATGTGACCATTCCAGGTTAGCTTAGAGTCCAATACGACCCCAAGATATTTTACCTCCCTGGCCATTGGAACGCTCCTACCGTATAGAGTGAGAGTTCTGTGGCTTTCACACTTCCTCCTCCTCGTAAACGGCACGACGGTTGCTTTCTCGGGGCTCACCCCGAGCCCTTGATCAACCGTCCACCCTTCCACCACTTTCAGTGCAGTCTGCATACGCTCCCACACTGCCTGTGTGACCTTTCCTCGGACTATGATGACAATGTCGTCCGCATAGCCCTGTACCTCATACCCCCCTCCCGAGAGCCTCCCCAGCAGGCCGTCCACGACTAGACACCAGAGCAAGGGAGACAGAACGCTCCCCTGCGGACACCCCGCCGCGACCCCCGCCAGCAGAGTCCCTCCCGCGAGTGAGGTGAACACCGCCCTGTCCCTGAGCATGGAACCGATCCACCTGCAGCAGGTCTCCTCTATTCCACGCTCCCGGGCAGCTGCCAGAACCGATCCGAACGAGGTGTTGCTAAAGGCCCCCTCTATGTCTAGGAAGGCCCCCAGCGCCACCTCCTTGTTCTCCAGCGTATTCTCCAGTTTCAGCACCAGTTGGTGCAGTGCTGTTTCTGTTGAGAATCCTGCTCTGTATGCATATTGTCCGCAGTGTAGAGGATATGCTTCCAGTACACCGCCCCTAATGTGCCGGTCGAGCAGTTTTTCCACTGTTTTCAGCAAGAAGGACATGAGACTTATTGGCCTCAGGGACTTTGCCTGGTCTGTTGGACGCCCAGGTTTAGGAATAAATACAACCCTGGCCAGTCTCCATGCCCTCGGAATGTACCCCAGAGCCAGGCTGGCCCTCATAATGAGGGTAAGCACCGGCGCCAGTATATCTATCCCCTGTTGGAGCATGATGGGCATTATTCCATCAAATCCCGGCGATTTGTATGGCTTAAAGCTGTTAATGGCCCATCTGATTTTGCTCCAGGTAACCACCTCTTTAGCGACTGTCCAGTCTACTCTAGATGCCCGCCTATAAGGCGCCTCTATTTCTGAGTGTTCCCAGTCCGGAGGTGATTGGTTTATTATGTTACAGCCGGGGAAGTGCGTCTGGAGTAAAATTTCCATAGTTTCCTCCCCCGAGCTTGTAAAGCCTCCCGTGGGTGTTCTAAGGGAGCCTATGTTAGTCTGAGGGCCCTTAGACAGGATCTTGTGTAGTCGAGCACTCTCGGACGTGTTTTCCACTTCTTCGCAGTGCCTCCTCCACGACTCCTTCTTGGCGTCCCTCAGTCTTTTGTTATAGGTCGATAGGGCCTGTCTATATTCATCCCATGCTCCCGACCTTTTGGCCACGTTAAACAGCTTACGAACCTGCGTCCTCCTTTGCCTGAGGTCCTCGTTCCACCATGGGACGTTCCTGGTGGACACCCTCATTTTCAGGGGGCAGTTGGCGTTATAGGCCGAGGTAATTGCGTCTCGCAATTGGACTGCTGCAATCTCGAGGTCTATTGAATCCCTTATGGCCCTCTCAACCCCCCGCAGTTCCACAGCTAGGTCTGCCCTGTAGGCTTCCCAGTCCGCCTTGCGGGGGTCCCGGTACCATACCGTTTCTCTTTCGACTTTGGCGATTTCAAACCGGATGTATCTGTGGTCTGAGCTACTCACTTCCCCAGACACAGCCCAGCTTTTAACAAAGTCACCCAGAAACTGGGTGGAAACTGTTAGGTCTAAAACTTCCTCACGCCGTGTTGTGACGAATGTCGGTTTATTACCTCTATTCAATATGTCTAAATTAAATTTCATAAAGAATTGTAAAAGTGCCTCACCCCTAGAGTTTGTGTCCGAGCTACCCCACAACTCATGGTGCGCATTCGCATCCATGCCGATGATGGTCTGCCATCCACCTGCTCTGCTACCCACCATCAGCTGCTCCAATTCGTTGGGTGGAGGAGGGTCCGTGCTGTCCCCTGGCAGATAGGCTGACGCGACAGTAATGTCCCTCAGCCCATCCGCTCCTCCACATCGGATTTTGATCGTTGCCAGGTCCCTGGAACAGAAATTCATTAGAGGGAGAAACTCTATCCCTTCCCTGACAAAAATGCAGGCCCTCGGATTCTCGCTGGACCTGCTGTAGATGAGCTTTCCATTAGCTCCGCCGAGTCCCTTGATCTCTCCTTTGTAGGAGTACGGTTCCTGGATGAGGGCCACATCCGTGTTCCTCAGAGCCATTAGTAGTCCGGCCGTGGCTGCCCTACTGTGTTGGAGGTTGACCTGAAGGAACCTAAGTCCCATTAACCCTTAATTGCTTCCCCAGTGGGCGGAAGCTAACCCTTCCCATGCCCCAGAATGCCTTGAAGGAGGTTCCTTCAAGGGCTCTGTAAGATGTCGGGTCGATCGAGAAGGCGAGCGTCTGTCCTTTCTCCTCTGCCTTCCTGCTTAGAACCGACCAGTGTTGCGTCCCCAGTTCAGGGTTCTGGATCTTAAGTCTGCTGATCACCGTCTCCTGCGGGACGGTGTCAGGGATCCGTACGAGGACCTTGCGTCTCTTTGGGAGTTCCTTGGGCTCGACGGCTGTCAAGTCCGCCCCCTCCCAAATCTGACCGAGGCCCCCGATCGTTTTCCGCAGCCAGTCCCGCGACTGCGGGCCGGCACAGGTTATCCAGAGGATGCCCCCCGTCAGGCGCGTCCGGTGGAACTGAGGCGGGCTCTCCCCTTCCTGAAGAGAGTCCACTGCAGCTACCACCGCAGCCTGGATCAGGTCCGCCTTCCCCTGGTCTAGCGTGACCTCAGGATGGCGTCTGTCAATCACCGCCATCCCGAGGCCCTCCGCAGCCTCCCTGTAAGAGCCAGTCTGCGCCGGTGTTCCGGCCTTAGTTCCTTTGGGAGGTCTGTCTGTAGTAGGCGTGCTAGAGCCAGAGCGCGGCGTCTTCCGACTCGCACTCTCCTCTTGCGCCTTTACAGGCACCCTGGCCCTTTTGGAACGTCTGTCTGTAGTGGGCGTGCTAGAGTTCGAGCGCGTCCTCTTCTGACCCGCACTCCCCTCTTGCGCCTTTACAGGTTTCTCGACCGTCCAGGTCCCGGCCGCCATTTTTTGCGCCCTCCGGAGCTTCTTTCTTTGCGCCCCGGAAAGACGCTTGGACTGCCGGGGCAGTCCCTCTACTCTAACAGTAGAGTCCTCACTGGTGGGGGGGCCCCCGGAGTCCGCGGAGCTCGCCGCCCTCCGGTGGGACCCAGCCTCCAGCTTGGGTGTCGGGGACAGGTCTCTGGCCGAAGCTACCCCCTGATCCCCCGTATCTACGCCGGTCGTGGGACCTCCAGAGTCCGCTGCCGCACCCTGGCTCGTCTCCGTTTCCGGGATAGACTCAAGGCTCAAGTCTGTAGCCGGAGCCACTCCTCGAGCCTCATTGGTTTTGGTTTTATATGTATTTATAATCTTCATGTTGTTCCCACGAGAATGGGGGAAATACTGTCCACACCATCAGAACCCCCTGTGTGGTGCAAGGCGGGTTACTCTGGAGGGTTGCCTGGTACTCCAGAGGTTCCGTTCACGACACCATCGCCCTGGTGCCATCCATCCATAGGCACGGGTCACGTGACACCGTAGATTGGGGGAGTTTAGTTCGACCTCCTTGTCTAGATCCGTCATGTTTAGTTATTAGCAGGGTCACCTCGTGCAGGATGCGGATTTTTACCGCGCATGACGGTCTTGGGGAAAGCTTCATCGGGAGTTTATGTTGTTATTTCCACTTCCTCAGCTTGCCCCCTGGAGTCCTTTGGCCCGCGACTCCTTAACCCCTTGGATGAACGTATGGTTCTACTTCTAAGTTAGCGCCATTGATTCTTATGTATCTGGGAAGGTTATTTCCTACAAAGGATACAATAATAATTTGTCTCTTCACTAATTTGTTCTCACCTCTTTCATCAGTTACTCTCTTTTGCATTCGTCTAACTTCCGTTACCTCGACTGGAGATTCTATCTGTTTAAGTAAGTATTCTTCATCAAAGACTGTGTCTACGTACCTAACAATACCTCTTCTATGCGTGAAAAATTTTGGTATGTAAGCTATTAACCCATTTTGTGTTAGAAGTTCATTGTTGACCATCTGATTAGCTATAGACGCTGTTTTGAAGATAACCTTAACACGGTTTATTCCTACTGATTTTATATCAATAATGTCATTTTTAAATTCTGTATTTGCCATCAAATGGTGACCTGCGGTTATGGGAAATAATCTAGCAAAATTATTTTCTTTATGTTGAATAAATACACAGTAGGGGGAAACATCCGATGAACGGTATTTATTATTGAAGTCAATATACGGGTTATTATCTTTAGGTGATAAAGATTCATATTCACATACCTGTGAGGCCTGCTTGCCTGTATTACTGGGAGGCGGGTCCCCGCCCCCCTCCTCGTCGTCCATAACTTACCTTCTGCTTTACAGATTTACTTATTTATATGCACTTAAAACACTATCTTTATGTAAAATTACGAGATAAACTAAATATTATTTATTAACAGAGTACCTTTACGATTAATTATTTGTTGAATATTGTTTCAATCAAACAAAAACACTATTAAAATACGCACGTATTATCGTAGGTGTGAGCACTACAGAATACGAACGTGTACTGTAGATAACTTAATGTGTATTGTCATTGGTCATTTCTTATTTATTTCATGCTTATAGTTTTTGGTCAATGAAGTCACTCTAAATTCTTTTTCCTTGATCTTTTGACATGTTATGGTCAAGTCATCTTCAGAACAAACCTGAAATTACTGGAACAAAACCGTAATCACAAAACAGATAGCACCTATACAACGACACCTTTTATTTTGTGTTCATTAATGAAGTCACTGGCTCTCATTTTAATTGTTAAAAATAGTGGTAGCATTGCTAAAAAATTACGACAGGAAATTATGTCTCCGCTTTTGTACCACATGATGCATAAATTAATTTTAGTAAGTCCCAAATCGATCTGTGTCCCTAATAACTGGTTAGCTACACACTGGACACCTTTTACTATTTTAACTTTTGAAATTGTTTTAGTATGAAGAACCCGAGGGTGACCAGACATTTTCGTCGATAGCTGTTTTACATGGAGGAGGCGTTCGCTGTGGATTAGAACATGGAAGTATGTATAAAAAAGGTTAATTTAGACAGTCTGGTACGCCAATAGCAAACACCCTGTATAAATTATTGTTGTTCTTCCTATCAAGGAATCTGAAGATCCTATTAACAAACAGTGCCTGCGAAAATTTTGTCCGCTGCTACCGCTAAGCGAAATACAGTGTGAAAATCAAGTTCCCATTTCCGTTAACTTTCAAAAAAATATTAATATCTTGCAAACGAGCCATTATACTTATAGGAAATGCAAAACAAAACGTCTGGACGCAGCAAGTGCGTTATGGTAGTGAGTTTTCATAAAAATATTTTTAATAGCAAGAAAGCAGGCGTCAAATTTGGTTACTAGTATAACCTATATAGTAGAAACAATGTGCCATGTTTCATCAAAATAACTTTATTGTTTGAAAATTTACAAACTTTTTTGAAAGTAAACTTAAAGTGTTCCCGAAAAAACTGGTTTCTTGGTCAACCTTGTAGGTTAATAGCAAATTGAGATATTCAAATTTGAATCATTTAATGAAAATTCGCTACCATAACGCACTTGCTGCGTCCCGCATTCATTTTCTTATAAACATGCATTATATTTTGATCAAAAATGCAAAAATGCAATAACATAAGGCGTGTTCGACTAAAAAAAAAAGAAAGTTTGTATCACCTGCGACTTATAGGCCACCTTGTAATTGTAGAAATATTTTTTTTTAATGTAGCTCAAGACACCCTATAATTATGTATATAATTTTTTTCGTATCTTGTATAATAACGGATATATTGAACTTTATTGTTTTTTTACGAAAATTCGACAAAAATTATATACCATTAAACGATAAACTCTATAGCTATGACTACTCTGCCGTACAATAGTAAAACCTAGTAACTCTTAATTTGTAACTTTTCAGTAGGGAAGTCCAAAGTTTTTATAATTCGACTGAAGATATTTTTTTCATTAACCATAATTAATTCCTCTGATCCCGCGGATCAGATAATGTTTTGACTGCTCTTTATGAATATTTTGGCACTTACTTTGAAATTTTTTCAATTGAAATGCTTATTAACAAATTTAAAGTTGCTTGCTCATTCAAATTTCACAATATTACAATATTAAAAACCAGTAAGTCCACTTGCAGATTTTTCTCTTCCGCCAGCCATCTATTTTACAAGTGAAAAAGCAAGCAGGTCGACTTACACCTTTTTTATATCAATATAATAAATTTTTCATTGAAGTATGTAGGGCTTGTGGTAATTGAAAACATATTTATCCATAGGTAAAATCACTTAAGTTGAGTTGCTTTATATATCCTCATAATATTTTCTTCTACGATGCAATGATTATTTTTCTATTAGTTACATATATGTTTATATTATATTATCCAATCAGCTTACCTAATAAAACAAGGGTCTTAAACATCGCCAACTTTACACTAACGGGTACCACTAACCTTTCAATATTAACAATTATAAAATATAAATAATTATAGTCTGAGAGCCAGAGGTGAAAAAACTCTCCAAATTTACAAAAGCTTTTTTTTTTATAGTTAATTAGGTACGCTGTGCACGTACACATATTCTGGTCAGTCAAGCGAATCTTAGAACAGGTGCCACAGTTGCGCCAACAAAGATGTCGTTTTTACCGGGGTAATAAAATAAATTTACAAAAGCTGAGAATTGTTATACAGATTCTATATTGTATAACAATAAAAGTTATGTCAGTGAGTCAGCTGCATACGGGAACAGAGCTGGTCAGTTGGAATGTGTGTATGAAAAATAAATAATGTGCAATTTATTTACAAAGCTTGGAAATTTTTTGTGGGTATATATTGATCTATTAAACATTAAAAAACTCTGGATGCAGCAAGTGCGTTGCGGAAGTGAATTTTCATAAAAATGTCTTTAATTACAAATTTATCGCTCTAATGCGAGCAGGCATCAATTTGGTTACCGGTATAGCCTATATAGTAGGAACAACCATATATACCATATTTTATCAAAATAATTATTCGAAAATGTACAAACATTTTCCGAAAATAAACTTTAAATGTTTCCGAGAAAACTGGTCTCCTACCCAATGAACCTTAGGTTAATAGCAAATTGAGTTATTGAAATTTGAAATATTTAATGAAAATTTGCAAACAAAACGCCCTTGCTGCGTTCATACAAAAATTTTCCGAAAAGCAAGTTAAATGTTGGTTTCCTAACCAACAAAACTTACGTTAATAGCAAATTGAGTTATTGAAATTTGAAGGATTTAATGAAAATTTGCTACCAAAACGCACTTACTGCGTCCAGACTTTTTTCTGACAAACATGCATCATATTTTGATATGGTGGTTCACTCTTTATAATACAAATACGCATACCAAATTTGGTTGCCCTCATTTCCGGAGATATGAATTTTCTCAGAAAGAAAACACAAAATTTTTCGGGAAAACTTTGTCCGATTTTCCTGGATAACGAACACATCCAAGCCACTTGCAAAAGGAAGGTACTCACTAAATTTGATCAAAATCGGTCTATTATTTTTTGAGTTATCGGTACTATATATATATATATATATATATATATATATATATATATATATATATATATATATATATATATATATATATATATATATATATATATATATATATATATATATATATATATATATATATATATTTGTGTGTGTGTATGTGTGTGTGTGTATGTGTGTGTGTGTGTGTGTGTGTGTGTATAAACACAGATCTCCCTATTAGTGAATTTTTTAAAGAAAATTCCCTAAAAAAGAAAATTTGAATCACCAACGACTTATGGGCCAGCCTGTAATTGTAGAAATATTTTTTTAAGATGTAGCTGAAGACACCCTATAATTCATGTATACATTCTTTTCCGTATCTTGCATAATAACGGATATATTGGGCTTTAAACATTTTTTACGAAAATTCGACAAAAATGATATACCATTAACCGATAAACTCTATAGCCAACACTACTGCCAATCAGAGAAAGGGTCTATTTGAAATGAATTTTCTGGGAATATTTTAGTAAAATGAAGGACAATGACGATTGAAACTAAGACTTCAGACTTTGTAAAACATTCTTCTTGAGACATTTTCTTTTCATAGCTTATATTAGTTTCAGGTTCATTGCCTAAATAATACCAATTTTGACGTTTAAAATCGCGACTTTGACGTTTTGAAGAAAATCCAAATTTATTTTTCTTTAAATACATGTTACTTTTTTGTCCTTTAACCTACAGAGCTAAATTTTGGTAGGTAACTTACCTATAGTAATGTAAACGCGCGTATGAAATTTGGTTGCCCTTACTTTGTTAATTCAGGAGATATAAATTTTTTTCGATTTTTTTCGAAAGAAAACACAAAATGTTCCGGGAAAACCTCGTCGGATTTTCCTGACTAACGAACTTATCCAAGCCACTCGCAAAAGGAAGGTACTCACCTAATTTTATCAAAATCGATCCATTATTTTTTTAGTTATAGGTGTGACACATAAATATATAAACATATATATACATACATACATATATATATATATATATATATATATATATATATATATATATATATATATATATATATATATATATATGAATTTATTTTAAAGAAATTTCACTAAAATAGTCAGTTAACTTTTTTGTAGAACAACGCTCGTCAGTCAGCGAAAAAAGATTAAAAAATTTCGTGCGTGCCGGCGGCATGAGACTCAGTTAATGCCACACTTTTTAAGAGCCGCTTACATCGCCAACATTTGGCGTAATGCGCATTACCAAATAATAACAAAACTCTCACCAATGGATCACGGCTGGAAGAGTAGTGACAATGTTTATGAATTTCGTTGGTTTGAAGGTGATCAGTTACCCCAGCTAATCAACGACGTCGTCATTCAACCCCCACAGGAAAATTTAAGTTTGTAAATAATACTACTGCTAAATATAAAATATAAAAATTGAAACTGACCTCGGATATGTGTTCTAGGGAGCCTAATTAGCGCTCATTTGAAAATATTTTTTTAAAATTCAAAAGTAGGGATCTCCTCATTAGTGAATTTTTTTAAAAGAAAATTCACTAAAATGTTCGAGACGCAGCTAGTGTACTATAGTAGTGAATGTTCATAAGTATTGTACACTATTAGTAAGGTATATTATTAAAACTAATTCTTTAAAATTAAACGGACCTGGGAGACCGGTTTTAGAGGTCCTAGTTAGCGATTATTTAAATAAGTTTCTATTTTCTATGGAGCTAGAAAATTATAGTTTGTTAGAGATATATGTAAGTACTGCTGATCTCTTAAAAAAAATTGTGTTACCCAATTTCATTAAAGTGACAAAAGTTTTCTAGGAAAAAATTAATTATTTACAAAAGGAATGTACCTGCCAAATTATAAATATGGCAGGTATTTTTCCGTTTAATTGCTTGGATGGTTTTGTTTTAGTCAACCCAATCGAACTAGTTTTTGCAAACAAAACAACAAAAAATGTTTTTTAAAACCAACTTGTACTTATCCGCGAAGCTCATTATGTGATTTCTCTTTAATTTAGTAGCCCGCTGCGTTTACACAAGTGTTACCATGGTTCAAGATTGAAGATTCTAGCTTAATAGGAAATTGAGTTATCGGATTTCAAATATTTTTACAAAAACTCTCTACCATAATGTATTTGCTGTACCCCGACCTTTTTCAACACTTATTTACTATTGCTGTATCCACACTTTTTGAAAATGATGAAATCTTGAAGCTTTCTATGTAAGACTGACAAACAAGGCAACCTAAATTTCATGTAAATTTCATGGAAAAATATTTTAAACAAATGAAATGGGGTAACAATTTAAACATAGATTGATAATCCTGGTTCGCTGCTTTATCGCAGAGGTTCCCCTTCCACTTTTGCATGCATACAACCACCCTCAATGCAAAAACAAGGACCGTGTAAACAAGAAAAGTTTCTTGGCAACAACCCGCAAGAAAGTTACGGGACCTGCGGTGAATATAGAGGTTCTGTGCGGGATAAACAGAATTTTAAGAAGATATAGCTGCAAAATGGGATAAAGGCAGATTATAGAGGTCCAACTAAGCTGGTTTTCGCACTTTTCGTTCATATTTACTTTTTATCTTCTTCCCCGCCCAACACCCATATTCACTCCTGGTCCCGTAACTATCTTGGAGGCTGTTTTCAAGAAATATTTCTTGTGGTTTGTGCACCCAGAAGGAGATTTAAGCATGTTTCTGTTTTTTTTTTCTTTCTAAAAAGCCCCCGTGTGCTAATCTGGAAATTTACTGAAAATTTAATTTTTGTTTACAAAACGAATGTACCTGGCAAATTATAAACATGGCAGGGATTTTTCCTTAGTCGCTTGGATGATCCGTTTTCGTCCACTCAATCGAAAGAGTTTATGCAAACAAAATAATAAAAATGGTTTTCTAAAACAAATTTATCATTGCTTGTGAAGCTCATTGTATTATTTTTTAAATTTGCTACCCACGCTGCTTTTATACAGGTTTTACTAGGTATCAAAACTGAAGATTCTAGTTTAATGGGAAATTGAATTATCACCATTTGGAATATTTTTACGAAAATTCGCTACCATAACGCACTTTATGCCCCTGAACCCTTTTCAACATTTATTTACTATTGCTGTATCTATACTTTTTGAAAATGATATAAATAAATATAAACAATACAAAATTTTGAAATTAAAATTTTAATAATTTACACATCTGTTTATTGGTATAATTTAAACTACGGCATGATATTATGTACATTCATTTACCTCAAATTTTCCATATACATGAAGAGTAAATAATATTGAATATTCACTAAAAACTAAAAGTAAACAATAAGTACCTCATTCCAAGATTCTAAGGTATTAGCTGAGTCTTATTATTTGTTGACGTCTGTAAACAAAGAAGAAGATAACCTCGAAATCGACCCCTCCCCCTAGTGTCAAGTTGTAAAATAACAAATGACAATGACAAATAGCTAACTGGCGTTGTCAGGTTTAACTAGGAGAGGGTGATGGGTTTTAAATGCCTTGAAGAATGGGAAGCTTAATATTTATACATAATAAAACGTTGTTCTAGATTACCTTTAAACAAATTGAATAACTTTCTTAACGTTTTTATTTATTACTATATATTTTCCTATATCTTCAAATTCAGATGACAGTTTTGGCAAATGGCAACCCCGCTGTTTGTTTATTGTGACATATTGTTCGTTTGAAGTTTAATTTGGAGCATTTGTTTGCAATAGCAGCGTAACCCCGATATATCTGTCTGACCTTGTCTAACATTACAGGCACCCATTCAGAGGTAATTTCAGGTTGTATTGTAAATTATTTATTTTTTATTTGGTTATAACTCAAAATTTATCAAACCGATTAAGTTCAAATTTGGTAGGAAAGACCACTGATACGATATTTACATGAATGTAAAGTTTTAGTTTGATACTTCTAGTAATTTAAAAGATATAGCGTTTTAGAGCAGTTTTTTACATTTTTGCTGAAAGTATGTGAGTGTCAAAACTGTCTAACAAACTATTAAAAAAGAAGCTATTAAAAAATGAAGGGAATTGCCAAATTTGGTTTCGATTGGTGAAGTATTTTTGAGTTATCGGTTGGATTGCGGCTTATTAGGTAAAAAAAACGGTTATTTTTATTTGTAGATTAGACAGTTAATTTAAAAAAAATTAAGGTAACTTCATTGTTGGTCCGTTGTTTTTTAAAAATAATTTAACTGAAGGTATCTTAATATATTGAGAAATGATATCTTACCAACAATTAGAAGAGTTCATGATAATTTAGACAATATTTGGTACCAACAAGGCGGTTGTCGAGCTCACAATGCTAGGATCGTTAAAAAAAATTTGTACCGAAATTTTAATAATCGTGGCATTTGTAACAATGGGACGGTTCATTGGTGTGCTTGAAGTCCTGATATCACACCCATGGATTTTTATTTTTGGGGAACTTTGAAGAATGATGTGTATAAATTCGATCCACCACAAAATATCAATGAATTACGAAACAGAATCACGGAAGCTATAAATCATATTAACCAAAACACCCTCACCAGAGTTTGCAGGCATGTTTCAAAAAGGTTTATAAAGTGCATTGAACAAAACGGTGGCCATATTAAACAATTTTCTATTTAGTGTATTTTTAAGTTTCTATTTTATTATTTGTTGAGTTCTGTTTCTAATTGTGTTGTTTTGTGGAGTTTAAGTTTATATTTGTTATTGCCGGGTTTCGTTATTAAACTGTTTCACATAATAATACCTAGCATTATTACCTAATTAAGTAAATTAAATCACAATATTTTTTTATCGCGAATCATTACGGAAAATTATGTTAAAATTAGAAGTCTATATTGTTGGACTCCATGGCCTACTGCTTTTTGAACACTTTTTTTTGTCATTTGTTTTCTGGTATTGGATTTGATAGCCTACTATCCTCAAAACGGTTTTTATCAATGCAATTACAAGATTTCTCAAGCCTATTATACATCATTGGAAAGCTCTTTTCACAGGCTATCAAATGAGCAAAAAATCAAATGTGGTTGCCATAATAAAAATAAACGTTGATGCCTGTAGCTCAAACACAAATGACAATCGAAAGTTGAGAATAGCACAAAAAGATTACTCTGTAAAAAGTGTCCTGATAATGTGCAACTCTTAGACATGTCAGATCAACGCCTACTAGAATTTTCTTCCTCTGAAGATGTTGACATTCTCAACGAAACGATCGTAAGGTCTCTGAAATATGGGTTGTGGTGATTTGGATGTTCTCCAAGTGTACTTATTAGTGCTCATCACAGGTTCCATTTTTCACATAATTAACTACTTACCAAGTTTTCCTCTAGTTAGTTATACGTTATAGTAGTTAAAAGTCCCTTAAAAAGTTAACCTTTAAATTTAAAATATCCACTGAATTAATCACAGTATCGCCATTATTTTTCCACTTATTAAGTAACCCGAAGTAGCGGCCATCATAATAATAATAATTGTTAGAACATGTAAACAACAACAAAATGGTCTAATTAAAAATCAATCCGACGCCAAGACGAAAATTACTAGGTAGTAGGTACACACGCTCTGCCAAAAATCCACTACAAACTGGAAGTGTGTAATTTTATAGCGCACAACAGATTGCTTATTCGGTCGTTTTCGACGATGATAGGCGATCATTTCGCACTGAAGTATCGCATTTCCTGAGAGCGCCGAAAAATACACCCCGCCGCCCGACTGATTTATATGGATATGGATGTATATAATGTCTGCAACTATTAACACTATACATATTCTGATTCTGTATTCTGTGTTAATGGATGCCGACTATCTGCGATCCTCGATATACTAATTTTGTTTGTTGAATGCAGGAGGTAAAAAAGTAAATAAAAATTTATTAAAATATAGCATAGCAAAAATATTAATTTTTCCACGGCAGTGCGTGCGAACGGGCGCACTTACTGAGGAGCCGCCCCTGTGTAATCGAAACTCTATGAAAAATGCATATTGTCTCGTTTACTTTTAAATATTTTATAGCATGTAAGTGCGTTGTGTTCAGTTGTATCTAGTTGTTATCTCAGTTACACAAATGCGGCGGATATATCATGCTTCTCATTTCCATTAATTTAAATAAGTTTCTTGACCAGGTACACCATGTATGGCAACCTATGATTTGGATTTCCCATTTTCTGACAGAACGTGTTGTCAGAGAATCATCAAATCATACCCTGATCAACTCACATTAGAATTATCTATCCCCAAAAAAACTAAAATACCTGGAGTCCAGTATAAAAAAATTCGTTATAACTTAAAAAATCTGACAGATGACAAAAATGTCTAAGCGTCGTTAATTGGCTTTCAAAATATGCAGAAACTTTTATTCGGGTCAAAGTTTGTTTCAGTTGAAACTAAGGCCAGAAATAGGGTGTTTTACCATTTTGCCGAACCCTATTAATTTAGGTCGTACTTAGATATTTAGTTACCTCAACATCAAAAACCCTTAACATAATGTTATACTTACTCTTTTTATTTTGTTTTTAGACATCACATTCTATGACTTAGCAAGTATGTTCCCTTTTGGAAGTACTATTGACAAAGCAGATATCACTGGTTCGGACTTAAAACAAGTATTTAAATCATGTGTTGATAAAGAAAATCTCTACTACATGCATTTGTTTCAAGTTGCAGGTAAGAATTTGATTCGGTGTAACAAAATGTATCGTTATTGATATATACCTACCTGTATTCCGCCATAATGAAGCAGTGCAAGGTACAAGTGGTTCATCACCGATACTGCACAAAGTAATAATAATAACACGTTTATTTCCCAACATTTACAAAACCATACTTAACAATATACAATCTTTCTTACTTTCTAAACGTAAATACAATAAGCAATATCCGCTTAAGGCTTAGCCTTGCTTGCGACATTATCTAATCAACAGTATGCAGACAGGATAATAACACGTTTATTTCCCAACATTTACAAAACTATACTTAACAATATACAATCTTTCTTACTTTCTAAACGTAAGTACAATAAGCAATATCCGCTTAAGGCTTAGCTTTGCTTGCGGCATTATCTAATTACCAGTATGCAGACAGGATAGAGTTTCGAGACAAGCACCATGAGGCAATCACACATAAAATAGGAACCGCACATACATTCACACACGCATACATATACACGCCCGTGCACGCGCACACGCATATGCACTCTTACCCAACACTCATATATATATATATATATATATATATATATATATATATATATATATATATATATACACACACACACAGTCACACACACATCCACAGGCACAATCTCACACCCACATACACATTCCCGCGCGCGCGCGCGCCCACTTACACGCCACGCAAATACAACACTACTGCTGTTATCCCAACAGCGCGCGTACAAGCGGTCGATTATTAAATATCCACCTACGCACTTCACATCTGTATCTTGCCATCGTTAATTGTTTAAAGTAAGGAGGTAAAGCATTCAAGAGTCGAGTACATCTGTACGTATAGCATCTTTGTTTGAACGAAAGGTTACATCTCCTATTACTCACCAGCTCAGCTTGTCGTGTTTGGTAGGAAATATTGACTGTTAGTTGCAATTGTAGCCTCTGCCTTGTAGATACAAGCACCGCGTAGGCGTAAAGTTGAGATAAGTCCGAAACTTGTGTCACCTTAAACAGCCTATCCGTAGGGCAAGTATTTTCCAAGTTGTAGATCAGTTTCAATATCCTTCTTTGAATTTTGTTCAAACATTCCAGGTATGAAGGAGAAGCTCCACCCCAGGCAATTATACCATAACGGAGATGAGGCTCCACTAACGAGATGTATAATTTTCTCAGCACTTGTACAGGTAAATAGCTTTTTAGAATTTTCATGCGATACAGTAAGCTTCTGAGTTTTTTGACTGTGGCCTCAATATGATTATCCCAACGAAGGTGCTGGTCAATTAGTACTCCAAGATATTTTACACTGTCCGAATCCCCAATTCGCACCGCACACCTTGCGGATTTAATATTCAGTTCGCTAAAGGCAGGTAGGTGACTCCGATAAATTGAAAATTTCAGAAACTTCGTTTTTTGAACATTTAAACTCAAAGAGTTTTCTTCCAACCAAGACATCATTTGTTGAAAATGATTTTCTGCCAGCACTTTGACCTCGACCCAGGAACTGCCTTCGTAATAAACAACTTTATCATCCGCAAAACCTATTACGTTTCCAGATGTATTATTTCCATATAGATACAAATCGTTGATATAGATGCAGAATAGTATTGGGCCCAGGACAGTCCCCTGTGGTATGCCACATTTCACCTCCCTAAATGCACTTCTTACTCCCCCAATATCTACACATTGCTGTCTATCCTGCAAGTAGTTTCTAAAAAGTTCCAGGTTTATACCTCGAAAGCCTATTCTTTCTAATTTTTTGAGTAGCTGCTCATGGTCAACAGTATCAAATGCCTTCTGTAGGTCCAAGAATATACAAATAACTTTTTTATGGTGGTCTAGGCCTCTAGTAATTTTTTCTGATAACAACTGTATGGCCTCCTGTGTCGAAATTCCTTTTTTAAAGCCAAATTGACTCTGTAAAATGATATTAAATTTTTCTAAATACTTATTTATTCTAATTTTTAATATTTTTTCGAATATTTTTGCTACATTTGAAATTAGCGAAATAGGTCGGTAGTTATTTATGTATCTTCTGTTGCCCTTTTTATACAAAGGGATTACAACTGCTCTCTTAAATATCTTGGGAAATGTACCCCTTTCCACACACTTATTTATAAGAAATGTCAAAGGTTTACTTATTATATAAGCTATTTCTTTTAACGTATTTGTTGTTATACCATCCTCTCCTGGGCTTGCATTTAGTTTTAAGTTATTAATAGCGTTCTGGACCTCTAATTCGTTCACTGGACGCATAAAAAATGACTGTTGATGTATTTCACCTGTTAAGCTTTTTCGTTCATTCCGTACAGTATTCTGACCATTGCTAACCGCAGTGTAATGCAAATTGAACTGATGGCCTATTGCAGTTTTATCAGTCACTGTGACACCACCAACATCTATATCTTTTACTTGAGACTTATTCTTCCCACTTCCCGTTATCCCGTTTACCACATGCCACAATTCCTTCGATGATGACTTTTCCCTCAACTGTCGGGAATAAAAGTCGAATTTAGTCCTCTTAATTAAGTTGTTTAAGACATTCTGATATGTTTTATATTCCGTCTGCAAATTTACATCATTTGGATTATTTTTTACTCTCCTATACAAATAATTCCTATGGTTTATTGATGTTACTATTCCCGAGGTAATCCACTCCTTTCAACCGTGTTGACGTCTCTTCTTAAATATCGCTGTACACTCAGCAATATTCATTTGCAGAGTTTCAATAAAGTACTGAGTTGCACCGTCAATATCCTGGCTAACATACAAAATATCCCAGTCTTCCCTTTCCAGTCTTGACTTAAGTTCAACGTAGTTAATATACTTTCGCTTGCCTATGTTAATGTCACCTTCACTCTCTGCAGTTATTCCATCAACTTGGAACACTAAAGAGAAGTGGTCAGTAATCAAAGTCTTTAATACAGCCGCAGTTATTATCTTGCTTCGCTGGGTATCTTTAACAAACAAATGATCAATTCAGCTTTGTGTATCTCCCTGTGTTCGAGTAGGGATATTTACACAGGACTGAAAACCTTCCTCGCTCATTATATTTAAATAGTCCTGAGTGATAGAACATCCATGGCGAAGAATATCTACGTGAGTGGTGAACGTGTCGCCACCTAGTTCGGAACCAAGTACTATGTTGTCACGCCCGCTCCAAATAACACAGAGTGTTAAAAATAGAGAACGGTATACAACTAACTAACAATTTAAAAAATTGTTAGCCCTGGCCCATTTCTACCCCAATATAGGGACAAAGTATGTAAGACTAGATGCATTCTCGCAACAATTAGAACCGTAGACCGGTTTCGCTCTCATTAGAGCTCTTCAGTACGGCATACTAATTGTAGCAAAAATGCACCAAAAATAACACGGCTATCGTATAGCCAGTCTTAAAACACTAAGTGTCTAAACTAAGTCATTAATTGTGTGTGGTGACCTAACAATAAATTTGGACAATACGGAAGATAACACAGTGAAGCAATTTATGGACATACTTATTTCATATTAACCAAAACCAACGAGATTTTAACCCACTGGAGTAACAAGAGTTTCTGTTACAAGAATAGACAATATTTTTGTCACCATGGGTGATTGTAAAGGTAAAATTTTAAAACCGTGCTTGTCAGATCAATATTTTTGTTTATATTTCAACAACACACCACGGGGGCTTACCGCCTAAATACTATCGTACTGTGGGTGTCGACTTGAAGGTTTGGAGGTTTGGAGGAGAATGAAAAACATGTGCCGGCAAGGAATGCCACAACTTGGAAATCCTCGGGGCAAAAGAGTGGGCATAACAAGATGTTCTATGTCTGGTGACCAGTAAAAGGGTGCTTTCGCTCTGTTTCCCTGATAGATCTGTTGGGGGCAGCAGGTGGAGGAACTATGGAAAAAAGCTCGTCTGAGCAGTGCCCGTGCAGATATTTATAAAAGTTTGGGCGCAGCAAGTGCGTTATGGTAGTGAATTTTCATAAAAATGTTTTTAATAGCAAATATGTGTGTTTTTTTAAGAAAGCAGGCATCAAATTTGGTTACCAGTATTATCTATATAGTACAAACAATGTGCCATGTTTCATCAAAATAACTTCATTGTTTGAAAATGTACAAAAATTTCCGCAGTCAACTTAAAGTGTTCCCGAAAAAACTGGTTTCTTGGTCAACCTTATAGGTTAATGGCCAATTAAGCTATTCAAATTTAAAGCATTCAATGAAAATTCGCTACCATAACGCACTTCCTGCGTCCCGAATTTCTTTTCTTACTAAGATGTATTATATTTCGATGGAAAATGCAAAAATGCAATAACATAAAGCGTAAAAAAATTCACTAAAAAAAAAGAAAATTAGAATCACCAACAACTTATGGACCAGCCTGTAATTGTAGAAATAATTTTTAAGATGTAGCTCATAACACCCTATAATTAAAGTATACAAATTTCTTCGTATCTTGCATAATAACGGATTTTTTTACGAAAATTCGACAAAAATGATATACCATTAACCGATAAACTCTATAGCCAACACTACTGTCAAAGCATTAGAGACAGGGTCTGTTTGAAATGAATTTTCTGCGAATATTTTAGTAAAATGAAGAAAAATTACAATTGAAACTAAGACATCAGGCTTTGTAAAGCATTCTTCTTGAGACACTGTCCTTCCATAGCTTATATTAGTTTCGGGTTCATTGCCTAAATATTACCAATTTTGACGTTTTAAATAGCGACTTTGACGTTGTGAGGAAAACCCAAATATATATTTCTTTAAATGCCTGTAACTTTTTTGTCCTTTAACCTATAGAGCTAAATTTTGGTAGGTAATTACCTATAATTATAGAAACCCGCGTACCAAATTTGGTTGCCCTTACTCTGTCAATTCCGGAGATATAAATTTTTTTCGAAAGAAAATACAAAATTTTCCGGGAAAACCTCGGCGGATCTTATCCAAGCCACTTACAAAAGGAAGGTACTCACTCAGTTTTATCAAGTCTGAAACCGACCTCGGATTTGGGTTCCAGTGGTCATAAATAGCGCTCGTTTGAAGAAATTTCTTCAAAATTCAAAAGTCGGGATCTCCTCATTAGTGAATTTTTTTGAAGAAAATTCACTAAAAGAGAGAGACAGAGGTCACCAACGGCACGTCAGTGGGCAAGGGATGGCAGCCTTTGGGTGAGGGTAGGGTCACCGATGAGACGTATAGCTCTCTTTTGAATGGAGTCCAGGATAGCGAGTGTAGAAGCGGCAGCGGCACCCCTAGATGTGGGAGCAGTATTCGAGGTTTGACCTTATTTGTGAAGTATATACGGTATAGAGATTAGCTGGTGAAAAGTATTTGCGAGACCGGAAGCGGAAACCTAATTTCTTAGCAGCCGCCTCTGCAATTAATGCGACATGTTGGTGCCAATTGAGATTTCGATATGGAGAAATGCCAACAAGTAAAAAGGACTCATTACTTGGAATAACTTGGTGGTTCATTGTGAAGGGTCTAGGGCTGGTGTATTTCTTATGAGATAGAAAGCAAGACTGAGATTAGGTGGAGTTGAATTGTACAAGATTTCTACTTCCCCAGTCTAATATTTTTTGGAGATCCACAGAGACAGAACCCTCCATGAGTCTGCGATCCTCATCTAATTGGGCTAAAGAGACAGGCTTAGAATATTGTATATTTGAGTGAAGGGTGCTGTCGTCCGCGTAACTGTGAACTGGGTTGAATGTGCTAGAGAGGAGGTCATTGATGTGGAGAAGAAACAAAGTAGGGCCTAAAGCTGAACCTTGAGGGACTCCTGCATTAATTGAATACAGTTTAGAGGAATGGCCATCCACGACAACAGAAATGCTCAGGTTGGAGAGGAAATTTGCTGTCCAACTACAGAGTTTTGGCGGTAGGCCATAGGCCGGAAGTTTATTAAACAGCGCTGCGTGCCAGACCTGGTCGAATGCTGTGGATCTGTCTAGAACGACAATCCGGAAGTCACCGTGTAGTTCCATAGACTTGTTCCAAGAATGGGTGACAAAGGAAAGGAGGTTGGCAGGTCATCTGCGCTGACGGAATCCATTCTGCCTGTCGTGGATTAGTCTGTGTTTTTCAAGAAAATTTAGTAATTCTGTGTTTATATACTTTTCCATTACTTTAGAGACGACTGAAAGAAGAGAAATAGGCGTGTAGTTGCTAGGAAGCGCTTTGGATCCTTTCTTGGGAACGGGTTGTACTCGAGCAGTTTTTCCAGTCACTAGGGAATATGTCTCTATTGTAAGATGTCTGAAACAGACTAGTCAGGACAGGAGCAAGATCTGGTGCGCATTTTTTGAGAACAATTGCTGGGTTCTCGTCAATGCCAGAGGCTTTCCTGGTATTAAGAGAAGCGAGCATCTTTCGTACCTTTTTAGTTTTGAAAATGATATCCGTCATTTATTGTGCGACATTGGGGACTGTTGGTTGTTGAAGATTTGGAGGTGGGTTGAAAGTATAATTGCCGGCGAACAACGAGGCAAAAAGTTCAGCCTTGCTGAGTGCGGTAGAAACAATTTCATCCCCTGAGACAAGAGGTGGGAACGTGCTCTTGCAGAAATTATTCCCAATAGATTTAGCAAGAGTCCAGAAGGGTTTGCTGCCGCTGGAGCTTAAGAGGACTTTGTTTTTGATGTGGTTATCAAACCAGTTTTTGCCTCAGAATGAACGCGGACATAGCGGTTTCTTGCGTCGTTAAATGCTTGACGGTTTTCTTGACTGGGATTGCATAGAAGCATTTTGTGAGCTTTAACCTTTTCAAGTCTGACCTTGTCACATGATTGAGAGAAGCAGGGCTGAGTGGCTGAGGAGGTTTTCTGTGTACGTAGAAATAATTCCATGCCAGCTTGGATAATTTCGATGAGTTCGCGGAGTTATAATGCCAAACGATACGTGGATGTGATGACTGTGTGACTTCGGGTTGCATTGCGCAAAAAGCAGTGACCATGCCGTAGTCTGGGCGAACAAGGGGGGCGGTGACTGATGTCTTATAGCATTCAGGTTTTGTAGTAAGAAGGATATCCAAGGGATTTGAGCTGTGTGTTGGGATGCGAGGAAAGTAAGTATGTTGCTGAACGATATTGGCTAAAGAATGGTTGACTGCAAATGCCTCTGCTGCTCTCCCTTGTGGATCAGTTTTTGAAGATCCTAGCCATTCCTTATTATGGACATTGAAGTCACCAAGAATAGTGACCTCGGAGGATGGATATTCAGAAATCAGATGATCGGTTTTTTCAGAAAGGTGATCGATGAGCTGGACAAAGTTGTCGTCAGAAGGTGACCGGTAAATGCAACAGATGAATTTAGTTGCAGCCCTGAGAGAGAGTGTCATCCAAAGTATGTATTTTCTTCCAGCTTCTAAATTGGGGAGTCTGGTGCAGGGTAGATGGCTACGGACCTATGCGCACACGCCTCCATGCAATCTAAAGGAAGTAAGGAGCTCATACTCCGGGAATTTAAAGTGATTAGTGGCTGTTTTGGCACTGATTTGGGTTTCGATGAAGAAGAGGACTTGGGGCATATTAGCCTGGAGGAAATGGACGGAGTTCAGGTTAGAATTTAGGCCACATATATTCGAGAAGGATATGTTGAATTTTGATGCCGGCGCCCCCTGCACACCCCTCACCCGGAGATCCGGGAGATATATCTTACATCTAGGGGCCGGTGAAGTCCCAACGGACGTTTCCGGTTCTGGTGTATGAGTCGGTGTCCCTTATAAACAAAACTGATGATGGCTTCTCCTTGTACAAAATATTCCGGTGATAAAATACCATATGTTACCTCCTCGGGCGTGAAAAAATCCTTTGCTATCACGGAAAGGAAAAGTCCAACACCACCTGCATGGAAACAATGTGTTATGATAAGAGATAGTATGTCCGGAAAATCATTGGCATCAGACTGGATGGAAGTAAAAAAGGAGAATCCCAGAAGGCTCAATTTTAGGCCCAATCCTATATGTTTTATACGGTGCTTTTTGTAAATGACAAATCTTTGATATTTGTGAAGCAATTGGTATATTGGAAAAATGGTTGAGTGCAAACGAGTTAAAATTGAATCTCACAAAAGGAGTATTAATACAATTTTTTAATGAGGAGTCCCTGAGTGCACCACTTAATATAAATTACAAAGAGACAGAATTCACCACGAGTAAAAATACAACGTTTCTGGTGTCTGGATAGACTCTCTTCTAAATTGGAAGTCGCATGTAAGTTGCCTGGCTGGTTCCATTGCATCCTTTGCATTTGCGTTGCGTACAGTGACTGGTGTATAGTGAGTCGAGAGACAGCACTTGTGGCATATCATGCATTTTTCCAGTCTCGTATAAGGTATGGACTTATGTTTTGGGGTAACTCGGCAGAAGCATTGAGAATATTTAAGCTGCAGAAAAGGTGTATACGAGCAGTTTTCAACTAGAAGGGAAGAGATAGCTGTGTTGAAATATTTAAAAATTTATGGTATACTTGCCCTTCCATGTCTTGAGAGACATGAACCTACACATGGCCACAAACTACGTGGGTTGCTAAATCATCATGTTATTCCACCAAGGACACATCTGTCTAAACTGAAATAAACATGTAGCAGCAGATTAAAAAGATGCATAATCATCTGCCAAATGCTGTCAAAGAGCTGCCATCTTGCGAATACAAATATACTGAAGAACATCTTCTAAAAAGAGCCTACTATGTGCAAATTTTTACATGATATGTTTTGTTTGTCCAACTCAGTTTTGTTGTTTTATGTAACATGTTTGTTTTATCTTTCGTTGTAGCATCTTGACTTTTTATTTATATTATGACGCGCCATGAGCATAATGCACAATTTGGCAAAATAAGTATCATTATTCTTATAAGTACACTTGGAGAACCCAAATCACCACAACACATTTTAAAAGACCTGACGATCGTTTCATTAACCAAGTTAGCGTCATCAGAGGATGAAACATTCTAAATACTTAAAAAACTAACATCAACTTATATACCGGATCGCAGGGAAAGAGATCGAACTGACATGAGACACTAGTCGTAGGCAAATTCCAAAGTGTATTGTATTTTTATCGCCGGACAAGGTCTTTGCGCTATCACTACTGCTTTATCTAAAAAGTGTCCATCTGTAATAGTTTTGAGAAGGTTCAACGTCAGCTAAATTAACAACGATTCCTTTGGCGGCAATAACTGTATACTTATGTTATCGGTAGAACGTGCCGAAAACGTGGAATTTTATTTAGCAAAGCAATCGATCAAGTGACTCGTAATTGGCGCTGGTGAAGTGTTCATACATTTTTTGTTGTAACTATATTTCGCAATATATACGCTTTCGAACCCATTTAGCTGTCCTGGATTTCTAACATTTTTTATTAATTTCAGATTATCTTTATCAACGTGATGATTATTATCCCAAATATGTCGGGCGACGGCAGACTTATCTACAGTACCGTAACGTAATTGGGATATGTGTTCTTTGAATCTAATTCCAATCGATCTTTTTGTTTGTCCGACGTATTTAAGATTACAGTATTTACAACTTATTTCATAAATTCCCGACATTTTCTCCGCGCTATCCTTGTCTTTTGGGTTACCTAGCAAGTTTTTTAAGGTATTTGTTAGCTGTAAGTTGACTTTTTTCAAAATGCTGTCTAGACCCCTCGTGATTCTAGGTTCAAATGGTAAGCAAACAAAGTTTTTTTCCGATTTTTCTCTTTTGAACGTCGTTGATTCCGTCAACATTTTCTTTGTTTTCTGTTTGTTGATTAATTTTTCCACTAGGCAAGCAGTGTATCCGTTATATTCGGCCACGTTCTTAATATAATTTAATTCTTTGGTATATCTACTTTTGTTTAAAGGAAAATTAATTAACCGATTTACTAAAAAATCCAGACTGGCCATTTTTTGTGCGTACGTATGATGTGAGTCGTTCGGGATGTAGCTTAAGGTAGTGGTTTCTTTTCTATAGACATCGAATTATAAAGTGTCTTTATTCTTGATAACTAGTACATCTAGAAAGGATAGTTTATTATTAATTTCTAATTCGTGGGTAAATTTTCATTTATGTTATTCAATGAATAACATAAATGAAAATGTCTGCAAAGAGTATTTAACTCTAACAAACCTTTGCATCAAACAAAATATTATTCAATTCAACAATGAATGTTTTCAACAAACACAAGGCACAGCAATGGGCAATCCGCTATCGCCATTTATTTCAGACCTTTTCATGAGCAGATTTGAAACAGATCTTGAAAGTGAAAGTAGTTATTTTCCTAGAGTGTGGTGTCGTTACGTGGATGATATTTTCGCGGTGTTTAACACAAACATTTGCAGAATAAAAGATTTTATTGCCAAATTAAACAATAAATTTGATTCTATGAAATTTGCCCACGAATTAGAAATTAATAATAAACTACCCTTTCTAGATGTACTAGTTATCAAGAATAAAGACACTTTAAAATTCGATTATAGAAAAGAAACCACCACTATAAGTTACATCCCGAACGACTCACATCATACGTACGCACAAAAAATGGCCAGTCTGAATTTTTTAGTAAATCGGTTAATTAATTTTCCTTTAAACAAAAGTAGATATACCAAAGAATTAAATTATATTAAGAACGTGGCCGAATATAACGGATACACTGCTTGCCTAGTGGAAAAATTAATCAACAAACAGAAAACAAAGAAAATGTTGACGGAATCAACGACGTTCAGAAGAGAAAAATCGGAAAAAAACTTTGTTTGCTTACCATTTGAACCTAGAATCACGAGGGGTCTAGACAGCATTTTTAAAAAGTCAACTTACAGCTAACAAATACCTTAAAAAACTTGCTAGGTAACCCAAAAGACAAGGATGTCGGGAATTTATGAAATAAGTTGTAATGACTGTAATATTAAATACGTCGGACAAACAAAAAGATCGATTGGAATTAGATTCAAAGAACACATATCCCAATTACGTTGCGGTACTGTAGATAAGTCTGCCGTCGCCCGACATATTTGGGATAATAATCATCACGTTGATAAAGATAATCTGAAATTAATAAAAAATGTTAGAAATCCAGGACAGCTAAATGGGTTCGAAAGCGTATCTATTACGAAATATAGTTACAACAAAAAATGTATGAACACTTCACCAGCGCCAATTACGAGTCACTTGATCGATTGCTTTGCTAAAGTGTACTTATCAGTGCTCATCACAGGTTCCAATCTTCACTTAGTGTATCATTATTCTTATTATTAAAATTAAATTATTCACTATAATTTCTCTGTCAATAAATATATTCTGTTTTTTAGGGATGAATTTGGTTTACAACTTGAGTAAGCCAATAGGCAATCGTCTAATATCCATACAAGCTAAAACCAGACGCTCTGGAACATATGTGGATCTTATTGATGAAGAACACTACAAAATAGTTTTACCATCTTTTTTAGCTACAAGTGATTTATTTGGATTTTCGAAACATATTCGTAATCGTCAAATAGGCAAGACGGATATTGATGTCGTCATAGATTACATAAAGCTTAAATCACCTATAGATCCCAAGCTGGAAAATCGAATTGTGATTTTAAAATAAATTGAGCTAGAAAAGGAAGATCCATTGGCTTTGGTACCTGTCTAATAGCCCAATGCGTTTAAAGTTTAACCCGGCAATTCAGAATATTAATTCCGGACATGTAAAAATAGTTTCAACTACCCTTAAATATGGGCATCCCAAAAGTCCCACGGCCTCCCTGAAAAATCCTAGAAAAACCTGGAATTTTACTGGAGCGCAAATAAATCCCAAATAATGACCCAAACCGGCTTCTTTTGGGCTTATCAATAATGTTTGGTATGCAGAATAATATTTTTTAGGTACCCACCAAAAATGTTTGGTACACTGCAATAAAATTCCAGGAAATTTGCAAATATTTGCGGTTTTTAGGACCTAAACGCGAATTTTGCCAAAAACAAGGCCTCTTTCTCTGTTAAAATGCAATTCTCAACACGAAAAAATTATTAGCGTTGTTAAAAATTAACATCAATTGTAAAGAAGCCTTAAAGGTATAAAAATTTAGTTTCGGTAACCTTGAATCAGGCTACAATGCGCATAGATCGCGGATACGAAGCATACTCTATTTACCGTGATTTTCCGCCTCAGGTGCTTAGTCTATTTTTGGTGTTAAAATATTATTTTCCTTTTATTTATTCACTCACAAAATATCTACCCACCCATAGTAGAGACACCTTTTGCAATTATCTTGAAGTAACCATTGGACTCTGTATCGAAATAATGCGTCATATAAAGAAATCCTTTTGGAGCCGACCGGACATCTTCACTTTCTGGATTTGCGGACCGAGAAACAGGAGCGTCTGCATGTAGTGTGAATTTTGGAGTGGCGCACAAGACACCCGCCATTGCATGGAAAGTTCCGTGCCCATTGAGAGTGTTCACATTGTGGTCCGCGTTCTCAAATACCACTTGAAGGTAAGCTTCAGGGCACAAGTTGGTAGTGCACTTTTTGCTAACGAATTTTCAAACTTCACAGCTTCCTTGTAGCGTGTGCAGATGCCTAAGCTGTGAAGCATATGATGAGGGATCTGGACCCGTAGCACATATGAAGAGCTACACTTAGACCAACGTGGATAGGGGATAAAAAGTCTGGAGGCAGCAAATGCGTTATGGCAAAGAATTTTCATAGAAGTGATCTGGCACTAAAAATCTTTTTATTAAATGCCTATCACTTTTTTCTTTTAACGTAAAGATCTACATTTTGGTATATAGTTTACTTTCTATATCGTATACCTACATACTAAATTTGGTTCTTTTTATTTTATTTTCGGATATAAATTTTGTTCTGAAACAAAATACCAAATTTTCCTAGAAAACTTAGTCCGATTTTTCTGGCTAACCAGCTTATCCAAGCCACTTACAAAAGGACGGTACCTGCCAAAATTTATCAAAATCTCCCTATTAGTTTTTCAGTTACTGGTGTGATACATACATGCATATATATATATATATATATATATATATATATATATATATATATATATATATATATATATATATATATATATATATATATACGCACACTCACACAAATATATATATATATATATATATATATATATATATATATATATATATATATATATATATATATATATATATATATATATATATATATATATATATATATATATAAATTGAAACTGACACCGGATATGTGTTCTAAGGGGCCCAGTTCGCGCTCCTTTGAGGAATTTTTTCTACGAAAATTCAAAAAAAAAAACGAGGTCGCACAGGTGGCACGATTGAGTGCCCGACAGACATACGAGTAGCTTTCTCCTTGCGAGCCGGGTCAGCTTTCTTCTTATCGCTGTCGCAAATTATATTTTCCGTAAACAGTCCAAGGCTTGCTGTAATTAGATCTTCAGAAGATCCCAGAAGCCATTACTTCAACTGAAGGATAGACGGTGTGTTCACAGGACCAAGATTTAATATCTCTTTGAATAAGCTTTGCAGTGGATATTATTCGTAGTTTTTCCTTCTCTGGGTCGGAACTTTTCGCGCTGTACCAACTCTCATTTTGAATCCTAAGGGCAAATCCCTTGAAACACACAATGCAACCTTCACTAGGTAGCTTTGTGAATGTTATAGCGTCAACGTACTTTTAATTTTGATTTTAAGGGTTTTGCGGTGTACGTCTTGACGATTTACAGTTTCTTCATTTGTGATCTGAGTGTAACCTGGCAATCAGCAGATTCAGGTTCTAGTTTTCGACATAAGAAATCAAAAGCAGACTTCTTCTGTGCGTCCTCTTTTCTTCCTTTGTTGTGAGCACTTCCAGGGATGACGGAGCCAGGGATTTTAGAGTAGGTGTAACACTTCCAGTGGTATTTACCTTCTGCAGCTACCAGGTCTGATAAAACACTTAAATTTAAAAGAAGTTTTCTTCGTGAATCGTCATTTCTCTTCCTAGCTTCGTCACGAAGAGCAGCGACGAATTTAACGTACTCCACTTTATAAATGGGTTGCGATCGGGATGTGTAACGTCTATTTTCTCTCCGCGAAAGGGGCACTTATTCTTAAAGTCAAACACATGGTCACCTGAGTGTCTATTTGGTCGACAAACAATACCTTGTGTAATAGTTATAGGCGATTTTTGCAGTTTTGTGTAGACTTTCATACATTTACCATGCAACAACCGCATATTTATCGTGTGCACAAACAAAATAAAAAAATATTATAACACAAAAGATAGATTAAGCATCTGAGAGGAAAAAACATTTAGCTTAATTCAAGGTCGTCAATTACAAGTTTCGGACATTTGGGGTAATTTTTTTTACATCGCTATTAATTTTTTGGTGTAGATAACTGCATTTTAGCAGAGAAAAAGGCCTTGTTTTTGGCAAAATTCTCGTTGATTTCCTAAAAAAAAAAGCAAATTTTTGCAAATTTCTTGGAATTTTTCTGCAGTGCAACAAAAACTTTTGGTAGGTGCCCTAAAATATAATTCTGCATACCAAATAATATTTATAAGCCCAAAAAATCGATTGGGGCCATTAATTTAGGGTTTATTGGCGGGAAAATTACAGGTTTTTCCAGGTTTCTCTAGGATTTTTCATGCATCCCATGAGGAAGGGCCGTGGGACTTTTCAGATGATCATATTTAGGGTTAGTTTAAACTTTTTTATGTCCGGACTTTGTGTTCTAAATTTCCAGTTGCCCCTTTTTTTCTAATTACACTGGGCTACAAGTAGAATAATTAATAAACAGTGAAACTTATTATAACTTTAATAAACAATTAACTGATTGAGCAGCATTACAAGTGTGTAAAAATATATGTACAAAACGTTATTATATATTTACAAAAATATTATCACATATTATTAATTACCCTATTCCTCTTCTTTTTAATCCTCTACCCCACATACTTTCACTCGTACTTTTGCTGAAACAAATTGATCACAATTAATAATTTTGTGCTTAGTGAGAAACGTCTATGATTGAGGATATTATTGAGGTATTTATTACCGGACTGTCTGAACTCTGAAGCAACATACCAGGCTGTATTAGTTGTATAACCAGATTAATTGATTTTAGTTTGATAGGACAGTGTAAGACTAGATGTCTTCTCACCATAATTGGAACCGCAGACCGGTCTAGCTCTAATTAGAGCTCATCAGTACGGTATACTAATTACAGCGAGAACACACCTATAAAGTAATACGGCTATGGTAGCCAGCCCCCTAGAACATTTGGAGATGTACGGCAGGATCAACGTCTCGGTGCGGAACCAGGTAGGATTTTGTCACGACAGTTCCAAATAACACAAAATGATATAAAATAGAGACTGTATACAACCAACTAACAATTTTCTAAATTGTCACCAATCTCATTTCTTCCCTAATATAGGGACAAAGTATGTAAGGCTAGATGTATTCTTACCATAATTAGAACCGCAGACCGTTCTGATTAGAGCTCTTCAGTACGGTTTACTAATTACAGCGAGAACACACCTGTACATATATATATATATATATATATATATATATATATATATATATATATATATATATATATATATATATATATATATATATATATATTTTGTCCATGTATTAGGGAAAAAATGGGCCAGGGCAGACAATTTACAAAATTGTTAGTTGGTTGTATACAGTCCATATTTTATAACATTTTGTGTTATTTGGAGCAGTCGTGACAACACACTGCCTAGTTCCGCACCGAGATGGCGTACATCTCACAATATGTTTTTATATTTCAACAACACATTACGAGAGCCTCCAGCCTAAACACTACCGTACCGTGGGTGTCGACAAGGAGGAAAGAGGCAATTTGTTAATTCTGGACTTGAAGGATTGGAGGTTCTGAGGACAAGGAAAAACATGTGCCGGCAAGGAATTCCACAACTTGGAAGTCCTGACGACAAAAGAGCGGGTATTGCAGGATGTTCTATGTCTGGTGACCTGGACAGTAAAAGGGTGCATTCGCTCCGTTTCCCTGGCAGATCTGCTGGGGATAGCAGGCAGCTGCTTCTGCAATTGATGTGGCATGTTGGTGCCAATTGAGATTTTGATCCACAGAAATGCCAACAAGTGAAAAGGACTAATTACTCTAAATAACGTGGTTGTTCATTGTGATGGGCCAAGACTAATATTTTTAGGAGATCCACAGAGACAGAACCCTCCATGAGTCTGCGATCCTCATATAATTAGGCTAAAGAGGCAGGCTTAGAATATTGTATATTTGAGTGGGGGGTGCTGTCGTCCGCGTAACTGTGAACTGGGTTCGATGTGCTAGAAAGGAGGTCATTGATGTGGAGAAGAAACAGAGTAGGGGCTAAAGCTGAACTTTGAGGGACTCCTGCGTTGATTGGATACAGTTTAGAGAAATGGCCACCCACGACGACAGAAATTCTCCGGTTGGAGAGGAAATTTGCTGTCCAGGTACAGAGTTTTGGTGGTAGGCCATAGGCCGGGAGTTTATTAAGCAGCACTGCGTGCCAGACCTGGTCGAATGCTTTGGATATGGAGAACGTTTTGAGATATACGACAGGGAGGCCATCTTGGTGCAGGACAAGGTAATATGTTGCTCTAGTTTACACAAAATTTTATAGATAGGGCTGCACTGTCAACTAAGAATTGTGTAATGTCAGCCTTGGACCATTTATTTTCTAATACCAGGGCAAAGTTTGCGGTCAAAAGTGCTTAATTTTAGCATGCGAATGTATACTATAAATTAAAAATTTCAGGACGCAGTTAATTTGCATAATAATTGTAAACCATTAGTAAGATATATTATTAAAACTAATTCTTCAAATTTCAATTGACCTTCGAGGTCGGTTTTAGAGTCCCAGTTAGCGGTTATTTGAAAAGATTTATATTTTATATGGAGCTAGAAAAATTAAATTTGGTCTTAGGTATAATATGTAAGTACTGAAAGTGCCTTCAAGAAAATTGTGTTACAAATTTCATTAAAGTTACAAAAGTTTTTCAGAAAAGAATTATTATTTACAAAGGGAATGTACCTGTCAAATTATAAATGTGGCAGGTACTTTTCCTTATTAATTGCTTGGATGGTTTTGTTTTAGTCAACCCATTCAGTTTTTGAAAACAATAAACAACAAAAGTCTGGATGCAGCAAGTGCGTTATGGTAATGAATTTTCATAAAAATGTTTTTAATAGCAAATATGCGTGTGTGTTTTGTTTTTTTTTTTCAATAAAGCAGGCATCAAATTTGGTTACCAGTATAACCAATATAGTAGAAAGAAGGTGCCATATTTCACCAAAATAACTTTATTGTTTGAAAATGCACAAATATTTCCGAAAGTAAACTTAAAGTGTTCCTGAAAAAACTGGTGTCTTGGTCAATCTTATAGGTTAAAAGCAAATTGAGCTATTAAAATTTGATGCATTTAAAGAAAATTCTCTATCATAACGCACTTGCTGCGTTCCGAATTTCTTTTCTTACAAACCTGCATTACATTTCGGTGGAAAATGCGAAAATGCAATAACATAAGGCGTGTTCGATTAAAAAAAGAGAGAATTTGTATCACAAATGATTTATGGGCCAGCCTGTGATTGTAGAAATATTTAATAATAAATAAGTTGTAGCTCAAGACACCCCATAATTAATGTATACAATTTTTTTCATATCTTGTATAATAACGTATATATTGTACTTTATTGATTTTTTTACGAAAATTCGATTAATCGATAAACTCTATAGCGAAGACCACTGACAAAACATCAGAGAAATAGTCTATTTGAAATTAATTTTCTGGAAACATTTTAGTAAAATGAAGGACAGTGACGGTTGAAACTAAGACTTCAGGCTTTGTAAAACATTCTTCTTGAGACGTTTTCTTTCCATAACCCGTATTAGTTTTAGGTTCTTTGCCTAAATGTTGCCAATTTTGACGTTTTAAATCGAGACTTTGACGTTTTGAGGAAAACCTCAATTTATTTTTCTTTAAATGCCCATAATTTTTGTCTTTCAACTTACAGAGCTAAATTTTGGCAGGTAATATATTTATCTATAATGATATAAACCAGCTAACTAAATTTGGCTGCCCTTACTTTGCTACTTCCGGAGGTATGATTTTTTTTTGAAAAGAAAAAACGGAAATTTTCCGGGAGAACCAGTGCCAATTTTCCTGGATAACGAACGTATCCAAGCCACTTGCAAGGGGAAGGTATTCAGCAAATTTAATCAAAAGCGTCACATTCTTTTCAGTGAATTTTCTTTAAAAAAATTCACTAATGAGGAGATCTCGACTTTTGAATTTTGAAAAAATTTCTTGAAATGAGCGCTATTTAGGACCCTTGGAACCCAAATCCGAGGTCGGTTTCAGACTATATATATATATATATATATATATATATATATATATATATATATATATATATATATATATATATATATATATATATATATATATATGTTTATATATTTATATGTCACATCTATAACTAAAAAAATAATGGATCGATTTTGATAAAATTTGGTGAGTACCTTCCTTTCGCGAGTGGCTTGGATAAGTTCATTAGCCAGGAAAATCCGCAGAGGTGTTCCCGGCAAATTTTGTGTTTTCTTTCGAAAAAAATCAAAAAAGAATTATATCTCCGGAATTAACAAAGTAAGGGAAACAAAATTTGGTTTACATCATTATAGGTAAGCTACCTACCAAAATTTAGCGCTGTAGGTTAAAGGACAAAAAAGTTACAGGCATTTAAAGAAAAATAAATTTGGGTTTTCCTCAAAACGTCAAAGTCGCGATTTTAAACGTCAAAATTGTTAATATTTAGCAATGAACCCGAAATTAATAAGAAGAATAATGTTTTACAATGCCCGAGCTCTTAGTTTCAATCGCCATTGTCCTTCATTTTATTAAAATGTTCCCAGAAGTTTAATTTCAAATATACCCTTTCTATTTCTTTTAGCAGTAGTGTTGGCTATAGAGTTTATCGTTTAACGGTATATCATTTTTGTCGAATTTTCGTAAAAAATCAATAAAGCGCAATATATCCGTTATTATACAAGTTACGAAAAAAAGTTGTATACATTAATTGTAGGGCATCTTAAGCTACATCTTAAGAAATATTTCCACAATTACAGGCTAGCCCATAAGTCGTTGGTCATTCAAATTTTCTTTTTTTTAGTGAATTTTTTTAATCGAACACGCCCTATGTTATTGCATTTTTGTATTTTCCATCGAAATATATTACATCTTTGTAAGAAAAGAAATTTGGGACGCAGCAAGTGCGTTATGGTAGCGAATTTTCATTAAATGCTTCAAATTTTGAATCAATTTGCTATTAACCTATAAGGTTGACCAGAAAACCAGTTTTTTCGGGAACAATTTAAGTTTACTTTCGGAAATTTTTGTAATAAAGTTATTTTGATGAAACATGACACATTGTTTCTCATATATAGATTATACTGGTAACCAAATTTGGTGCCAAAAAACATATTTGCTATTAAAAATATTTTTATGAAAATTCACTACCATAACGCACTTGCTGCGTCCAGAGTTTTTGATTTATCAGTGTGATACATACATAGATACATATATATATATATATATATATATATATATATATATATATATATATATATATATATATATATAAACTGTGGTAGAAAATTTTCGTAAAAATATTTCAAATCCGATAGCTCAATAATGAGCTTCGCGGAAAACTAAAAATTTGTTCTAAAAACCTTTTTTGTTGTTTGTTGTTTGCAAAAACTGGATGGGTTGACTAAAACAAAACCATCCAAGCAATTAATATGGAAAAATACCTGTCATATTTATAATTTGACAGGTACATTCCCCTTGTAAATAATTAATTTTTTTCTGAAAAACGTTTGTAACTTTAAAGAACTTAGTAACACAATTTTTTAAAGACACTTGCAGTATTTACATATATCTAAAACCAAATTTTAATTTTTTAACTCCATATAAAATATACATTTTTCCAAATAATCGCTAACTGGGATACCGATCTCCAAGGTCCAGTTAAATTTAAAGAATTAGTTTTAATAGTATATCTTACTAATAGTGTACAATTATTATGAAAATTCACTACTACAATGTACTTGTTGCGTCCCGAACTCTTTTTTGGAATCTAGAGTTGACGTGTCCCAGCATTTCGTCAAAACACAAATCTCTAAAATTTTAATGAATTAGTCCATAATTTTGCCGCTCACTGTATTAATAATAACGATCCAAATTGAAATATTTGAGCTATTTCTCACATGCTTATTACTTACGTTTATCAAATATGATTTTCTTGATTTTTTGGAAAGGCAGTTCAATGACTAGGGTGAGTGTTATTGAGGCTACAATAATAAACGTGGTTTCAGAAAACTGGAGCTGAAAAAAATAATTGAAAGTGTCAGATAAAGTTGAAACAATATACGAGTTTTAAATAACTACACTTACAACATCTTGAGATTGATACTTTCCAGCATATCTTTGTTGGCCCACGTTATAGAAAAACACAGGAAACTGGACTAGATACACGGCGTAAGAAATTTTTGTGAAATATCTGAACTTCTCCCATGTAAGAAACTTTCCTACAGTTCCTAAAAATTAAAACAATATCTTAATAGTACAAATTGAATTATAAATAGACTCAGTTCAACGTATAACTATTCTCCCTATCCATTTTTTGTATGTAACATGTAACATAAAACCCAAGAATTTTAATTAATAAGAATTATTAGTTATACTTCTAAGGTGAAACAGACAAGGCTATACTTCCAGACTGCATTTTTTATATTTAGTCTGGAAGTATAGCCTTGTCTGTTTTAACTTAGACGTATGTCTGTTCCCGTCCTTGTGACGTTCAGAAGTTATATCTCCTAGGCTAGGCTGGCCATCCTGACTAAAAAAGTACAGTCTGGAAGTATAGCCTTGTCTGTTTTACCTTAGAAGTATGTTGTCCCAGACGACGTGACGTTCAGAAGTTATATCTCCTTGGCTAGGCTGGCCAGCGTGACTAAAAAAGTACAGTCTGGAAGTATAGCCTCGTCTGTTTTACCTTAGAAGTATGTTGTCCCAGACGACGTGACGTTTAGAAGTTATATCTCCTCGGCTAGGCTGGCCAGCGTGACTAAAAAGTACAGTCTGGAAGTATAGCCTTGTCTGTTTTACCTTAGAAGTATGTTTTCTCAGACGACGTGACGTTCATAAGTTATATATCCTCGGCTATGCTGGCCAGCGTGACTAAAAAAGTACAGTCTGGAAGTATAGCCTTGTCTGTTTTACCTTAGAAGTATGTTGTCCCAGACGACGTGACGTTCAGAAGTTATATCTCTTCGGCTAGGCTGGCCAGAGTGACTAAAAAAGTACAATCTGGAAGTATAGCCTTGTCTGTTATACCTTAGAAGTATGTTGTACCAGACGACGTGACGTTCAGAAGTTATATCTCCTCGGCTAGGCTGGCCAGCGTGACTAAAAAAGTACAGTCTGGAAGTATAGAAGTATAGCTTTGTCTGTTTTACCTTAGAAGTATGTTGTCCCAGACGACGTGACGTTCAGAAGTTATATCTCCTCGGCTAGGCTGGCCAGCGTGACTAAAAAAGTACAGTCTGGAAGTATAGCCTTGTCTGTTTTACCTTAGAAGTATGTTGTCCCAGACGACGTGACGTTCAGAAGTTATAATTATTAGTTAGGTAAAAAGTAAAATATGTTTATTGAAACTAAGTGAAGATTGGAACCTGTGATGAGCACTGATCAAATCATCACAACACATTAAAAAAAAACTGACGATCGTTTCACTAAGCAAGTTAACGTCATCAGAGGATGAAAAATTCTGTTTCGTCCTCTGATGACGCTAACTTGGTTAGTAAAACGATCGTCGTTTCGGCTATAGATTCCCAGACATATAATTTAGCAAAGTGACTGACAAATGAGTTTAAAGGATTGCCCGTCAAACAGAAAAGTTTTTCAGTAACAAATTCACTTGAATTTATTAATAGGATTATAGAGGTTAAATTGACTGAAGGCGAGGTTTTAATTTCATTCGATGTAACCTCATTGTTTCCTAGCGTTCCCACGGAGCAAACTTTAAAGTATTTAGAGCAGTTGTTAAAAATGAATAACATAAATGCGAAAATGTCTGCAAAGAATATTTAACTTTAACAAACTTTTGTATCAAACATAATATTTTTCAAATCAACAATGAATTTTTTGAACAAACCCAAGGTATGGCAATGGGCAATCCGCTATCGCCATTTATTGCAGACGTTTTCATGAGCAGATTTGAAACAGAGCTTGAAAGTGAAAGTAGTTATTTTTTAGAGTCTGGTTTCGTTACGTGGATGATATTTTTGCAGTGTTTAACACAAACATTTGCAGAATAGAAGATTTTATTGCCAAATTAAACAATAAATTTGATTCTATAAAATTTACTCACGAATTAGAAATTAATAATAAATTACCCTTTCTAGATGTATTAGTTATCAAGAATAAAGACACTTTAGAATTCGATGTCTATAGAAAGGAAACCACCACTATAAGCTACATTCCGAACGACTCACATCATACGTACGCACAAAAAATGGCCAGTCTGAATATTTTAGTAAATCAGTTAATTAATTTTCCTTTAAACAAAATAAGATATACCAAAGAATTAAATTATATTAAGAACGTGGCCGAATATAACGGATACACTGCTTGCCTGGTGGAAAAATTAATCAACAAACAGAAAACAAAGAAATTTTGACGGAATGAACGACGCTTAGAAGAGAGAAATCCGAAAAAAAAACTTTGCTTACCATTTACCAACTTCGAATCACAAGGGGTCTGGATAACATTTTTTTTAAAGTCAACTTGCAGCTAACATTTTCGACTAAAAATACCTTAAAAAACTTGCTAGGTAACCAAAAAGACAAGGATAGCACGGACAAAATGTCGGGAATTATGAAATAAGTTGTAAAGATTGTAATCTAAGGTACGCCGGACAAACAAAAAGATCGACTGGAATTAGATTCAAAGAACACTTAGCCCAATTACGTTACGGTATCATATATAGATCTTCCGTAGCCCGACATATTTGGGATAATAATCATCACGTAGATGAAGATAATCTGAAATTAAAAAAAAGTTAGACAACCAGGACAGCTAAACTCCTTCGAGAGTATATATATATTGCAAAATATAGTTACAACAAAAATTTTATGAACGTTTCACCACCGCCGATTACTGGTCACCTGATCTATTGCTTCGTTAAATAAAATTCCCACGGTTTAACACGTCTTAGAGATAATATAATAATACAGATAGTTCCGACAAAGGAAACTGTGTTAATTTAGTTGTCGTTGAACCTTCCCAAAATTATTAGAGAAGGACACATTTTAGATAAGTTAGTAGGGACAGTGCAAAGACCTCGTCCGGCGATAAAAATACAATACACTGCAGAATTTGCCTGCGATTAGTTTCCCATCTCAGTTCGGTCTCTTTACCTAAGATCCGGTATAAAAGGTGATGTTAGTTTTTAAAGTAGTTAGAATTTTTCATCCTCTGATGACGCTAACTTGGTTAGTGAAACGATCGTCAGGTCTTTTAAGATGTGTTGTGGTGATTTGGGTTCTCCAAGTGTACTTATGTTTATTGAAACACTCTACAAATAAATATTAGGGTTTATGATTTCTCGACTTATTTTCTTTCTCGGGATTCAGAAATTCTCCACTAGGGGTTCTCGGGAACTCTCTATTAGTGAATTTTCTTAAAAAAATTCACTAATGAGGAGATCTCGACTTTTGAATTTTGAAAAAATTTCTTCAAATGAGCGCTAATTAGGCCCCCCAGAACACATATCCGGGGTCAGTTTGAATTTTTATATGTTTATATATATATATATATATATATATATATATATATATATATATATATATATATATATATATATATATATATATATATATATATATATATATATATATATATATATATATATATATATATATATATATATATATATATATATATATATATATATATATATATATATATTTATATATATATGTATCACACCGATAACTCAAAAAATAATGGGCCGATTTTGATTAAATTTGGTGAATAAATTCCTTTTGCAAATGGCTTGGATAAGTTCGTTAGCCAGGAAAATCTGCCCAGGTTTTCCCGGAAAATTTTGTGTTTTCTTTCGAAAAAAATTTATATCTCCCGAATTGACAAAGTAAGGGCAACCAAATTTGGTACGCGGATTTATGTCCATATATGTAATGTACCTACCAAAATTTAGCTCTGTATGTCAAAAGACAAAAAAGTTATAGGCATTTAAAGAAAAATAAATTGGGGTTTTCCTCAAAACGTCAAAGTTGCGACTTAAAACGTCAAAATCGGCAACATCTTGGCAAATAACTTGAAACTAATACGGGCTATGGAAATCAAATGTCTCAAGAAGGATGTTTTACAAACACTGAAGTCTTAGTTTCAACCGTCATTGTCCTTCATTTTACTAAAATGTTTCCAGAAAATTCATTTGAAATAGACGCTTTCCCTGATGCTTGGCAGTAGCCTTAGCTATAGAGTTTATCGTTTAATGGTATATAATTTTTGTCGAATTTTCGTAAAAAATCAATAAAGCTCAATATATCCGTTATTATACAAGATTTGAAAAAAAATTGTATATATTAATTATAGGGTGTCTTGAGCTACATCTTAAAAAAATATTTCTACAATCACAGGATGGTGGTGATGGATTGGTGATACAAATTTTCTTTTTTTTTAATCAAACACGCCTTATGTTATTGCATTTTCCATCGAAATATAATGCATGTTTGTAAGAAAAGAAATTCTGGATGCAGCAAGTGCGTTATGGTAGCGAACTTTGATCAAATGCTTCATATTTGAATAGCCCAATTTGCTATTAACCTATAAGGTTGACCAAGAAACGAGTTTTTCCGGGAACACTTTAAGTCTACTTTTGGAAATCTTGGTACATTTTCACACAATAAAGTTATTTTTATGAAACATGGCACATTGCTTTTACTATATAGGTTATACTGGTAACCAAAATTGATGCCTGCTTTCTTAAAAAGAAAACACACATATTTTCAATAAAAACATTTTTATGAAAATTCACTACCATAACGCACTTGCTGCGTCCAGAGTTTTTTTTAAAAATAGTCTAAAACTGAAAAAAAATCAAAAAAATATTGATTAAATGCAAAATAAAATTACCATTATTAATCATCATCGACATTTATTATTTATTTAGTCTTGTTTAAAAAAAAGTTTGAATTACTTACTAGTGGGTATAGACAGATTGTTCTGCAACCGCCACCCGCCACCCACTACCGAGCTGACCCGACAGGTCCGCCACCCAGTACCGAGCTAACCCGACCGGGTCCACCACCCGTGACCAAGCTAACCCGACCGGGTCCACCACCCGCCACCGATCTGACCTGGGTGGTGAAAAGCTTAGAGATCTAACCTGAGATGACGTAATCCAAGAGCGCAAAAATTCAAAAACTAGTTTATAATTTTTTTAATTTTCACGCTTTTGGATTACGTCATCTCAGGTTAGATGTCTAAGCTTTCCATCAGATACTAGTGCATTTGTGAATGTATATACCATATGGAGTAATGTGATTACTGGATTTGATCGCGTAACCTTCTGCTTAGGAGGCAAGGGCGATATCGCCGGCGCCATCTAAGTATACTTCAACCAGCGTTTTATTTGCGTGACTTTAGATTGGCTTCATGGCCGGGATATTATATTCAAAGTATACGTAATTAATTACAGAATTAGTAGAATTACCATTGAAACACATCCCACGACTGTTTCGGTCTTATATGACGTCCTATGCTTAAGTTTAAAGATAAAAGAAACAATTTTAGAATCATTTTTATGGAGACTTGGCTTGATTTTGTTTACATTTCTACTATATTATACGACATCATAATATATCTATGTTGCGCTAAAACTGTATTTGAGGCCGTTCACAAAGCCACAAATATAGTGTCTTTTATTAATTGATTGAATCCCCCAGTTAAGTAACAATCAATTGGCAAAGTTTTAATTTCATGTCGTCTGTCATTTTCCATAATTGAGGCCGTGATATCACGATTATTGGTTCGGGTAGTATGCATTATGCCTGGTATATATTTAGTTTGGTCACCGTTGATGTATGGTTTATACCTGTTAAATTAATCTACGCGTGACAGTTAACTACACTGTCTGTCAGGCATTGGACTTTAACCACTAAGTCGTCTCAACACATGTCTTTGGATATATTTTTTTTAATTTAGAAAAAACTCTTATTATTGTATACCAAATTACTTAAAATTCACAACATTTGTATATTTGCACTAATTATATCCACATCTAAAGTCTCATTCCAGTTACTTTGATACTTACAAAAATATTTCGTTTTAAAAAAGTTTTCCCCGATTTTCTGCCGGAAAAACTTGAGCATTAAAGCTGATTAACGAACTTGACCTCGGTTTTTGCCCAAACAAGACGTTTGCCAAGTTTGATTGAAATCAGGTAAGTGTTTTTTGAGTTATTGCTCGGATATATATATATATATATATATATATATATATATATATATATATATATATATATATATAACACATAAAAATTTTAACTGACCTTCCTTTGGGTTCTAGAGACCCAAATTCGCTCACATCTGAAAAAATTTTTCCGAACGCTTTTCATAGTGACCTCTCTAATAGTGAATTTTTCTTAATGAAAATTCGCTAATGACAAAAATGGACATATATATTGAAATGGTGTTAAGGAGGGCAAATTGATATATGACAAAAACTGTCATATGTCAACTATCATTTACTATAAATGCTTTCGAATTCAAATTATCTTCCATTTGATTCACAGATAGTAGATCTACAAATATAATACATTCACAAGTGCACTAGTATCTAAGACTAGATGCATTCTCGCAACAATTACAACCGTAGACCGGTTTCGCTCTCATTAGAGCTCTTCAGTACGTACTTCAGTAGTATGCCGTACTGAAGAGCTCTAATGAGAGCGAAACCGGTCTACGGTTCTAATTGTTGCAAGAATGCATCTAGTCTTACATACTTTGTCCCTATATTGGGATAGAAATGGGCCAGGGCTAACAATTTTTTAAATTGTTAGTTAGTTGTATACTCTATTTTTAACACTCTATGTTATTTGGAGCGGGCGTGACAACATAGTACTTGGTTCCGAACTAGGTGGCGACACGTTCATCACTCACTTAGTGTTTTAAGACTGACTATACGATAGCCGTGTTATTTTTGGTGCATTTTTGCTACAATTAGTATGCCGTACTGAAGAGCTCTAATGAGAGGGAAACCGGTCTACGGTTCTAATTGTTGCGAGAATGCATCTAGTCTTACATATTTTGTCCCTATATTGGGGTAGAAATGGGCCAGGGCTAACAATTTTTTAAATTGTTAGTTAGTTGTATACTGTCTCTATTTTTAACACTCTGTGTTATTTGGAGCGGGCGTGACAACATAGTATTTGGTTCCGAACTAGGTGGCGACACGTTCACCACTCACTTAGTGCACTAGTATCTGAAATGTCGCTTCCACTACCCAGGTCAGCTCAGTGGCGTGTGGCGGACCTGTCGAGTTAGCTCGGTAGTGGGTGGCATACCGGTCGGGTTAGCTCGGTACTGGGTGGTGGTCCGGTCAGGTCAGCTCGGTAGTTGTTGGTGGACCTGGAGAGTTAGATCGGTACTGGTTGACAGACCAGTTGGGTCAGCTGAGTAGTGGGTGGCAAAACCGGCTATATATACCTAATCTTACTAACAAAACTAACCAAATAAAACTATGACTATCTTCCTTTAAAAGTTTTAATTTGTAAAAGTAGTTACTTTGACTGCTTTCTTCCTGAGGTAACTGAAAATACGAATCACATAGTCTTTGAATTAAACAAATAGTCGGTACCTGAAGTATCTTTAGAAAAACAATCTCTGCAGAAAAGCAGTCTCTGAATTAGGTGCATAAAAAAACCATGATAATCTTTAAAGTAGACCAGATTATTAACCTCAAAAACATAGGATAAAATAATAAATCGTGATCTAGACAGTAATCCGCTAAGAACCTCGGTGGTCCAGAGGTAAGAACATGTGCTTCTGAACCGAAGGGTACTGGGTTCGATCCCAGGGGACTCCTTTCACTTTTTCAGTACAAACTGTAACATTAGCATCAACCGAGGTTCTGGAATTGGATTTGAGGAAGTTGAATGTCTGCACGTTCCGCCCTTCGGAGGGGGCGTAAAGCCGTCGGTCCCGTGTCCTTGCGATTTTGGGCACGTTAAAGATCCCTACCCTCCTCTGGGTTCGGCAAAATTTCCAGGATTGTGAGGTAAAACTGCTCCCTGGCCTCGGTGATTGGCCATAGTCGCGGAAATAGGCCGACGTTAAAGAAACAAAACACACACACAGTAAACCACTAACCTATTGATCTTTGTATACACATAAACATTAACATAAATCAGAAAAGCGTTTGTAATTTGTTAAGCAAACCATTATCTTCGTGTTCTTTAACTGAGAAGCTGGAAATTAAGAGAACAGGCCGTCTTGTTCCAGATTTAGATATTGTACATAAGCACACTGTTAAAGAAAAGGTCGTTTGCGGAAGTTCAATCGCGTTGTTTATACAAATAATGACTGGATTTGTGGGTGCAAAGAAAAAACTAATTTTTCTGTTTTCCGTGTGTATTTTTTGGGGGTGATGAGGCTTGGACTAAACATGGGGAAAAGATCTTGTTCATCTCGCTGCAAAAATGAAGAAACATGGATCTTCAGTTGGGCATATAAGCAGTGAATTCAGTTTTAAATTACTGGGAAAATTCAATATACAGACTCAATTGAGTCATCATTATAGAGACTTGATCCTGAAGAAAAATGAGGTAATCGAAAAAAATCGATACGCTTTTTCGTGGATCATAAATTGTATAAAGCTTTGCGGATCACTCGGACTAGCCCTAAGGGGTCACGATGAGAGTGAATATTACTTGAATAAAGGAGTCTTCAAGGAGCTCGTGGATTTTTCAGCAGAGCTAGATTCGGTGCTAAAAGATCACCTGGAAAAATCTACAGTCTTCAAAGGGACATTGAAGATAATTCAAAATGACATCTTGGAGTACATGCTAGAAGTATACCAAGAAGAAATAAAGAAAGAGGTTGACGCAACAGGTTTTGTTTCTGTAATTGTTGATAAAACTACAGACGTTGCTTGCAAATTCCAGTTGGTCATTATTCTGAGATATCTTACAAGTGGCATTCCCGTGGAAAGATTCTGGAAATTTCTGCTCCCTAATGGACATAATTCTGCTGCTTTGTCCACTGGTATATTAAAAGTGCTATATTTTCTGCTGGATGATCCTAGAAAACTAATTGCTTAGAGCTATGATGATGCTTCAGTGATGAGTGGATCCCTCAATAGAGTGCAAAAAATTGTCAGAGACCAGCATCCATGTGCAAATCTTGGACATTGTTATGCTCATTAAGCCAGCCTTAATATGAAAAAAGCTACTTCAATCAATAAAAATATCAGAATCTTTTTTCTAATTTAAGTGGACTTTGTGCTTTTTTCTCAAACTTTTGTCAAAGAACAAGAGTTTTAGGAATGAAAATGCAAAAAAGTTACCTCGAGCATGTACAACAAGGTGGAATTTTCAGTCTCAGGGCATCCATACTGTTTGCGAACACTAGTGATGGGTCGTTATTTAACTGTCAGCTATTTTTAAACGGTTAACGAGCCGTAACGGTAACCACCAGTTATGAATTTATAAAAAAAACAGCTTAAAAAGTAACGCTTTTTAGACTAAACTAGAATTCGGAGTCGTGTCTGTTTCAGTTCAACTGCAACTAGGTTCGATGAATAAACATCTGTTTTCATCGGCACCTGTTATTTAACCATTTAACGGGATGAATAGCCTTGAGATTGGGAATGATAAATATGTATGGTTATGGTTATACAGTATAGAGCGGACTGTACTTCATAACATTATTATTTATACTAGTGTGCTCGCTCTCGCTCACAGCTTTAGGGACGTACGATCTTCGGTACAATAAAACGGTTTAATTTTAATTTTAACTTTAACCGGTTGTTGATGGGGATACGGCATACGGACACTACTACACAGAATTATTCTGTTAAACTGAGAAGCTGTTATTTTTGAACCGGTTGAGTTTCCCACTAGTATGTAAAGCCAAATATTTAATAATAAAAAATATTGGGTGAAAAGATAAATTTCTGTAAAAACGTGTTATTACTTTCACTATAGACAACGCAAAATAGGGTTATTTCACGTGAAATTAAAATACTTATTTATTTAAATTTATATACATTACCTAAGAAAACAGTTAACACGTCATTTTCGTTTGTCTGATAATAGTTATCAAATTGATAAAAAAATATAATGATACAACATTTTTTAATATCTATATACATTTAAATATAAAAAATTTAATGAATATATATATATATATATATATATATATATATATATACAGGGTGTTTCCAAATTGATGCAAAAAATTTTACAGGGTGATTCTTTGGAGAAAAATATGGGGTGTCTTTTTATTAAGTTTTTCTTGAAACCCCTTCTGACTAGTTTATATAATTCCTAAAACGTCTAAGTAAATACTAATATAATATTCCTTTCTGATTTCTAAAAGTTTCACTTCAGAGTAGCAAAAGATTTACGACACGCTTATTATAATTTCTTAACCCTTTGTTTCCTTTTCATATCGACAAAATTTGAGATTTATACACTACGTGAAATAACGGGGTAAAAATACAATGCATTTATACTAGTGTGCTCGCTCTCTCTCTCTCACAGCTTTGGGAATGTAGGATACTATCTATCGACTATCCAGTTTAAAATAACTGAAGCTGTTATTTTCAACGGTTATTAAATAAAGTTAACGGCTTCAACTGTTAACAGAAAATAACCGTTTTTCCCATCACTAGCGAACACCTATCTGCAGCCTACCAGAAAAAGAGAAGCTGTCGAAGTTTGTGACGTTATTATTTCACAAATAAGAAACAGGTTTGAAAACACAGGTCACCTTGTAGCTACAAATTTATTCGTGTCAGGAAAATTCCCTGAATATGCTAAATGCTTCCCCACAGAATATTTGCGCAAAACAGTTGAGTGCTATTCTTTACTCAATGAGAATCAACTCAAGACATAATTGCATGTCTTATATAATCGAGAAGGATTGCGTGATGCTGCTGGTGCAGTATCTGTGCTTCTTTTATTTCTAGAACCAGGATGAGATTCAGTTTTTGCAGCGACCACCAAGCTTCTCCAGATTCTGATTACTATTCTAATGTCCAGCTCAGAAGCAGAGAGATGTCTCTCAATGCTGAAGCGCGTAAAAACATTTTCACGCAACACGATGGACGAATCAAGATTGAATGCTTTGGGAATGTTGTTTTTTGAGAAAATTTTTGTGGGTGAAATGCATAATTTCAATAACAAAGTTATAGAAAAATTTGGAATTTATTCTCCACGCAGTATGAAAATATGTTTTTTTTTCAATTACATATACCTGTATAGTAGACTAATATATATATATATATATATATATATATATATATATATATATATATATATATATATACAGGGTGTTACTTAATGATAGGGCGTAATTTCAACGGCGCGTTGCTGAACCAAATTCAAGTAGGAAAGTTCATATACACATGTGTCCTGAAGAGTCTGGTTTTCAAGATACAGAGTGTCAAAGTTTTAAAAAAATTTTGGTTTTTTATTAATATCTTAATGATATTTTGCCAATTTTGTTGAAATCTGGCAGAGTTATTCATTGTAATAAGACCCTAAGTTGGCACTTACTAAAAGATAATTATAAGTTCCAGTGCAGTCTCACGAATAACATTGACTAAAAAAATGTACGCTACTGAGTTTTTTTTATAAATATTTTCAGATTAAGCATCTAAAAATAAAAAAATAACTATTTACAAAAAATGTTGGAAATATAAAAATATAGAAATATAAACCTCCAGTTTATATGCAGGCTTGTGCTCTCCTTCTCATCGAGCGACGAACTCTTTCGAAAATTCCATTGGTATTACGTATGGTTTCACATCTGTCAACAATTATATTCCTTAGTTGTTCTTTTGTCTCGATTGGTGTAACATAAACTAATGCTTTTGGCCCCACAAATAAAAATCTAGGCTGTTAAAATCAGGCGGTCTAGGTGGCCAGAATTGTGGTCATACACGACCTATCCAACGATTTTGGTGAGCTCCATTCAAATACTCACGAGCCAATATGCTAAAGTGGGCAGGAGCACCATCATGCATGAACCAATGTTGTTGATGTAAATTTAAAAAACATCTTCAAGAAGCAGAGGCAAATCATTTTGTAGAAAATGACTGTAAGATTGTCCGTTCAGACGTCGTGGTAAAAAAAATGGTCCAATCTAATAGTCATCTATGATACCGATCCAAACGTTGACAGAAAATTGTTCCTGAAAATGTGTCTCTGTAATTACATGAGGATTTTCTTGGGTCCAGTTATGATTATTTCGAAAATTAATTATTGCATTTCTGGAAAAATGGGCTTCATCCGTAAACATAATGATGGAATCAAAGTGGGGATTTTCTGCAAATTTGTGATGATACCATCTTCAAAATTGCGTACGCGGTTCAAAATCTCTCGGCCGAAGTGCCTGAACTCTTTGTACGTGATAAGGATACAACAGGGAATCTCTTAAAATTTCCCATACGATTTTGTAGCAACTATTTAATTCCCTAGCTATTTTTCGGTTACTAGTTGCAGGATTCTCTTCGACCGGATATAGGACAGCCTCCTCAACTGCTGGAGTTCGAATTGTACGAGGTCTTTCGTCAGAGGTATTACGTTTAAACCTGCCAGATTCAGTCAAACGACGATGAATGTTTATGAATATTTGTCTACCTGGAAGGACACGATCAGGATACCTTTCTTGATAGAGCCGCCGGGCCTCCGCCGAATTACCATTGGCAAGACCATAAAGGACATGCATTTGTGTCATCTCCAAATTAGAATAGTTATTTACCATTTTTTTAATAGCACAATTAACCTTTTGACCAGAGGGAAAATAATAACAAACTGTCACAGAAAGTCAAAAACATTATATTTATAATGACAAAACAACGTTTCCTATCAACGATCACAATTAACTTGATTTTATTTTCACAATTTTTCGACATGCAATGAAGTCGTTTTTATTTTTTTCCTCGAAAAGGAAGTAATATACGAAAAGATATTAAGAGGCAAAAATTTTTTACTTTTAGGTGCATAATCTGAAAAAAATTAAAATAAAAAAAACTCATTTGCGTACATTTTTTTTAGTCAATATTATTCGTGAGACTGCCCCCCGAGACGCCACTGGAACTTATAATTATCTTTTAGTTAGTGACAACTTAGCGTGTTATTACAATGAATAACCTTGCCAGATATCAACAAAATGGGCTAAAGGATCATTAACATATTAATAAAAAACCTTTTTTTTTTAACTATGACACCCTGTATCTTGAACACCAGACTCTTGAGGACACATGTTTATATAAACTTTTCTACTCTAATTTGGTTCAGGAACGCGCCCCTGAAATTATGCCCTCTCATTAAGTAACACCCTGTATATATATATATATATATATATATATATATATATATATATATATATATATATATATATATATATATATATATATATATATATATATATGTATATATAGTCTCTTGTGTCTATAACTTCCATGCCTATTTTCTTCGAATATATTTTTGATGTGTTTTACCAGAACAAATATTAACATTGGAATTCACAGAGCTCAAAAATTTGCTTTGTGAAGAACTGCCATTTAGAAGATGCTTACGCCAAAACTTATATAGACTCTTGGCTAGTTGCACCCCTTCTCATAAAATGCACGGGCCGCCACTGATGTTTTGCATAGACCTATATAATCTTACCTCCAATCCCTCTGCTGGCAGCATATATGGCCCATCCATTGGCAGCTCCCCACAATATCGGAGAAAATGTACCAAAAAGCACTGTATCAAATTTGTTGTACTCGTATCCAACTTTGGCCATGTGATAGGGTCCTAGCATTGGAGCAAATCCAGCAACCAAACAAAGTATCATCATTTGATGTTGATTACGCTTAAATAACAACAAATAATTACATTTTTAATTAAAGGGTAAAGAATAGGTGCCTATCGGCAATTGGGGCACCACTGGTTTATTTTACCCACTTCGCTAATTCAATTTCTTAGCTTAAAGCACACAATACGCAAACAGGTAGAAGAATCAAACCAATACCGCCGCAAACAAAACAGTACAGGTACCTTCGGGCATTGCATCAGAATCCGAAAAACCCTCTAATACCAGCATATATATATATATATATATATATATATATATATATATATATATATATATATATATATATATATATATATATATATAATATTTATTTATTTAATATTTCAACAACACACCACGAGGACTTACAGCTTAAATACTATCGTACCGTGGGTGTCGATAAAGAGGAAAGAGGCAAGATGTTAATTCTGGACTTGAAGGTTTGGAGGTTCGGAGGAGAAGGAAAAACATGTGCCGGCAAGGAATTCCACAACTTGGAAGTCTTCGGGACAAAAGAACGGGCATAACAAGATGTTCTATGTCTGGTCACCTGGACAGTAAAAGGGTGCATTCGCTCTGTTCCCCTGGTAGATCTGTTGGTGGCAGCAGGTGAAAAAACTATGGAAGAAAGCTCCTCTGAGCAGTGCTCGTCCAGATATATATATATATATATATATATATATATATATATATATATATATATATATATATATATATATATATATATATATATATATATATATATATATATATATATATATATATATATATATATATATATATATATATATATAAAAGAGGGTGAGGTCACCAACAGCACGTAGGTGGGCACGGGATGGCAGCCTTTGGGTGACGGTAGGGTCACCGATGAGACGTATAGCTCTCTTATGAATGGAATCCAGGATAGCGGGTGTATAATGCTGCAGCGGCACCCCAGATGTGGGAGCACTGTTCGAGGGTTGGCCTTATTTCTTAAGTATATAAGGTATAGAGATTAGCTGGTGAAAAGTATTTGCGAGCCCGGAAGAGGAAACCTAATTTCTTAGCAGCCGCTTCTGCAATTGATGTGACATGTTGGTGCCAATTGAGATTTCGATCCACAGAAATGCCAACAAGTGAAAAGGACTCATTACTTTGCATAACTTGGTTGTTCATTGTGATGGATCTAGGGCTGGTGTATCTGAGAAAGAAAGCAAGACTGAGATTTGATGGGGTTGAATTGTACAAGATTTCTACTTCCCCAGTGTAATATTTTTTGGAGATCCACGGAGACCGAACCCTCCATGAGTCTGCGATCCTCATCTAATTGGGTTGAAGAGACAGGCTTAGAATATTGTATTTGAATGGAGGGTGCTGTCGTCCGCGTAAGTGGGAACTGGGTTGGATGTGCTAGAGAGGAGGCCATTGATGTGGAGAAGAAACAAAGTAGGGGCTAAAGCTGAACCTTGAGGAACTCCTGCGTTAATTGTATACAGTTTAGAGGAATGACTATCCACGACAACAGAAATGCTCCGGTTGGAGAGGAAATTTTCTGTCCAGGTACAGAGTTTTGGTGGTAGGCCATAGGCCGGAAGTTTATTAAGCAGCGCTGCGTGCCAGACCTGGTCGAATGCTTTGAATATGTCTAGAGCGACAATCTGGGATTCACCGTGTAGTTCCATAGACTTGTTCCAAGAATGGGTGACAAAGGAAAGGAGGTCGGCAGTCGATCTGCGCTGACGAAATCCATACTGCCTAACGTGGATTAGACTGTGTTTTTCAAGAAATTTTAGTAATTCGGTGTTTATATACTTTTCCATCACTTTAGAGACGACTGAAAGGAGATAAATAGGCCTGTAGTTGCTAGGATGCGCTTTGGATCCTTTCTTGGGGACGGGTTGTACTCGAGCAGTTTTCCAGTTACTCGGGAATATGCCTCTATTGTAAGATGTCTGAAACAGACGAGTCAGGACAGGAGCAAGTTTTGGTGCGCATTTTTTTAAAACAATTGCTGTGAGCTCGTCAAGACCAGAGGCTTTCCTGGTATTAAGAGAAGAGAGCATCTCTCGTTGCTTTTTAGATTTGAAAATGATTACAGTCATTTTATGCGCGACATTGGGGACTATTGGTGGTTAAACATTTGGATGTAGGTTGAGAGTAGAATTGCCGGCGAACAACGAGGCAAAAAGTTAAGCCTGGCCCAGGGCGGCAGAAACAATTTCATCCCCTGAGATAAGAGGTGGGAACGTGCTCTTGCAGAAATTATTTCCAATAGATTTAGCAAGAGTCCAGAAGGGTTTGCTGCCGTTGGAGCTTAAGAGAACTTTGTTCTTGGTGTGGTTATCAAACGAGTTTTTTGCCTCAGAAATAATGCAGACATAGCGGTTTCTTGCGTCGTTAAATGCATGACGGTTTTCTTGACTGGGATTGTGTAGAAGCGTTTTGTGAGCTTTGACCTTTTCAAGTCTGGCCTTGTCACAGGATTTAGAGAACCAGGGCTTTTGAGTGGCTGAAAAGGTTTTCTGTGTATGTGGAATAAATAATTCCATGCCAGCTTGGATAATTTCGGTGACGTTTTGTGAGATATCAGAGGGGTCAGGATGAGAGAAGCAGACAGACGCCCATGGAAATAAGGAAAATAATTCCGCGTTTCGTCCCAGTTCGCGGAGTTGTAGTGCCAAACGATACGTGGGTGTGATGACTATGTGACCTCGGGTTGCATTGCGCACGAAGCAGTGATCATGCCGTGGTCTGAGCGACCAAGGGTGGCAATGACTGATATCTTATTGCATTCAGGATTTGTAGTAAGAAAGAGATCCAAGCGATTTGAGCTGTGTGTTGGGATGCGAGGAAAGTAAGTAGGTTGCTGAACCATATTGACTAAAGAATTGCTGACTGCAAAGGCCCCCGCTGCTCTCCCTTGTGGATCTGTTTTTGAAGTTTCTAGCCATTCCTTATTATGGACATTGAAGTCACCAAGAATAGTGACCTCGGAGGAACGATATTCAGAAATCAGATGGTCGGTTTTTTCAGAAAGGTAGTCAAAGTGCTGGACAAAGTTGTTGTCAAAAGGTGACCGGTAAATGCAACGAATGAATTTAGTTGCAGCCCTGAGAGAGAGGTTTATCCATAGTATGTCTTTTCTTCCAGATTTTAAATTGAGGAGTCTGGTGCAGGGTAGATTGTTACGGACGCATGCGCACACGCCTCCATGTAATCTAAAGGAAGTAAGGAGCTCATACCCCGGGAAATTAAGGTGGCTAGTGGCTGTTTTGGCACTGATTTGGGTTTCGGTATCCTAGGTATCTATTATTATTATTATTATTATTATTATTATTATTATTATTATTATTATTATTATTATTATTATTATTATTATTATTATTATTATTATTATTATTATTATTATTATTATTATTATTATTATTATTATTATTATTATTATTATTATTATTATTATTATTATTATTATTATTATTATTAGTAGTAGTAGTAGTAGTAGTAGTAGTAGTAGTAGTAATAGTATTAAGTAGGTCGTTGTTTAAGTTAAGTGGGTATAATTACCACCGAATTAAAAATAATCAGTATACCAATACTGATTCATGATTGAGTTGGCACTTACCTTAATTACTTCAGGAACTTTAGGTGTGAACTTCAGTAAATACGCTAGATAAACTCCCATTAAATAAACAGTGGCCCTGTGGGTCGGTAATATGTAAGACAGATTTGCAGTGTTGAACATTCTGGCAACCCTGAAGAAAATATAATACATTCATTGAAAGATTGAAGTAATCTAGACAACATAAGCTAATATTAGTTAACAACTGAAAAAAGTTTGGTTGCAGCAAGTGCGTTATGATAACGAGTTTTTATACAATTTTTTTAAAGACAGATTCTTACGTGATTCCAAAGTGTACAAAATGGCTTATATCTTGAGACCATGTAACCCAAAACCTTAGGATCGTAGAGGCTGTTGCTAAAGAAGCTAGTGTAATAAATCCAACGTAATGTGATTTCCACAACAAGTAGACTATGAGAGGTGTGAGTATAAACAACTGCATATCTATACCCACTTGATGTGTGTGAGTCAGGCACTAAAACATAAGACACTTTATAGAAAAATCACTATATTTTAACTAGAGCTAAACTTAAAGTACAGTAAGCAGTTAGAAGGGCCAATTTTGGTTATTCTGAAAAAAAGCCAAAAAACCAGATAATTTGACCTTTACATATTTTTTTTGTATAAAAGCTCATGCAATTTATACATTTTTGGGAATAAATACCAAAGAACTTCCCCACCTTCCATTTAAAAATATTTGATAGATGCCGATCTTAGGTTTAAAAGTCATGCAAACGAACTAATACAAAAACCCTATTTTGTTTAGTGAATTTTCTAAAAAAAACAGGACTCCCTTGGTCATATATAAGTTAATTTTCTTTACAAAAATTCACTAATAAGGAGATCCCGACTTTTGAATTTTGAAAAAACTTCTTCAAATGAGCGCGAACTAGGCCCCCTAGAATCCATATCCGTGGTCAGTTTCTATATATATATATATATATATATATATATATATATATATATATATATATATATATATATATATATATATATATATATATATATATAATGTGTGTGTGTATCACGCCGATAACTCAAAATATAATAAACCGATTTTTATAAAATTTGGCAGGAACCCTCCTTTTATTAGTGGCTTGGATAAGTTCGTTAGCCAGGAAGATCGAGCTGTTCCTGGATAATTTTGTGTTTTCTTTTGGAAAAAATTCATATCCCCGGAAATAACAAAGTTATGGCAACCAATTTGGTAAGCTGGTTTACTACTCAACAGTAAAATAAAATGATAAAATCACTAGGGTATCCACTCATTCGTCATTCGTTGACCTGGGGAAGGGATTTTCCGTATAAGTTGTTCATACAAGAAGCGCGACTTAACTTTACGGTTAAGACGTTTGAATTTTTAAAACAATTTATTTGATACTTTAAATAATCAAAACTTAATTACTTAGTTACAGAAAAATGAATAATACAATATACTAAAAATAAGACGATCAACCAACATGTGATCTAATGTCTATGCACTCGTTGTGCAGATGACTAACTCGGAACAAGAATGAACGGTTCTACCTCTGTGAGCAGCTTCTTTATAGTCTTCCCTCCAGGCGTTGCACTATTGTCTCTGGATAAACAAGGAATCTGCTGATGTAGATTCTCACAGTGATATTCCGTTCTACTTGCACTTTGAATCTGCCTAGTTGTTGGCTCCTTTAAGACGACGGCTGACTCAGCGGTTCTTACCGTGGGAAGGCGACATTGTAGCATAACGGGCCATTGTTTGGGCTCCATTTATCTCGCGAAAGAACTGGAGACTCTTATACAGGTTGTCCATGGTCCTGACCAGACCCCGGAAACCAAAACTGCCACACTCGTACTGAACCCTTAGATTTCTTCATTTCAAGCTCACTCATTTGTGGTGACGTCCACCCGATACCAAATCCTCAAGTATTTCACTAAAAATTGAGCTACGCATAGATCATTTTTAATTAATCAGCTGCTCCAGGTCCACCCAGATGCTCTGAAGTTAGTTTTCAGCGGCACCCTCCGAAAGGAGAGTACACACGATGAAACCAGGGCCCTTCTAAACAGGGTATCGGCGCCTCCAGTCGTACAGAGGGTCAGAACTCTCATACTTTCGGTGAACCCTCAGATTATTTCACCACAAGCTCACCCGCTTAGGACCACGCCTACCCATCACCATATCCGCAGGTATTTTACTGCAAATTGGGCGAGGCTTAGGCCATCATCAATTAACTGGCTACCCCAGGTCGGCCTAGACGCCAAGAACTAGACTCCCAGCTGCCACCACCTACAGGTTCCCAAAAAAAAACAGGGAAGACCCACCGCTATTTCATTCAGCTTGTTCAAACACTATGAGTTCCCTAGGTGTCACCATTCACACGTCTCTAAATAAAGGAAATACACACAAAAATCAATAAAGCAATAACAAGTGCTACGAAGCAGATCCTCAGGTGTCACCAGTCTCTAGCTTATGGAAAAAGGATACACAAAGAACACTAATAAACCAAGCTAGACAGTAGGAGAAATGTGGATAAAATGGCCACTCGGGGAAAAGTGGCCGTTCCCGATTTTGGTGTCAACCGAGTGCTCCATCTGTGAACCAATAGCATAAGAAGATAGGCCATTTGAAGAAACAAACGGTTGGGTGTTCTGTTTAACCATTGTGCATAACTGTCAACGGAGGATCATACGTTCCTCCTATGATAATTTTTCCCAGAATTCAAATGAAAGAAAATTTGATGGACGGAGTTCCACCTGCAACAGAATATGCAAGCCACCCTTTTGTCTGGATGCAGCTACATATCTTCACAAAATGGTTTGAGCACATTGTCAGACATGCTAAGCCATCCGCAGAAGATCCTTGGCTATTGATATTTGATGAGCATATGACGCTAACAAGGAATATAGATTTCATCAATTCAGCGAGAGATAAATTTGTGCTTTGTCTGAAGCCTCACTGTAGCCATAAGCTACAGCCGCTAGACGTTTAATTTATGGCACCGCTAAATAATTTTTATATCAAGGAAGTCGAGTTATTTATGAAATACAACCCCGGTAGGATAGTTTCACAATTCCAAATCGCAAAATTATTCGGTGCAGCTTATCTCAGAGCTGCGCTGCCAAGCACAGCCATAAATGGTTTTAGACATTGTGGCATTGTACCGTACAATCCAAATATATTTTCCGATGCAGATTTTGCGGCCGCGGAAGTAACAGATTTAGAGTTTCAAGGAAAAGGATGGTAATTTTGATACGAACACACGAGCAACCAGAGCATCAAACTTTAGAAAAAGACGACACACCGAAGTTGCCTGCCAACTTTGATTGTCGACCCGGCACCTCATATTAACCACCCAGCACTCCAGATTGTCAACCCAGCACCTCATTTCATCAACCCAGCATTCCAGTTTGTCAACCCAGCACTCCAGGGATGCTGGTCAGTCCAAAGGAAGTCATTCCATTACCAAAAATAAAAATTGAACAAAAACGTGGTAATAGGGCAAAGGGATCAACTGCCACTTTGACCGACAGCCTGTACAAAAGGGACCTGGAAACGTAGACGGAAACGCCAAAAAAACTGGTAAAAGAAATGTAGAAAACAAAGAAAAATAAGTAAGCGTGCCAACAAAAAGAAGAAACCAGTGGTCATTGTCGAGAATGATTCCAGTGGGGAAAACGAGGAGGTACAGAGTTTACTCTTTATAATACAAACACGCATACCAAATTTGGTTGCCCTTACCTTGTTATTTCCAGAGATGAATTTTTTTAAAAGGAAACACACAATTTTCCAGGAAAACCTGGTCCGATTTTCCTGGTTAACGAACTCATCCAAGCTACTTGGAAAAGGAAGGTACTCTCCAAATTTGATCAAGATTGGTCCATTATTTTTCGAGTTATCGGATATATATATATATATATATATATATATATATATATATATATATATATATATATATATATATATATATATATATATATATATTATTCTGATTGGCTTGATTAATATTTATTTATATGTATATTAATTTTATATTATTTTTTTTTAAATTTAATGGCACACTATTGTGCGCCAATTAAATTGATTGGCTTTATAATTTTACTTATTTTTATATTATAGTATGTTAATTTAATGTCTATTTATATTAAACTGATACTTATGTTATATATCTTTATATAAAATGTGTTTATATGAGAATGATCACCCTTTAGATGCGTGTACACTTTTTTGGTTGTTTTGTATAGTTTGTTTTACACCATGTTTTATGCGTGACTCTGTATATTTTATAATGTAAAGTTTTTATCTGAATAAAATGTTTATGACCTTGGTGTTTGAAATTTAGTATGTGTATATGTATTTGTTATTCCCAGCTAGCTCAGTGTTATATGGGTTACCTACCCTTCTACTATATATAATTATGTCAAATAAATTATGATCAAAATATCTAATATACTTACGTTATCTCAGTGGTAGGTTCTGCTAAAATAGGGGAAAAGAAAATAGCCTGCAAATATTTATATTAACCTTATTTTTATATTATTATGGTTTTTTGTTTCAAAGAATTATGTTTTGGAAAATTTTTATAACAACTTTTATTGACAGAGTTTTATATATTTAAAGCTAAACGGATCCGTTGTTATAATTTTTCAAGCTTACTATTAATTTTCGGCTGCTTTTCAAATGTTCGTAACAACAAATATGGATCCTTGACCTGCACTCCTAACTCCCTCTACGTTCTTAAATTTGAACTATGGTAATATGTAAAATAAGATTTCTATTTATGCATTAAATCTTATTTTCCCATAAACGCTTGTGCTTGACGTTTTATCGACAGAAAATATACTGTCTTTTAACTAAATTGATTGCCTCCTTGTGTTGATTTAGATAAAACATAATTAAATCTCAAACCTTGGTTCCTCGCTGATGGTGGTGGGTATCCTTAAATGTAGGTATTCTTGATATATTTACTGTTTATCTGGTAATTTATTACGTTGAAAACTTTAGGTGACCTCTTTTGTTTGTTTTAGTGGCAATATGAATCTTCTTTACACAATATATACTTTAAAATATTTATATTCAAATGGGAAGTAAGAATGACGCTACTCTGGCGTCTGAATTTATTTTTCAACCAACAATAATTCATAACAAAAGCGGAAATGTTTCCCAAATTCATCTAATATTTGATATCAAGGCATCCTTTCTTGACATTATTAATACATATATTGACAGCTGTTCTTCCGGTAAGTTTAAACATCATTATTCTTAAAAATGACATTTGGCCTAACCTTACTTCTTGACATAACCATAGTCAACAATAAATTTATAAAATAATTAAGTTTATATGCTGCAATCTTGATTTAAAAGTTCCACAACACAAACACTGTAAACTCCAGTTCATTGTTCACATAAATAAAATAATAAACTTACATCTAAATACATCCTACAAGGGGTTTTTTTCATTACCTTTAGGTAATTGATTTATAACATAATTCTTTGGTATGTATTTCATGCTTAAGAGTTTAATCTATTTGCATATAGGTTTTTGGCTCTTTTAAATTCATTTAAACTGAGATGCTTTCCAAATTTGCTAGTTATAAATTTTAAAATTTTAATTAATGATCATTTTAACAAATTAAGGCATTATATCTTTTATTGCTTATCCAAATAACACTGACTAACAATAATAGCGAATATGCTTGTATATTAATGTTATTATTTTGTTTTCTGTTTTAGTGTAAAGTAAAATATGTCGAAAGATGTGGATATGTATACAATCTACAGAGAACCCATATGCATTACGTGTAAACCGTAAGTATTGTACTTACTACTGACCAGTGGTACTACTACTACCCCCCATTACTAATCTGATCCCCAATTTTGTAGATCTGACAATCTACATTATTAAAACAATAATCGAAACTTAACGTTATCATACTAGTTTCCGTAAGGGTTTTCATTTTTGTTTTTATAACTTTATATGGCCTTTGCAATTCCCAGCACAATATATATATATATATATATATATATATATATATATATATATATATATATATATATATATATATATATATATATATATATACATATATATATATATATATAAACAGATCATCTCATTAGATAATTTTAAAAAATCAACGGTGTCATCTAACGTCAACCAGCTATCAAGCGGCTTGTAGTCGCATGCTAGCGCTTTTGGACGCAAACATTTGCCCGGCATTAGGAAAGAAATGAGCCAGGCTATTGTCAGTTGATTGTACACAGTCTCCGTCTGTAACGTTTTGTGTTAAATAGAGCAGTCGTGACGACATACTACCTGGGTCCGCACCGTGATGACGCCCCTGTCGTACATTTCACAATGTTATACGCTCTGATGCAATGATGATGTAACTTCCATTGTTTATATTTTTATATTTACCATTTACTTAAATAGCATAGCAGTGCAAGTAACGTCATCTGTCTTTGTCCAGCATTGTAGATATTGCATTACAGAATCTGAAGTGATGTCAAGGATTATTTTAATATTAATTTCGAATAACTTTATTTTCCTTTGATCAAAACACTTGAAAATTGGTACACATCCACGTCTGCCTATGTTCTCTTAAGCTGTACATTTTCGTTTCAAGCACAATTTAAGAGACATTGCGTTTTAAAAAATATTTTTGAAATTTTGTGCTAAGAAAAATTGGCCGTTAAGTTATGATGAACGAACTCATCCAAGCCATTAAAAAATAAAGGTAATTCCCAAATTTGGTCCAAATCAGTGGTGTATTTTTTGAGTTATCGGTTGGGTACATACATATACATATATATATATATATATATATATATATATATATATATATATATATATATATATATATATATATATATATATATGTATGTATGTATGTATATATATATATATATATATATATATATATATATATATATATATATATATATATATATATATATATATAAACTTTTTAACTACTAAACATGGAAATGGGTTCCAGGGGCCCTAATTCGCGCTCATTTGAAGATATTTTCCGAAAGTCTGACCATCGACACCTCTCTATTAGGGAATTTTTTGAATGAAAATTCACTAAGAACCTGACTGTATTCAGGTAAAGCTGTAGGTACAATATACTATTATGCAGACCTAGGTAAGCTTTAAAAGCCAACATTGAAAATCCAGCAACAATGTGGCCCTGGCGCTATTCCTTCGTGTTATTAAGCGGAATTTGAAGTTATTGGCATGTTCTTGGGTGATTTATTATTATAAATGTTATTATTTCATACTTACCATATTTTCGAAGCCGTAATAGTTGTGGATGTAGAGCATATTTCTCCACATGTAGTTCCTGCACAGTTCTGAGTGGTGGTTCACAACTAGGGGCCACATTGGACCGGAACCCAGGTTTGGTAACACGTAGGTACAAAATAAGATCACTGCTATGATATTTGGGCTTATCCTGCAAAAACAAAACATATTTTAATTAAAAAGTATTATCAACTTTCATTCTACATAAACTTAGTGAATTGAAGTGTGTGTATGTGTTTTGTTTCTTTAACGTCGGCCTATTTCCGCGACTATGGCCAATCACCGACGCCAGGGAGCAGTTTCACCTCACTATCCTGGAAAATTTGCCGAACCCCTGCCTTTCTGTAAGGAGGGTAGGGATCTCTAACGTGCCCAACATTGCATGGACACGGGACCGACGGCTTTATGCCCCCTCCGAAGGGCGGAACGTGCAGACATTCAACTTGCTCAAATTCAATGCCAGAACCTCGGTTGATGTTAATGTTACAGTTTGTACTGAAAAAGTGAAAGGAGAACACTGGGATCGAACCCAGTACCCTTCGGTTCAGCGGCACACGTTCCTACCCCTGAACCACCGAGGTTCTTAGTGAATTGATGTGTGTTTTATAATCATCGATAAGCACACTAGGAGAATCCAAATCACCACAACACATTAAAAAAAGACCTAACGATCGTTTCACTAACACAGTTAGCGTCTTCAGAGGATGAAAAATATAACTACTTTAAAACTAATATCACATTATATACTGGATCTTAGGTAAAGAACGGAACCGAAAGGAGGACTAAATGGCAAGCAAATTCTGCAGTGTATTGTGTTTTTATCGCCGGACGAGGTTTTTGAACGTTGTCTTTATCACTTTATCTGAAAGGTGTTGGTCTCAAGTAATTTTGGGAAGGTTCAACGACAACTGAATTAACATAGTTTCGTTTGACGGAAATATCTGTATTCTTTTGTTATCTCTCAGACGTGTCGAACTGTCGGAATTTATTTTATCAAGCAATCTATCAGGTGACTGCTAATCGGTGATGAAGCAACGTTCATACATTTTTTGTTGTAACTATATTAAGCAATATAATGTGCTCTCGAACGCGTTTAACTGTCTTGGTTGTCTAACATTTTCTATTAATTTTAGATTCTCCTCATTAATGTGGTGATTATTATCCCAAATTTGTCGGGCAACGGTAGATCTATCTATAGTACCGTATCGTAGGTGGGCTAAGTGTTCTTTGTATCTAATTCGAATAGATGTTTTTGTTTGTCCGACGTACTTAAGGTGACAATCTTTAAAACTTATTTCATAAATTCCCGACATTTTGGTCGTGCTATCCTTATCTTTTGGGTTACCTTGCAAGTGTTTAAGGTATTTTTTGACGAAAATGTTAGTTGCCAATAGGGTTTAAAAAAAATGCTATCTAGACCCCTCGTGATTCGAGGTTCAAATGGTAAGCAAACAAAGCTTTTTTCGGCTTTCTGTCTTCTAAACCTCGTTGTATCCATTAAGATTTTCTTTGTTTTCTGTTTGTTGATTAATTTCTCCACTAGGCAAACAGGATATCCGTTATATTCGCCCACGTTCTTAATATAATTTAATTCTTTGGTATATCTACTTTTGCTTAAAGGAAAGTTAATTAACCGGTTTACTAAAAAAATCAGACTGCTCATTTAACCTCTTTAATATTATTAAGAAATTCAAGTGAATTTGTTACTGAAAAACTTTCCTGTTTAACGAGCAAGCCTTTAAACACATGATGAGAAACAATATATTCTTTTGGATGTGGATAAAGTGGCCAAGATAAACTGGAAACAACAATATGATTGGGGTGACAACACAGAATGGAGACATTTTTTCCCTCAGGGCTCGTCCGCGGCCTTGCCGCCCCGACAGCACTGCAACCTTTGGTTAATTGTACATACCCTTAGTCTTACTCCACCCATTCCAAAATCACTGTGCCTTGAACTAGTCTGCACAGCGATTGGTAGGGTGAACTTTTATATTGCTCTGTCTCCGGTCTAGACTGACCGTAGATCAGTTGTCTTTTGCGGTCCACAGCTTTACACTCGCACAAGATGTGCTGGACTGAGTCCTCCCCCTCGCCGCAGAGTCTGCATGCGAGGTCCCCTTTGAACCGCCCCATTTTATGCAAGTGTTTCTTGACAGCCATGTGTCCCGTGAAGAGACCTGTTGTGTTTCTGAGCTATCCACTGCTAAGATTTATAAGCTACACAGCTCTCTTTGAACTGGGTTCGTCAATTATTAACTTCCCATGTCTGAGCCCTGGACAGTCTGCCCAGTACATCTTGTGTTGGTTTCTGACACAGAATTTAATGGCTCCCCTGGCAGTGCTCTTTGTCACGCCCAGAGCGGTTCTGGTACCATAAATAGTCCTGCTGACCCTCTCTTCACGAGACTGTCAGCTTCTTTATTGCCTTAGACCCTCAAGTGACCTGGAAGCCAGATGAGGGTCACCTCATTCTGCCCAGCCAGGTCGCTCGTCTCGTCTCGGCGCTCACTCACTAGCCAGGAATTTACCCGTGGGCTACTTCGTGCCTTAAGGGCTGCCTGGCTGTCTGTGGCTATGAGGATCCGCTTGTTGGTGTAGCCCCTCCTCTTGTTCTCCCGCACATAGTGCAGGCTGGCGTACATTTCGGCCTGAAACACCGTTGCATGGGCTCCGAGGGAAATACTATGACTTACCCTCGGTCCTTCTGAGTAAACACCTGCCCCCGTCCCACGCGCCCCGCCGGGAGACAATATGGAGTCATAGTATGGAACGAGGAATGTGTGAGAGAATGCTGGTAAAAGTATTTTGAAAAACTAAATGGTAGCAATAGAAAAAAAAGTGCAAGTGAGTGTGATTTTGTAGCATGTTCTGTCCAATTTAGTTGTATTCTATAAAGGTATAAGTACTATTATGTAATGCAATTCCTTTAATGCCACACTGAAAGCCTGTAGGATCAATAGTCTAGCCAAATTTCAAGTTATTCAGTGGGACAACCGCGAATATTCATCTTGGAAACTTTATATTTGGGTATTAGATTTTCTAGGAAGTCAAACACCTATATCTTTATTTATTTTATTTTTATGTTATTGAAATTTAAATTGTTTTATTTATATTTTATTCAGACATTTATTTGTATTTGTTATATATATACTTACTCTGAATAAATGTGCAATATTCGAATTGTTGACTTATTAAGTATCTGAATTTGAGTTTACAGGTGTGTGTAGCCACTGGAACAATATGGTAACCTACACAAGGGTGAGTGATTGAAGTTCAAGTAGCATATATGGCCTGTTTGGCTTGCTTATACGAAAATATATAAAAGGCCAGTTAAATGGTGGAAAATCGGTAAATTTTGAAGATAAATCAAATATTTCATATCTTTGCATTTTCTTAATTTCTATATCATTCAAAAAATGTATACAGGGTATTTCGCATAAGAACCGACACAGGGCAGGGGCATGTAGGTAAACGTTAAATATGGTGATTTAGCGCAACTTACCCTTTACTAAGTTTCACTTAGAAGTTATAGGCCTTCAAAGTAGGGTTCACATTTCGAAAAAAATCAATTTCTCTCTAATACTTTAACTTAGAAAAACCAAATTTAGTACTCGTTTTGAGTGTGCCAAGAGCATTAATCAATGGTAAGTAGAGCAAAAGTAAAGAAACATATTTTATCAAATTTACTAAAAATCATCGAAAATTAAATATTTGCCAATAAACTTATCTCTAAGTCAAATTATACAGTCAGGAAAAAAGTGTAAATAAGTATAATTTATTAGAAAACAAACAACTCAAACAACAAAAATAGAAAATTGCTACCAATAAGTTATAGAAATTCTTCAACATGATAGGCATCTATTGAATTTTTGATGATTTTAAGTTTTAAGTAACATTTATAATATATGTGTCTTTCGTTATTCGGGTTTTTCTTGAAAACAAACGTTTTTTTTATGTTCATGGAACATTTTCAGAACATACTGGGAGCTCATAAGAATATTATTAATAACATTCTAAGAACCTTATTAGTATGACAGAATCTGTCCCATTCTCATGTTCATAGAAAGTTCTATGAATATATGTTGTGCCTTGTGAGAATGTTCTGGGGATGTTTGAATATTCTTTCGAAACATTCCTAGTATATTCTCAGAATGTGTCTGTGCTGTCTGGGTAATTGCAGTATCTTGATAAATGTCAATCTAGTAAAGAAGATAAAGGACTTTAGATATCTAGGAAGACTGTTTTTAAACGACGGAAGGATGACATACGAAATAGGTTGAATGCAGGCAAAATGTTACGAGAAGCAATGACCACTGTAGCGATAAGTGAATGTATATCTAAAGAGGCCAATGGCTGTATATAACAGCCTACTGGTACGGACTGATCTATACGGGTCTTAAAGTTGGGTGTGTCAGGCAAATCATGTAAGAAAATTAAATTAAATGCTACTAGAATAGACTACCTGAGACGAGTAACGAGTAAACCAAGGAAAAAGAGAATTAAAAACTCGTCGGTTCTTAGCAAATGAATGTAGAAACGTCTTTTTTTTTAAATTTCAACAACACACCACGAGGGCTTACAGCCTAAATACTATCGTACCGTGGGTGTTGACAAGGAGGAAAGAGGCAACTTGTTAATTCTGGACTTGAAGGTCTGGAGGTTCGGAGGAGAAGGAAAAACATGTGCCGGCAAGGAATTCCACAACTTGGAAGTCCTCGGGACAAAAGAGCGGGCATAACAAGATGTTCTATGTCTGGTGACCTGGACAGTAAAAGGCTACATTCGTTCTGTTCCCCTGGTAGATCTGTTGGGAGCAGCAGGTGGGGAAGGGTAGGGTCACGAATGAGACGTATAGCTCTCTTTTGAATGGAGTCCAGGATAGAGAGTGTAGAAGCGGCAGCTGCACCCCGATGTGGGAGCAGTATTCGAGGTTTGACCTTATTTGTGAAGTACATAAGGTATAGAGATTAGCTGGTGAAAAGTTTTTGAAAGCCCGGAAGAGGAAACCTAAATTCTTAGCAGCCACTTCTGCATTTGATGTGACCTGTTGGTGCCAATTAAGATTTCGATCCACAGAAATGCCAACAAGAGAAAAGGACTCAGTACTTTGAATAACTTGGTTGTTCATTGTGATGGGTCTAGGGCTGCTGTATCTCTTATGAGAAACAAAGCAAGACTGAGATTTGGTGGGGTTGAACTACTTCCCCAGTCTAATATTTTTTCAAGATCCATGGAGACAGAACCCTCCACGAGTCTGCGATCCTCATCTAATTGGGCTAAAGAGACAGGCTTAGAATATTTATGTGAGTGGAGGGTGCTGTCGTCCGCGTAACTGTGAACTGGGTTGGATGTGCTAGAGAGGAGGTCATTGATGTGGAGAAGAAACAAAGTAGAGGCTAAAGCTGAACCTTGAGGAACTCCTGCATTAATTGGATACAGTTTAGAGGAATGGCCATCCACAACAACAGAAATGCTCCTGTCGGAGAGGAAATTTGCTGTCCAGGTACAAAGTTTTGGTGGTAGGCCATAGGCCGGAAGTTTATTAAGCAGCGCTGCGGGCCAGACCTGGTCGAATGCTTTGGATATGTCTAGAGCGACAATCTGGGATTCACCGTGTAGTTCCATAGACTTGTTTCAAGAATGGGTGACAAAGGAAAGGAGGTCGGCAGTCGATTTGCGCTGACGGAATCCATACTGCCTGTCGTGGATTAGACTGTGTTTTTCAAGAAATTTTAGTAATTCGGTATTTATATACTTTTGCATCACTTTAGAGACGACTGAAAGGAGGGAAATAGGCCTGTAGTTGCTAGGAAGCGCTTTGGATCCTTTCTTGGGGATGAGTTATACTCGAGCAGTTTTCCAGTTACTAGGGAACATGCCTTTATTGTAAGATGTCTGAAACAGACGAGTCAGGACAGGAGCAATTTCTGGTGCGCATTTTTTGAGAACAATTGCTGGGATCTCGTCAAGGCCAGAGGCTTTCCTGGTATTAAGAGAAGAGAGCATCCTTCGTACCTTTTTAGTTTTGAAAATGATATCCGTCATTTTAGGCGCGACATTGGGGACTGTTGGTGGTTGAACATGTGGAGGTGGGTTGAGAGTAGAATTGCCGGCGAACAACGAAGCAAAAAGTTCAGCCTTGCCCAGGGCGGTAGAAACAATTTCATCCCCTGAGACAAGAGGTGGGAACGTGCTTTTGCAGAAATTATTCCCAATAGATTTAGCAAGAGTCCAGAAGAGTTTGCCGCCGTTGAAGCTTAAGAGGACTTTGTTTTTGATGTGGTTATTAAACGAGTTTTTTGCCTCAGAAAGAATGCGGACATAGCAGTTTCTTGCGTCGTTAAATGCTTGACGGTTTTCTTGACTGGGATTGTGTAGAAGCGTTTTGTGAGCTTTGACCTTTTCAAGTCTGGCCTTGTCACAGGATTTAGAGAACCAGGGCTTTTGAGTAGCCGAAGAGGTTTTCTGTGTACGTGGAATAAATAATTTCATGCCAGCTTGGATAATTTCGGTGACGTTTTGTGAGATATCAGAGGGGTCAGGATGAGAGAAGCAGACAGACGCCCATGGAAATGAGGATAAGTAATTTCGCATTTCGTCCCAGTTTGCGGAGTTGTAGTGCCAAACGATACGTGGGTGTGATGACTGTGTGACCTCGGGTTGCATTGCACAGGAAGCAGTGACCATGCCGTGGTCTGAGCGACCAAGGGGGGGGGGGACTGATATCTTATAGCATTCGGGTTTTGTAGTAAGAAGGAGATCCAAGGGATTTGAGTTGTGTGTTGGGATACGAGGAAAGTAAGTATGTTGCTGAACCATATTGGCTAAAGAATTGCTGACTGCAAAGGCCTCCGCTGCTCTCCCTTGTGGATCAGTTTTTGAAGATCCTAGCCATTTCTTATTATGGACATTGAAGTCACCAAGAATAGTGACCTCGGAGGAAGGATATTCAGAAATCAGATAGTCGGTTTTCTCAGAAAGTTAGTCAAAGAGCTGGACAAAGTTGTTGTCAGAAGGTGACCGGTAAATGCAACAGATGAATTTAGTTGCAGCCCTGAGAGAGAGTTTGATCCATAGTATGTATTTTCTTCCAGCTTCTAAATTGGGGAGTCTGGTGCAGGGTAAATTGCTACGGACGTATGCGCACACGCCTCCATGCAATCTAAGGGAAGTAAGGAGCTCATACCCCGGGAAATTAAGGTGATAAGTAGTTGTTTTGGTTCTGATTTGGGTTTCGGTCAGGAAGAGGAGTTGGGGCCTGTTAGCCTGGAGGAAATGGTAGACGGAGTTCAGGTTAGAATTTAGGCCAGATATATTTGAAAAGGATATGTTAAATCTTGATGTTGGCGCCTATTGGAAGTAAGTATAAAAGCAGCGTACTTAGATGGTTTGGAAATGTAGACGAATGGATAATAACAAAATGACAAGTAGAATTTATAGAGAGCATGTAAATGATAAGAGAGGCCTTGAAAGACCGAGGAAAGCTTCGTCGCATGTTGTGGGCTATATATTTCAGAAGAAAGGGGTCAGAAGTTTACGTAAGATGAGCGAGTGTGTGCGCGGAGATGTATGAATATAGAAGAAGCAAAAATAGCTTGTTAGGACAGAAATCCGTGCTGAAACATTGCTAATAAATAGCATAGGGTTTTGTGGTGTGTCTGTCCCTTTATGGGAATGTAGCGACTGGTAGTGGTAGTAGCCGCAATAGCGTTTGACGATTTATTACTTTTATCGTTTTTAGGTGGAAAGTGGTAATTTACTTCTTGTATGCCTTTGTTGATTAATGTCTAGGTTTAGAAATACTTACCTAAAAATTCTGTTAATTATCTTTTCCCTGAATCGTATTTTGTCATATTTAATCAAGTCAGAAAACAATGCATTTGCATTTAGTAAACCGCTAACAAACATAAAACCATCTGTGTAGATAATTGCTACTCGTCCAAGTACTGCCCACTCTTCACCTAGATTCTGAAAAATAAATAAAAATTAGATTTCCTCTAGCTTTACTGCCGGTTTTTCTTTTTATTTTTGTTTAAAGAGGAAAATATATGTCTTTAATGGGTGAAGATTTGAACCTGTGATTAGCACTGATAAGCACAATTTAAACAACCCTATTAACCACGATACAGTTTTTAAATGTGACGATAGTTTCGCTAACAAAGTAAGCGCCATCAGAGAGATGAATAAACGAAGCGAATAAAAACATTTATGTTTTTTTATATTTCAACAACACACCACGAGGGCTTAGTGTCAGCAAGGAGGAAAGAGGCAACTTGTTAATTCTGGAATTGAAGGTTTGGAGGTGGAAAGGAGATGAAAAAACGTGTGCCGGCAAGGAATTCCAAAATTTGGAAGTCCTCGGGACAAAAGAGAGGGCATAACAAGATGTTCTAAGTCTGGTGACCTGGACAGTAAAAGGGTGCATTCGCTCTGTTCCCCTGGTAGATCTGTTGGGGACAACAGGTGGAGGAACTATGGAAGAAAGCTCCTCTGAGCAGTGCCCGTGCAGATATCTATAAAAGAGAGAGAGGTTACCAACGGCACGTCGGTGGGCAAGGGATGGCAGCCTTTGGGTGAGGGTAGGGTCACCGATGAGCCGTATAGCTCTCTTCTGAATGGAGTCCAGGATAGCGAGTGTAGAAGCGGCAGCAGCACCCCAGATGTGGGAGCAGTATTCGAGGTTTGGTCTTATTTGTGAAGTATATAAGGTATAGAAATTAGCTGGTAAAAAGTATTTGCGAGCCCGGAAGAGGAAACCTAATTTCTTAGCAGCCACTTCTGAAATTGATGTAACATGTTGGTGCCGATTGAGATTTCGATCCACAGAAATGCCAAGAAGTGCAAAGGACTCATTACTTTGAATAACTTGGTTGTTCATTGTGATGGGTCTAGGGCTGGTGTATCTCTAATGATATAGAAAGCAAGACTGAGATTTGGTGGAGTTGAATTGTACAAGATTTCTACTTCCCCAGTCTAATATTTTTTGAAGATCCACAGAGACAGAACCCTCCATGAGTCTGCGATCCTCATCTAATTGGGCTAAAGAGACATGCTTAGAATATTGTATATTTGAGTGGAGGGTGCTGTCGCCCGCGTAACTGTCAACTGGGTTGGATGTGCTAGAGAGGAGGTTATGTGAATAAGAAACAAAGTAGGGGCTAAAGCTGAACCTTGAGGGATTCCTGCATTAATTGGATACAGTTTAGATGAATGGCCATCCACGACAACAGAAATGCTCTGATTGGAGAGGAAATTTGCTGTCCAGGTACAGAGTTTTGGTGGTTAGGCCATAGGCTGGAAGTTTATTAAGCATCGCTGCGTCCCAGACCTGGTCGAATGCTTTGGATATGTCTAGAGCGACAACCTGGGATTCATTCTATAGACTTGTTCCAAGAATGGGTGACAAAGGAAAGGACGTCGGCAGTTAATGTGCGCTGACGGAATCCATATTGCATGTCGTGTGTTTTTCAAGAAATTTTAGTAATTCGGTGTTTATATACTTTTCCATCACTTTATAGGCGACTGAAAGGAGAGAAATAGGCCTGTAGTTGCTAGGAAGCGCTTTGGATCCTTTCTTGGAGACGGGTTGTACTCGAGCAGTTTTTCAGTTACTAGGGAATATGCCTCTATTGTAAGATGTCTGAAACAGACGAGTCAGGACAGGAGCAAGTTCTGGTGCGCATTTTTTGAGAATAATTGCTGCGATCTCATGTGTTAGTTGCTAAGCAATTGCGAACAGCGTCCTTTACGAAGGTATACAGACAGACCCACACTGTCGAGTCTTAAATTCCTGTAATTAAAATCACATACCTGCCTTTGTAATACTGTGTGTCGCTATCAAATATTTCTTTTAAGAAAGACACACTAATTATTAAGATAACAGTTCGAACATTGGACTACACAAAACCGGACCTACTTTATTCATTGAAATATTTTTGTTCAAATCTCTAACGATATATCGAGTGGTTCGTAATTGTATGTCGCAAAGTGCATCAAGCCAATAAGCATGAAAAAATATGAAACTTTTGTTATTTCACTTTTGATCAGTTCGGTCTATTTACAGAAATACGGTTCTGGAAATTTCTTAAGAAAAATTAGAAATTTTACGATAATTCTGAAATGGTTCCGAATGATAAATTGAAATCTGCTGGTGTAATAAAGGTTACTAGAATACTTAATTTTATAGTATTTTCAAAAAAAAACGTCCAGTGGCGTAGTAATAGGGGTTGTGATATCATCTTTAAATAAAAAATTCTAAATTGCGCTTTTTGTGATCAACCTGTATATTTTTTGAAATAAGTGGTCTATTGGCTACAAAAAGGCTTCTTGCGATTTTTTTGTATGAGGTGGAATTTTCGAGATAACTGCAGTTTACGGTATCTGTAAAATTTCTTCCCGGTAAAGTAACGAAATACTATTGCCACAAATTTGTTAGTAGGCGCGTGTCAAATATGAAAAATTAAATGTTATGACAGGTAAGCTATTATATAGTTTTTGTTACAATGAAGCTTCAACCGTTAGTATTATTTGAAGTGCGCGTTATTATTAATTGGACAATATGAATTATTTCACATCCATCGAATTAGGAGACATGCATTTGTGATTGGGTCAAGCTCATGGAAATGGTGAAGAAGCAAAACGTATTTATTCTATAAAATTCCCTAATAGACGTCAACCAGATAGACCAATATTTTACCGATTCGATCAAAGTTTCCGTAAAAATGGGATTGCAAAGCAAAATAGTAATGCCGGACGATCACGAACTAGAAGAAATCCTAACAGGGAAGAACAAGTTTGGAACCTCATTGAAAATAATCATGGAGTCAGCTCTAGACGAGTGAGTAATATTGTTGACCAAATAACTCACCAAAGTATTCTACGTATACTTACGACCGTTTCACATCCAACCAGCCAAGGCATTACATGAAGGAGATAATGTAGCAAGACTAAACTTTTTCAGATGGTTTCTTCAAAAGTTTGATGAAAACAACTTCTTTATTAACACTTTATTATCGACTGATGAAGATATGTGCACCAATAACGGCATGTTTAATATGCAAAATGAACATGTACGATCAGTGCAAAATCCAAATAATTTTTTACAAGTTCATCATCAGCGTAGATTTTCAATAAACGTCTGGGATGGTGTTGTGAGCGATTATCTATTAAGACCCATTGTGTTACCTAATAGGCTGAATGCCTCGCTGTACCACGAATTTCTTTAAAAAATTCAACACAAATTCTTGAAAATATTCCGCTAAATATTATAATGCAAATGTGGTATTTACAAGATGGTCATCCAGCTCACAATGCCAGGGTAGTAAAAGAACCGTGTTCCAAAATCGGTGGATAGGTAATCGTGGACCCGTTCACTGACCGCCTAAGTCCCCAGACCTAAATCCGATTGATTTTTGCATATGAGGATACGCTAAAAACTTAGTTTATGCCACCAAATCGTATAGTAAAGATCGAAGAACTTTGGCAAAAAATTGATGAAGCATTCGAATCTATTAGAAATACCCCCTTGGTATTTCAAATAATAACATGGAACTGGAGAAGGCGAGCAGAAGCTTGCCTACAGTCTGACAACGCCCATTTTCAACATTTATTGTGATTCGTAGTGTTATCATCGTAACCTTGTTTGTAACTAATTTTGTCAATACATTTATTAATAGGTAATAGTTTGAGGATTATCTTATTTCATTTGAAATATTCCGCTACCTTATCGGGAAGAAATTGCACAGATACCGTAAACTGCAGTTATCTCGAAAATTACACCTCATACATACCCTCTATCTTCGATAGTAAGCGAGATACCTATGATGAACCAGCTGAGAAATATTAGTACAAAAAATACAAACCTCTGTCATCGCTGTACGATTAATAAACGGATTAAATAATATCGCCACTGCCTTATGAGACATGATCAGCGCCAAAGCACTTAGCGCCCTGATTCCATGAGCTGCCTCAATTTCGTCGTTATTTCCCCGTTTAATAGATTTCATTTGCTTCCAGTTTTGCTGTAGAGCAAAGGCCAAAAATATTTGTACGATTTTGTCTGCAACAAAATTGATAAACCTATGATATAATTAGAATAGTGTTCAAACAAACTTACTATCGTATTCTTCTGCTTCAGGCCAAAAATGCAAAATACATGTTGATAAAGACAGTGAAAGTAATACTACTGCAAAAAAGCACCTGAAACAAAATTATTTTAGTTTAGAATAAGAAGAAAAATAATGTTAATAAAATAATATATGAGATGTAATATAGATTTAATACTACTACTACTTCCACTACCAGTGGTGCCATTCCCACAAAGAGGGGAAATGAAGAAGAAGATAATTCAATTGGGAGCAGCGCAAGGATCAGTTTTGGGCGCGAACCTGTGGAACTTCAACTACGACGGGATCCTGCTCATGGAGATGCCGAGCGGCGTCTTTCTGGTGGGCTAGCGAGAATTCAGATCCACATCAGCCACAGCATAGGAGTTGTAAATAACCAATCAGGGAAAGATATAAAATTCGTAGTCGGGAAGTCTCCGATAATACCCGAATAGGTCCGCATTTTATTAAAGAATAGCTTCGAAAATTAAAGAGGTTACACACACATTTCTACAGTTTCATCCGAATGTAGAAAAAAGAAATTACCTCCAATATTTATTTCAGAATGAATTTTCCATTCATTTGCAATACCATTCAACTTTATCAGAAATTTCCTTTATCGTCCCCTTTTTCAGTAAAATTATGCCAAATTGAATTTTTGAAAAAGATTCCTCATCTTCAGCCAATAAATCTATAAACGGATAAATCATAAATAGTCTGTAGTAAAGGTGCGGATGCAGGTAATATTCGGGTTTTAAAAGGTTTTTCTCGAAATTTGCAACCATAATTATCTGTGCCCAGATTAATTTTCCGCTATCTTTAAAACTGGACTTTCAAAAAGAGTATTCCCAATTTTCTTAGTATGTACTAACAATTTGCCACATTATTAAACCCTGTTCATAAAGAATACTCTCACATAATATTACAATTTGTCATAACCTTACCCTATGGGTAATACATAATAATTTATCTTCCATAACTGTGCCTTATTTATTGAGAGTCTCCCAATTCACAGACTGGATTAAAGAACTAAAAAATAAATGACGATAAACACACTTGGAGAAACCAAATCACCACAACACACTTTAAGAGACCTGACGATCGTTTCACTAACAAAGTTAGCGTCATATCAGAGGATGAAAAATCTTTAAAAAGATGTGTTATGGTGGTTTGGGTTCTCCAAGTGTACTTATCAGTCAGGGTTCCCACTAAATACAGCATATCAATTTCCCTGGCATTGATATTCTACAATATACCCCAAAAATGTGTAGCACTACTTCAGAGTACAGTAGGTCTTCGCCTCATGGCGGAAGACACACTTCCCTAAAACTACATTTATAAAACATACACAATTTTCATTACAAATAAAAGAAAACGCTAGTTACACAAATATGCACCTATCTTTGTGTCTTAATTATTTATCATAAAACGAAAACAAATAATTTTTCCCTGACAAGGACAAAACTCCCTGACTCTTAATCAATTTTCACAATTCTTCTCAATTTTTCCCTGATTTCCCTGATTTTTCCTTCTACTTCCCGTTTTCCAGATGAGTGGGCACCCTGTTATTGCTCAGGTTCCAAACTTCTCTTAGTGACCAATGACGAGTTGTTTTTTAACTCTGAACTAGATTCAATATATAAATTCATAAGTACAGCGGTAATTTTATTAAAAATAAAACTATAATGTAGCGCGCTCAAATTCAAATCAAATAAACTGTCAATTTGAAAGCGGGCGGTACAATTACTGGCGCTGAATTCTTAGTCTGGTTTCTGATTGGTTGCCTGGTAATATGTATGCTGTGGCTGATGTGGATCTGAATTCTCGCGGTGGGCTACGCTGATAAGTTGGTCGCGGTGATTGCTGCACGCACGGTAGAGCATCTCCAGCTCAAGCTGACCCAGACGATGCGCCGCATATTGGAGTGGATGGAGATCCGGTCCTTGTCTTTGGCTGTCCAGAAGAAAGAGATTGTACTCTTGACGTCCAAGCGGATAGAGTGTGTCATTCTGATGAATGTGGATGGTCAGACCATCGAAACTTTCAAAGCAATAAACCTCGGGTTGCATTGCGCAGGAAGCAGTGACCATGTCGTGGTCTGAGCGACCAAGGCGGCCGGTGACTGATATCTTATAGCATTCAGGTTTTGTAGTAAGGAGGAGATCCAAGGGATTTGTGCTGTGTATTGGAATGCGAGAAAAGTAAGTAGGTTGCTGAAACATATTGGCTAAAGAATTGCTGATTGCAAAGGCCTCCGCTACTCTCCCTTGTGGATCGGTTTTTGAAGATCCTAGCCATTCCTTATTATGGACGTTGAAGTCACCAAGAATAGTGACCTCGGAGGAAGGATATTCAGAATTAAGGTCGGTTTTTTCAAAAAGGTGGTCGAAGAGCTGGACAAAGTTGTTGTCAAAAGGTGACCGGTAAACGCAACAGATGAATTTAGTTGCAGCCCTGAGAGAGAGAGAGAGAGTTTCATCCAAAGTATGTCTTTTCTTCCAGCTTCTAAATTGGGGAGTCTGGTGCAGGGTAGATTGCTACGGACGTATGCGCACACGCCTCCATGCAATCTAAAGGAAGCAAGGATCTCATACCCCGGGAAATTAAAGTGATTAGTGGCTGTTTTGGCACTGATTTGGATTTTGGTGAGGAAGAGGAGTTGGGGCCTATCAGCCTATAGGAAATGGTGGACGGAGTTCAGGTTAGAATTTAGGCCACATATATATATATATATATATATATATATATATATATATATATATATATATATATATATATATATATCTTGATGCCGGCGCCCCCTGTACACCCCTCTCCCGGAGATCCGAATGGAGGGGTATTTTATCTCCGGAATCTTTTGTACATGGAGGAGCCATCATCATTTTTGTTTATAAGGGAAACCGACTCATAGAACCTGAAACGTCCATTGGGACTTCACTATCAAGTACTTACACCTTACATCAGTAAGGGGTGGTGCCTCCTCGGGCGTGAAAAAATTCTTTACTATCATGTAAAGGAGAAGTCCACTACCGCCTGCTTGACTCCGATTAGTCGCCTCGTACGACAGGCAGGAGTTACCTTGGGCCTATTCTTTTAGTTAGTCCCCGGACCCACAGGGGACCCACATTACGCTTAGACTGGCTGATGACACAATGCCTTTGTAATCTTTATTCGTTATAAATTCTCTCTAGGATTTACGCATTAGATATTTACATAGTATGCGTAAACCTATACTTTCGCAAATTGTCAGATTTTAATTTTTATTTAAAAAATTCGAGCGTAACAAAAAGTCTATCTGCGGCAAGTAGATTATCACAGCGATGTGGAAGTTTTCATTCAATTTGAAGCACTATTTTTGGTATAACTGCAACATTATTTAACCTATTTATGTTTTCTTCAGTAACGTTGCTATAAAATGACTCTGCTTACACCTGCCAGAGTTACACAACCACTAATAATTATCATACAGTCTTTTGCAGTTTTCTCAGTTTATATTTTCGTGGAGTTAGCCGGTTTCACGTCTAGGTGTCTCAAATTACAACAAGAAGCTTCCCTTATTTAGAACAACACTTAATATATAACTTGCCTGGCAAAGATGTCTCCAAAGGTTAACGATTTTTCAAGTGGTATACTCTTCTGGCACATCGTTGGTCGTATCCTGGCCGGCAAATGTAGATATTCCTGCATTGAATTTTCCAAGTCCCTGTGTGAACACTGTCTGGGTATGCAGACTCCCCAACGCACCATTGTGAAACCAGGAACTCTATGACCAGGCTGTAATAAAGCAAAATAAAATTATAATTTATAATTGCTTGTAGCTAGAATAGGTTATACAGGATGGATCATAAAAAGTCTGGACGAAGCAAGTTCATTTCAGGTTCTTTGTCTGAAAGTTGCCAATTTTGACGTTTTAAATCCTGACTTTGAAGTTTTAAGAAGAAAGACTATAAAACTTTCAAAGTAATTTTTTCTGGTATTTCTGGACATTTTGGCGCACAGAAACTTCAACCTTTGTCTGTAATATACAATAGTTCTTAGTATATATTTGTAAATTTATAAATTAATAAACTGTTTATATTGTTTTTAAATATCCATAATATGAATAACTTATTATATTTATTTATAGCTTGATTTAAAGAAAACTATAAAACTTTTAGTATTGTGTGTCTAAAAATAAACTTTACAGAGTTTTGAACCGACGATCTTGACATTTGAGCGATAATAGCCGTGCAACAAATAAAGTCAAAGGAAAGTAGGTAATAATATGTATATCAGATAATTCAATTTGTTTAAGTATAAAGAGGCATATATTCTGAGTATTATATGTTTCCAAAATACTGTTGAAATTACATACGGCACATTAAAACGTAAGATAAGACGTATATTCTTATATATATAATAAAATTTTTGAATTAGATTATGATATTCTGGGAATCGCTCCTGCTTTGTCTTAAACTAAGATGTTCAGGAAATGAACAAAATCAATTATTATACAGGGTGATACTGATACTGATTTAATTAAATGTGTTTAGAGTAAACTACCTTCGTTTATAAAGATACTGCAACAAGTTATTAACAAAACTTTAGAATTAAAATTTATGACAGGCTCTCAATTTTCAACCAAATCAGCCTACTTTGAATTTTCAAGTAAATTATTAACATTTTTTCCCTATCAACATTGAGCTTTTTACCTGTGGTTTTCTGGACGCAGATGTGCAAAGTAAGTAACCATGCAATGTTAAATAATAATTTATTAGTAAAATACAAAACGCTTGTTGCTAACAGAAATCAAAACGAACAACGAAAAATAAAGAAATTATTCAAATGTGCTGCCACCAACCGATACACATAACTCAGCCCGTTTAGTAAATGCTTTGTAGGCATTTTGAATATGTTGAATTGGAATACCGTCAATTGCCTCTCTCAACCTCAGTTTCAACAAATCAAGATCGTTGTTTAATGGAGCCGCGTAGACTTTTTGTTTGAGATAGCCCCATAAATAAAAGTCCATTAAGGTAAAATCGGGACTTCTGGCCAAGGTATTGGCCCATATCGACCAATCCACCGCCCAGGAAATTCGCGATCTAACCATTCTCGAACGATTCCTGTTGCATGTGCCGGGTGGCCGTCATGCTGAAAGTATGCTGTTTGTCTATCTTCTAGTGACATGTTATGCAAATGGTCTTGAAAAATATTTTCCAGATAACTGTACTGGTTCATATTCCGCTCAAAAAATATGACCCAATTATCCCAGTGTAAGAAACAGCACACCACGTTTACTTTTTTATGGCATTGTCTGCTGCAATCAACTCTATAATTTGGATTCTCCATAGACTAATGCCGTGGATTTTGGGAATTTACCACCCCATTAGTGGTGAAAGTGGATTCGTCCGAAAAAATAATACTTCTGCCAAAATTGTGATTTTGTAGATATTGCTTGCCGTACCATAAACAAAAATCTAATCGTTTTAACTCGTCATTTTCTCCCAAACTGTGTACAAGTTTTGCTTTGAAAGGTTTCACCTTAGTACGATAAATTTGTTGCAACTGAGATTTGCTAATATTGCCGATTTCTAATGCTCTTCTTCTTAATGATAATTTCGGAAAACGCCTAACAGAATCCATAGCTAATGCAGCTGCAGCATTGTCTTCTTCATTTAGGTGAGATTTTGTCTTCTTGACATTTAAAACACTCCCAGTACGCATAAATTTTGTAACATCTTTTTTTACACCAGTAGTGGAAACCGAATAATTTGGCCAGCGTTCAAGGAATTTTCTTATGACTCCCTGATAAACCCCAAACCATAGCACTGCACAATAAACACTTTTTGTTCTGTTGTTCACATTTTTAAATACAGAAGCTTGCCGTTCGTGGCAAATAAAATTGACGTTTAAATTTTCCAAATAAGTAGTATCCCGGGAAACGAACAGCAAGGCAGAGCTCAAGTACCCATGCAACTCGCCAATTATTGCTTCAAATGTCCAATTGTGCGTTCCCTTTACTTTTTTTTATTGGTTGAGATGAAAGCACACTTACCCCAAATTTAATTATGATAAAGACTTTTTTTAATACAGTTTAAAGTATTTTTTAAAGTACACCTAATCACAGAAGCCGTCGAACGTCATTTAAATAGTCTCAGCTAAAAAAAATTCATAGTAGGCTGATCTGTTTGAAAATTGAGAGCCTGTCATAAATTTTAATTCTAAACAATTTTTGTTAATAAGTTTTTGCGGTATCTTCATAAACGAAGGTAGTTTACTCTTAATACATTTCATTACATCAGTTATAAACCACCCCGTATATTAATCGATTTTGTTCATTTTCTCAACATCTCAGGCCCCCTAGAACACATATCCGGGATCAGTTTTAAATTTTAACGGTTTATATATATATATATATATATATATATATATATATATATATATATATATATATATATATATATATATATATATATATATATATATATATATATATATATATATATATATATATATATATATATATATATATATATACAGTGTGTCCACGGATTGAGTGTAGGTAAGGTATAAGTGGCAAAAAATTTCGAATTAGATTATGATATTCTGGGAACCGCACCTGCTTTGTCTCATCTCAGACAAAGCAGGTGCGGTTCCCAGAATACCATAATCTAATTCGAAATTTTTTGTCACTTATACCTTACCCACACTCAATCCGTGGACACACTATATACATGTATATATATATATATATATATATATATATATATATATATATATATATATATATATATATATATATATATATATATATATATATATATATATATAAACCGTTAAAAATTAAAACTGATCCCGGATATGTGTTCTAGGGGGCCTAGTTCGATCTCATTTAAAAAAAACTCTGGACAGGAAGTGCGTTATGGAAGTGAATTTTCATAGCAAATATGTATCTTTAATGCAAGCAGGCATACATTTGGTTACCAGTATAATCTATATAGTATAAACAATTTACCATATTTTATCAAAATAACTTATTGTTTAACAATATACAAACATTTTCCGAAAATAAACTCAACATGTTTCCGAAGAAAGTGGTCCCCTAGCCAAGGAATCTTAGGTTAATAGCAAATTGAGTTATTGAAATTTAAAGCATTTAATGAAAATTCGCTACCAAAAAGCACTGCGTCTCGATTTTTTTCTTACAAACGTGCATCATATTTTGATAAATAGATTGGATGCAGCTCAAGACACGCTATATTTAAAATTCAAATGTAGCGGTCTCCTCATTAACGAATTTTTTCTACGAAAATTAACTAAAAATTATAGACAGTTAAACCATAAACTTAACTAAAGCTACTGCCAAAACATCGGAGAATGGGTCTATTTGAAATCAAATGAAATATTTTAGTAAAATGGAGGAAAATGACGGTTCAAGCTGAAACTTAAGGGTTTTCTGAACACTCTTCTTGCGACATTTTCTTTACATAACACGTATTTGCTCCAGGTTTTTTACCTAAATGTTGCCAATTTTGACGTTTCAAATAGCGGCTTTGACGTTTTGAAGAAAACCCCATTTTTTTCTTTAAATGCCTATAACTTTTTTGGTTTTAGGTTACAGACCTAAATTTTGGTATATGGTTCACTCTTTATTCTTTATTCAAACATGTGTATCAATTTGATTAAAATCTGCCTATTATTTTTTAATTTTCTGTGTGATACATATATATATATATATATATATATATATATATATATATATATATATATATATATATATATATATATATATATAACAGGATTTTTAACACGGCATTTCTGTATACTATACAAGGAGAAAGGTTAAGGGCAAGGCCGCAAGGAGACAACCGCATACACGTGTTTAAAACTTATCCGAATGATGCTGCAAATGTGCACTGGTTGCCTGTTGTGACTCCGTGTATTTTTGCTTCTTCATCCAGAGTGTTCCCATCATCACCTGGCTATACAGTACTGATGATAGCTAATAAGCTTGAAACACGTGTATGCGGTTGTCTCCTTGCGGCCTTACCCTTAACCTTTCTCCTTATATATATATATATATATATATATATATATATATATATATATATATATATATATATATATATATATATAGAAACTGAGCCTGGATATGGGTTCTAGGGCGCCTAGATCGCGCTCATTTGAAGAAATCTTTTTAAACTCAAAAAGCCGCAATGTCCTCATGAGTGGATTTTTTATAGTAAAATTCACTAAAGGAATGAGGTCTTCTTTTTATCACCGACTATTTCCTTCCTAAAAGAATGTACTTATAAATGGTTTATTTTTGAACAAAATCAGGAAAAGCAACTATATACTACTAACAGCTATGAGGAAGCAATACCAAAGGTTAAAGAACATTGTGAATAAAAACATGTTTTTTTTAATTTGGTCTTGACACGTTTTTACATTTTACAAATAACCATTTAGTAAATGATACCGATAAAACTACAACCTTGTTTGACCTATTCAAAATTGATAAACTTGCAACAATATAAACATGTTTTTAGTGAATTTTCTTTAAAAAAAAATCACTAATGAGGAGATATCGACCTTTGAATTTTGAATAAATTCTATTGTTTGATCCCATATCCAGGGTCAGTTTCAATTTTTATATGTTTATATATACATATATATATATATATATATATATATATATATATATATATATATATATATATATATATATATATATATATATATATCACACCGATAACTCAAACAATAATGATCCGATTTTGATCAAATTTGGCACATACCTTCCTTTTGCAAGTGGCTTGGATAAGTTCGTTAGTCAGGAAAATCGGCCCAGGTTTTCCCGGAACATTTTGGGTTTTCTTTCGAAAAAAAATTAAATCTCCGGAAATAACAAAGTAAAGAGTGTTCTGCAAACCCTTAAGTTTCAGCTTAAACTATCATTGCCCTTCATCTGTATAAAATCTTTCCAGAAAATTCACTTCAAATAGACACTTTCTCTGATGGTTTGGAAGTGGTTTTAATTAAATTTATGGTTTAACGGTCTATAATTTTTAGCTAATTTTCATAGAAAAAATTCGTTAATGAGGAGACCGCGGCTTTTGAATTCTAAAAAGTCTGCACGCAGCAAGTGCACTATGGTAGTGAATTTGCATAGAAATGGTCTGGCATCAAATATTTTATTTTAAAGTTTTTTTCTTGTAACATAGAAATCTAAATCTTGGTGTATATAGTTTACTTTTTATATCGTAAACCTACCTATCAAATTTAATATCTGAATATAATATATATAGTTTACTTTTTATATCGTAAACCTACCTATCAAATTTAATATCTGAATATAATATATAAACATATATATTAGAGAATACATAGAATATATAGAGAATTCTTACTTTTATAAAAATATATTTTACTAGAAAAGAACGTAAATGTAATTTAGTGAGGTTTGGAACCTTGTATGAGCAATGGTAAGTACAAATTGGACAACTCAATTCATCACAATACAGTTTTTAGACATGACGATCATTTCGCTAACAAAGTTGCGTCTTCACAGGGATGAATAAACTTAAAAAATAATAGTAAAACTTATATTATTATTTATTTATTCATTGATAAAAATTAAACAGTTTGCCTATACAATAAGTCTGAGACTTGTGGTGTACATTTGCTTAATTTTAAAAGTTATGTCTAAAGCAATGTGACAATTATATATCAAATTCAGCAAACTTCAAATTTTGACAAACCAGGTAAAAAATTTCTTCACTTTTACTTCTTCAATCTAATGCTTCACCCATTGCCTTCATTTATGATAGATCTAAACCACTTCAATACACCATCTTAACTATCACTCTATCTCCACATACCATATTTTTGCCAAAATTATTAATTTTATATAAGATCAAAAACTGACATTAAACGTCAATATATAATATGTTTATAACTTAAACCATTTATTCATCCCTTTGATGACGCTAACTTTGTTAGTGAAACAATCGTCAGGTTTAAAAACTGTATTGTGATGGATTTAGTTCCCCAAATTGTTTTTTTTTTCGTAAATATCATAAAAAGACAAGAATAAATTAATCGTTTTAACGAAGTATAAAATAAAAATATTTTAAACGTGATGATAAGATTTAGATGCAAAATGAGAGCCTTCGCATGCGTAGTCCGTCGTCTTGCTATTAGCTAACATATTTATAGAAAACGTAAAAAACCAAAATCAGAAGTTTCACATAATAATGTCTTTCGGTACAGATCCGTAAAAATATTTTGTTGTTTTTAAGTCGAGCAATAGAACATTGTGAGATGTACGATAGGGTCGCCATCTCGGTCAGGACCAGGTGGTATGTTGTCACAACTCCAAATAACACCAAATGTTATAAAATAGAGACTACGTACAACCAACCAACAGTTTTGTAAATTGTCAGTCCTGGCCCATTTCTTCCCTAATATAGGGACAACGTATGTAAGGCTAGATGACTTCTGACCATAATTAAACGCAGTTTAGTTTCGCTCTAATGAGAGCTCGTCAGTGCGCTATACTAATTACAGCGACAACACACCTATAAAGTAAGACGGTGATGGTAGCCAGCCTACTAGAACATTGTGAGATGTACGACATGGTCGCCATCTCAACATTTTGGCTGGAATGTTACACAACAATGTAACTCGTCCACGTATTTTACCTGACCAACTAGATTCAGCTACGTACTTTCAATTTGTAAATGAGAATTTACTTAAGCCATTGTTTCGATAAAGTTCATTTACCCCATAAGTTAAATTATTGGTCCCAACATGATGGTGCCCCTGCCCAATATGGCATACAAGTGAGGAGTTTCCCGAATTACAATTTCCCTGAGCGGTGGATTAGACGACGTGGAACCATAGCATGGCCTCCCAGGTTTTACTATCTTACTCCATTGGATTTTTTCTGGGGTTTATTAAAGGAACAAGTTTATAACAAATGTGTTGTCAATAAAGAAGAGGTAGGGACGCGTATTCATGCTGCTGTGATATTCGGAAATGAAAGCATGCTTCAAAGAGTTCGTGTTTCCATGATAAAGCGCGCAAATATCTGCCTTGAAGTAGAAGTCAAATTTTCCACTCCTAATTTTCGAATTGTTTTAGTCCCCTGAATAAAGTCCCAAAAGCAAGTGCGTCAATTTTGGGACATCACGTATACCTAAAACATGTAAGGCTAGATGCATTCTCACCACAATTAGAACCGTAGACCGGTTTCGCTCTAATTAGAGCTCGTCAGTACGGCATACTAATTGCAGCGAGTAGTATGCCATTCCATAATTTTTAGGGAATTATCTTAGAAAAAATCGCAATTTATTCTTTAATATACAAGATACGAGAAATAAATTGTATATGTTAATTATAGGCTGTCTTAGCTGCATCTTATAAAGTTAATTTTATAATCACAGCGATGTCCGTAAGTCTTTGGTGATACAATTTTTCTTTTCTTTTTAATCGAACACCTCTTTTTCATCGAAATATAATTGTTTGTAAGAAAAGAAATTCGAGACGCGAGTTAATTGATTGACTTCGATCAATCGAATAAAAAATTATTTATTAATTATTATTACATGAAAATATATAACTACTATTACAAAATATTAAAGAGTGAACTTAACGCTAAGACGACTAAACTAATAATGTTTTTTCTACCGTCTCACTACCATCACTTCACTACGTTTCCACCTCCAGTCTTTAGTTCCACAGAATGCAGAGCTCTGTCGTTCCCGTGTGAAATGCCGATTCAGCAGTTTGTACACTTGTGCAGTGATATGGACTGCAAGGTTCCAACCGTCGTTCCCACATGAAATGCGATCTCAGCAGGCTGATGGCTTATGCATTTTTGCAAGATGGCAGTTCTCATGGCTGGCGGCTGTAACTGTATCCTATGTTGGTTGGTGTGGAATGTAACATCTCCCACCCCAAGTTTGAACATGCAGTGGAATGGAATGTTCAAATCACAATATCTTGATTATTAGATTTGTCCTTATCGATCTCCTTGATTTGTGGAAACCATTTAGCTAAAACATACTTATACAAAGTAAAACAAACAATACAGATTATTAAAATGTATAATAAGATGGTCCATAGGCTGATTTTGTTGATACGAATGGGTCCCTCATGTAGATTTTGGATGTTTCTTCTTTGCTCTTCTAAAGCCGTTTGTATATGATTTATTTCTTCTAAGTTGATCGGGTCCAGTTTGATCGGGATGGTTTCTTTCTCTTCTACTCTCTTAAGTTGATATTGGATATCGACTTTGGGAAGTTCCATAATTCCAAAATGATGGCGTGAATCTTGATGTGTTCTCATGGTATGTTGATCGATTGATATGTCGCAATTTGGGTAAATTTCCACTAGGTAGGTTCCTTCCAGAGGTATGTTATCTTTGGACTTTCCACATTGTTGTACGGCGACCACTTCTTTAGGGGCTATGATCATCGACTTATTGATTTCAAGTTTTTGGATCTTGGTATTCTCCACTTTAGTCAGCAGCGGGTGGCAAGTGTTATTTTTCATATATTTGAGCATCTGCACTTCACAGGGTGGCGATTGTTCGATTTTCATGGTGTTCGTTTCTTGACATAAGTATTCTTGATTTGATACTTCTTTGCATTTGTGGTTGGAGAACATATAGTTTTGCTCATTTAGGAGAAGGTATTTGGATTTTGGTATTATAACTTGGAAGTTATTATTGATTGGAACCGGTAGAGGGTATAAATGATAGTAATTGTAATTCTCGATTTCAACTATAGGAATTTCTATTATAAAAACAATTTTGTTTTCCTTACTGTATGCTTTAATATTTAGTGTCTGTTCAAATAATAATATATTTTCGATCTCAGGTGTAAATGGTAACTTACTTGATATTAATTTTGTTTCTACGAATTTTATTTCCGATAGGAGATCTGTTGGTTCAGTCATTGAGTTATGAAATGTATTTAATTTTGCAAAACTGATAGCTACTTCGATTTTCTCAAATATGTCGTATATAGTTTGGTAATAGGCACTAATTTGTGATAGGAGCATTTGAATAAGAAAAAAGTTATAAGTTTCAGTGTTTTCTAATTTGATGTTTTTGATTGCCATTTCAGTTTGAACTATTCTCGATTCTAAAATGATCTGATTATGTTCAAGAGTCCGAGTCACATTGTAAAATTTTGATATTGAGGCTTGCAGTAACGTAATTTGTTCTGCCATTAATGTTTTAATTTTGAGCTGGCTTTCTGAAAGCGATGTGATTGCTTGATCGTATCTTAAGGCATCACCTTGATCTAAATTTCCAGTAATTGCCCTTATTATTGAACCAATACCATCAATGAGCCCTCTTTTCGTTCTTTTATAGACTGGATTTAATTGGATTATTTGTCTGTTTATTCTATTTTCTAGATTAACGACCAAATTATAAGAGTTATAGAATTCTCTCTTATGTGATGTAGAGTTCTCTATAGCAAATTTTAGTCTTAGAAAATTTTGTTGAAGCTCTTTAAATTCCTCTAAAATACTGGTGATGTCAAATATTTGTATAAATGACCAGTGATCTATAATATTTTGTGCTGAACCTAGTTTTAGAGGTAGGAGGCCGGGATAATCGTTGAGGTGATGGAACTTGGGGGTAGTAATGTCACAGACTGTCACTGTTCCCCACCTGTAACAACCGAAGTTGGTTTTAGTTCTTTAAAGTGGACAGTTTGAATTTTGTTATTACTATCTTTAATTTTCGCCTTATTATTTTCTACAATTTCTATAATAGTAAATGGCCCTTTAAATTTATTTTCCTTCTTGTTTCGCCTTCCCAATTTTTTATAAACTGTTTGTCCTAATGTAAACTGATAGGTTTCCGGCCCCAAGTGATTTCTGGAGTCTAGTATTCTTTGCTTATTGCTGATTTGATTTTGGTTTATCGATTTGTATAAGTTTTCAATTTTGTTCTTATGATTTAAAATGTACTCGTTAAAGAAATTATCTTTTATCAGATCTGAGGGATCCCTTGCATTGGTGTGTCCTAGGGTAAGTTCTAAAGGGGTATATTTAGTTGAAGAATGTATTGAATTGTTGTACGCAATTACCGCGTACTTCATAAGAGTTCGAACATTTTTATTTTTGTGTATTTCTCTTAATATTCTTAAATGTTCCAGCAGAGTCGAGTGAAATCTTTCGACTAGGCCGTTTGATTCGTGGTGGGCTGGAGTCGTAAAGTGAATATTTATTTTGTGTAATTTTAACAACTCTTGTACCATTAGGTTCTTAAATTCAGTTCCAGAATCAGAGATTATCCGTGAGGGCGTACCGTAAAATGAAAAGTATGTTATTAAGGACTCACATATTTCTATGGCGTTTTTGCTTTCTATATGTATAGCCTGACCTAGTCTACTAAAGGCATCTATTATTGTCAAAAATTGTTGATTGTCAAATTTAAATATATCGACATGTATTAATTCGAAAGGTTTACCTACAGTTTCAGTTAATAACAATGGGACGTATGGTGGGTTTCGATTATACTTTGTTTCGTTACAAATTATGCAGTTATTTATATAGTCACTAACACCTTTTTTCATATTTGGCCAGTAATAATTTCTTTTTAGTTTTTCTAAAGTTTCAGATATGCCGCGGTGGTTAGCCTTACCTTCATGTTGATATTTAATCATTAGTATCTGTTCGCCTTCTTCTTTAATGGTATTTACCATTTTGGTGCACATTATCATTTCCGAGTTACTACGACTAAAGTGCTCTATATAGGTCTGGTTAAATACGGGATACATGGATTTGTCATAGAAGTATAAATGAAAGGTTTTGTCTTCACAAGTGTAAGATCTAAGGAATTCTAGAATGAGTTGCTTATTTGACTTAGGGATTTTAATATGTGTAATTTTATGATTATGAAAACTTTCTGTTTTAACATCTATTTGATTGTGGGGATTGTTTGCAATAATTATTTGGTTGTTTTTATTGTTAATTATTTCATCAAGAATTGGAATGCCGTTATTGAAGTTATCATTTCCACCTACCGTGTGTACTGTTTCAAAAGAATTTTGATTATTTGTGTGTCTTGGTGGTTCCTCTGTTCTTTCTGTTTGATTGTTATTTAGATTGTCCGCAGGTCTTAAAAGGACGTCTGAAATTATTAAAATTTTGTCCTTTGTTTGTCGGCTAGTAGAGGGTCTAGAGTTTATATCTGTGTATTCTAAGTTTCGGTTCGTTGATGGTTGAGGGTTTATGTAACTATTTTCTGTCGAATTTTGAAAAAATTCGGCAATGTCTTGATTTACCTGACCTGGATTACCTATTATACTTTCATTCTCTATTGCATTGATTTGAATTCGGGATAGAGCATCGGCATTGGTGTTTTGTTTTCCCTTTTTATAAACTATTTCGTAGTCAAACTCTTCCAACCGTAACCTCCACCTAACTAATTTTGAATTGGGTTCTTTTAGGTTAAAGAGCCAAACTAATGGTCTGTGATCAGTATAAATTTTGAATTTGCGTCCAAACAAGTAGGGTCTAAAATACTTGCATGCCCACACTATGGCTAACAGTTCTTTTTCTATTGTTGAGTATTTATTTTCAGACTCGTTCAATGTTCTAGAGGCATATGCTATTGGTTTATCGTAGGGTATTTCTCCCTGAGACAAGACCGCCCCCAGAGCAAAGTTACCAGCATCCGTCGTAAGGATAAACGGCTTTGAGAAATCTGGATATTGAAGTATTGGGCTGTTTATTAGCAAGTTTTTACAAATCTCGAAGGATTTAATAAACTCTGGACTGTGAATGACTTTGTTATTCTTTTTTAAGCAAACCGTCATGGGTTTAGTGACTTTCGCAAAATCTTTAATAAATTTCCTGTAATAACCGAGAAGACCTAAAAATGATTTTATTTCCTTCTGAGTCTTGGGAATTGGAAATACTTTTATTGCTTCGATTTTATCCGCATTTGGTTTAACCCCTGCAGGTGTAATAACATGGCCCAGGTAAGCCACTTCTTTTTTTAAAAATTCTGATTTATCCAATTGGACTTTAAAATTTGCTTCCCTTAGTCTACTAAATATTTGCCTAAGCCGGTGAATATGTTCTTCCAGGGACGTACTGAAAATTATTATGTCATCCAAATATACCAGACAAATTTCGTTTTGAAAACCTCTAAGTATATTATCCATCACTCTCTGAAATGTCGATGGAGCGTTTTTTAACCCGAAACTCATTCTCTTAAATTCCCAATGGACATTTTCCGTTGAAAATGCTGTTTTAGGAATATCAGTGGGGTCCATTTCGATTTGGTGGTACCCACTCGCAAGGTCTAGTGTACTAAAATATTGGCTTTTCCCGAGTTTATCTAATATATCCGCGATGTTAGGGAGAGGATATTTATCGTTAACAGTTTTGTCATTAAGTTTACGGTAGTGAATAACCATTCTCCATTTCCGTTTTCCCGAAGCATCTAATTTTTTTGGTACGATCCAGATAGGGGAGGACCAAGGAGACGTGGAGGGTTGAATAATTCCTTGTTCAAGTAATTTTGAAATTTGATCTTTTACCTCTTGTTTGTGAATTTCGGGATATCTATATGATTTTGTAAAAATAGGCTTTTCGTCCGTTAATTCGATTTTATGTTTAATTTGGTTCGTGAATGTTAGTGGCAAGCCTTCACTATAAAATATGTCCCTAAATTCAAAGCAGAGTTTACGAATGGCCTTATATTCCTCTTCGTTACAATGGCCTAATCGTAAATTTCTTAAATTAGATTTGAGTATGTTATCGTAATCTATATTATATGGTTCATCCGTTTCCATTTTTTCAATAAAATTAATTTCATTCACGTTAATTATTTCAATTTCTAGCGGTTCATATATGATAATTTTTACAGGATTTTCTTTAGGGTTAGTTAATGTAGTTGTTGCAAAATAGTTTTCAATTGTTACAATAGCTTGTGGCATCTCAACATTACAGCCAAAGTTAGTATATTTAAGGATGCCTGTTCCGGATTGACAATTTGCTGGTATTTTAATTTTTTGCTGTGTTCTAGCCGGAATGACGTATCTAATAGGTTTAAAATTTGTGTTATTTGTATTTTTGTTATTCCCTTGGAAAATATCATAAACAATCGGCACAATAGCATTTGGTGTAATTATTTTAAGGGCATTTAGGTCAATGTTAGCTTTTAAGGATCTTAAAAGATCGGTTCCAATAAGACCATCATAATTATCAGAAAAATCAAAAAGGTAAAACTTATGTTGGCCAGGTGCTTTAAAATTTTTAAATATGGGTATATCAGCTGTTTCACTGTGAAAAGTAATGCCGTGAGGTGTTTGTATATTAAAAACTTCGTGTTTTACACACTTAGCATAATATTGTTTTGCTAATGATGGTTTTATTAAACTTCTAGTGCTACCAGTATCAATAAGGAATTTCGCTCTAATTTCGGGAATATTGACATATGGTAACCTTGCGTGTATATTATTTATGTATATTATCTCTGATTTGGTAGAGACTTGATCACCTGAAAATTTTCATCGTTAGGAGATGTTTCATTGTATTGAGGGTGAGTTTCGTTTTGATAATAGCAATGTTCAGGGTATTCGCTTGGTACATTTAGTAACTGATCAAAATCTGGCAATGGATTGTGTTCCAATTCTTGGGGACATTGTGGCATATTAAACGTATCAAAGGTTTCGTAATAGTTTTGGTTGGTATTCGTGTTTTCGCCAGTTGGAAAGGGATGTTCATTAATTTCTTGATTGAAAAGTTCCTCAGATACGAATGCTGTTTTCGGTCTAATAGAATTCCCAGATGAAGTATCCATTGGCTCCGGTGCATATCTATTTTGGTTTTGGTTTTGATTCCTTAGAATGGCACTAGTTCGCTGATTTGCGAATCTAGAGTGTTGTTGAGAAGGTAATCTATTTCCTGGTTGCCAATGGTTATTATTAAAATTGGGTTTAGAAAAATTTTGAAATTGCCTGTTAATAATTTGTGAACTGGGTCTTGGCTGATAGGTATTTTGACCGAATGTTGGTGTAAATGGGGTGTGTGATAAATATGGCATTTGTGGTTTTGGTGATTGCTGAAATTTGGTGTAACCATATGGGGTGAAATTAGGATGATTATACTGTACCGGGAAATTAGGTACGTATGAAGTGTTCGGGTGCATTTTTGAGGGGTTGAATGGGGGTTTTTGGATAGATTTATACGCAGACTGAGAGTAAGATGTGTTACTACTACTATTATTATTGCTAAAATTTTTAAAATTAAGTTCTTCCGTAATAAACGACATGGCCTGTTCTAGAGAAGATGGGTACTTTAATCTGACTACAAGTTGCAGATTATATGGAAGACCACTTATGAACGTTTTGAGTGCAAAGTCATCATAATGAATTATTTTTATTCTCTTTTCATTTTCGTCTTGAATACATTGGTTTAATTTAGACAAAAGTAAACTTCTAGCGTCTTGTATTCTTATACCAAAGTCTAAAGGTTGCTCATTTTTTAAGGGTCTCATATTTATTAAGTCCTGGATCAAACAATATATGCTTCGCTGGTCAGAAAATGACAAAACAAGACTATTTTTAATGGAATCCCAAGATGTGATTCCAAATCTTGAACATATCAAGTCGGCGGCTCTGCCTGTTAATTTATTTAAAATTGTATCGATTAAGCTAGCATTTATAGGGTCATCTAAATTATTTCTATTCTGAAATGTTTTTAAGAAATGTTCACATGATTGCAAAAATCTATTTAATTGCCTGAAATTGCCATCAAACAGAGGTATGTTGTCTGCCTGGTATCTTAAAAGTGCCATGTCTGGTCTGTTTTGTGTCATTGTTACACTTTCGTCAATTATTGATTGATCTGGGCCTTGTAAATTTGAAAATTGTCTAACTAAGGTATCAATATCATCAAAACTCATTAATATTTATAATATTTTAACTGTTTTTAAGCACACAAACAAAAATATAGCAATAAAATAAATTAAAGTACTAAATCGAGAATCACTTAAAATATATAAGTAAAAGAAAGGATTGTGAGCAAAACTTACAGAATTAGCGTTGCTACTAGATACATCTTCTTCTGCTTGGCCTTTAGGTTCGGACGATGTGTGTTCTTCCCCCAGGTTCGCTTTGGTTGATTTCCAGTACGTAAGAGCGATGCTTGTCCCTATCACCGGAATGTTCAACTTTTTCTCTGTCGATTTAACTGTTAAGACAGAACGGTTCCACGATTTTTGTTTTCACCGTATCGACAAATCCTACCGACTGCGCCAGTTAATTGATTGACTTCGATCAATCGAATAAAAAATTATTTATTAATTATTATTACATGAAAATATATAACTACTATTACAAAATATTAAAGAGTGAACTTAACGCTAAGACGACTAAACTAATAATGTTTTTTCTACCGTCTCACTACCATCACTTCACTACGTTTCCACCTCCAGTCTTTAGTTCCACAGAATGCAGAGCTCTGTCGTTCCCGTGTGAAATGCCGATTCAGCAGTTTGTACACTTGTGCAGTGATATGGACTGCAAGGTTCCAACCGTCGTTCCCACATGAAATGCGATCTCAGCAGGCTGATGGCTTATGCATTTTTGCAAGATGGCAGTTCTCATGGCTGGCGGCTGTAACTGTATCCTATGTTGGTTGGTGTGGAATGTAACACGCGGCAATTGCGTTTTGGTAGCGAATTTTAATTAAATGCTTTAAATTTCAATAACTCTATTTGCATCTAGCTCTAGGTTCGTTGGCTAGGAAACCAGTTTTTTCGGGAACATTTAAAGTTTACTTTAGGAACCTTTTTGTACATTTTCAAACAATAAACTTATTTTGATGAAATATGGTACATTGTTTCTACCATAATATAGGTTACTGGTAACCAAATTTGGTAACTGCTTTCATTAAAAAAAAGACATATTTGCTATTAAAAACATTTTTATAAAAATTCATTTCCATAACGTGCTTGCTGCATCCAGACTTTGTTCAAAATTATTTGACAATCCCTTGTCAAAATATTCTTTAATTTTTCGCAAATCTGTTTCAACAGTTTGCTTCAAGCAATGCCAAGAAGGTTTTTTATCAAATATTGCCGTAGTAGCGGCACAGCTAGTTATTTTTCCATCACTTTCCAGCAGAAACAAATCATATATATATATATATATATATATATATATATATATATATATATATATATATATATATATATATATATATATATATATATATATAAACAGTATTGGTGCTATCACCGTTCTCTCTGGCACACCATATTCTACAGCTCGAAAATCACTCAATGCTCACACACTGTTTTCGGTTGGTAAAATAACTCTCAGAAAGCTTCAATGATTTATCCCTAACTCCCATGTCTTCAAGTGACTAATAAAAGTTTATGACTGACGGTGTCGAATGCCTTAAAAACATTTTTATAAAAATTCACTTCCATAAGGTACTTGCTGCGTCCAGCCTTTTTTTTAAATTATTTGACAATCCCTTGTGATCAAAATATTCTTTAATTTTTCGTAAATCTGTTACAACAGTTTGCTTCAAGAAATGCCAAGAAGGTTTTTTATAAAATATTGCCGTCGTATCGGCATAGCTAGTTATTTTTCCATCACTTTCCAGCAGAAACAAATCATATATATATATATATATATATATATATATATATATATATATATATATATATATATATATATATATATATATATATATATATATATATATATATATATATATATATATATATATATATATATATATATATATATATATATATATATATATATATATATATATATTGTAAACAGTATTGGTGCTAGCACCGTTCTCTCTGGCATACCATATTCTACAGCTCGAAAATCACTCAATGCTCACACACTGTTTTCTGTTGGTAAAATAACTCAGAAAGCTTCAATGATTTATCCCTAACTCCCATGTCTTCAAGTGACTCTAATAAAAGTTTATGACTGACGGTGTCGAATGCCTTAAAAACATTTTTATAAAAATTCACTTCCATAAGGTACTTGCTGCGTCCAGACTTTTTTTTAAATTATTTGACAATCCCTTGTGATCAAAATATTCTTTAATTTTTCGCAAATCTGTTTCAACAGTTTGCTTCAAGCAATGCCAGGAAGGCTTTTTATAAAATATTGCCGCAGCATCGTAATAGCTAGTTATCTTTTCATCACTTTCCAGCAGAAACAAATCATATATATATATATATATATATATATATATATATATATATATATATATATATATATATATATATATATATATTGTAAACAGTATTGGTGCTAGCACCGTTCTCTCTGGCACACCATATTCTACAGCTCGAAAATCACTCAAGACCCCATCAATCCTCACACAGTGTTTTCGGTTGGTAAAATAACTGTCAGAAAGCTTCAATGATTTATCCCTATCTCCCATGTCTTCAAGTGACTCTAATAAAAGTTTATGACTGACGGTGTCGAATGCCTTAGCCAAATCTATGAAAACACGGTGGTGTACCTTTGTCTAGAGCGGTATAGATGTTTGAAGTCAGATTTAAAATGGCATCGTTTGTTGGTATTTTTTGCTGAAATCCGTATTGTCCATCTGATGTCAAACCGTACTTTGTCATGTAACCGTTGAATCTTTTCTTGATAATCGATTAAACAATTTTTGTAAAGCAGGTTATCAATGAGATTTGCCTATAATTACTTATTCCTGTTTGGTCACCAGATTTTCAAATAGGTATTATTATATGTGTCCCAAAGGCCGTTGGCCAGCAGCCAATTTCCATTGCTTTATTAATTATGTAACTCAGTGGTTCTGTTATAAAGTCTGTCATAATTTTTAACCTATCGGCATTGAGGTCATCGATACTACGCGTCTTTTTATTTTTAAACCAAAGATAACCTTCCTTACTTCATGCCGTTCGTCTGTAAATAAAAAAAGAGCTCTAGACGATACGAAGCTTCATACTGTAGTTAGTTTTGTTTTTAATCTTCCCCATCAGTAATTTGCCCACTTCTGCATAATGCCTGCTAAAACATTCCACCATTTTATTCCTATCTGCAATTAGGGTACCAAGTTAATCTCTTACTCAGCCTATGGTTCTCTTGCCGCTTGTCTGCGTCATTTGTCAAACCGTTTCCCATAGTTTTTTATTTTGTCTATTTCAACAACACGCCACGAGGGCTCACAGCCTAAATACTATCGTACCGTGGGTGTCGACAAGGAGGAAAAATGCAACTCGTTAATTCTGGACTTGAAGGTTTGGAGGTTCGGAGGAGAAGGAAAAACAGGTGCCGGTAAGGAATTCCACAACTTGAAAGTCCTCGGGACAAAAGAGCGGGCATAACAAGATGTTCTATGTCTGGTGACCTGGACAGTAAAAGGGTGCATTCGCTCTGTTCCCCTGGTAGATTTGTTGGGGGCAGCAGGTGGAGTAACTATGGAAGAAAGCTCATCTGAGCAGTTCCCGTGCAGATATCTATAAAAGAGAGAGAGAGGTCACCAACGACACGTCGGTGGCCAAGGTATGGCAGCCTTTGGGTGAGGGTAGGGTCAATCTCTCTTCTGAGTGGAGTCCAGGATAGCGAGTGTAGAAGCGGCAGCGGCACCCCCGATGTGGGAGCAGTATTTGAGGTTTGGCCTTATTTGTGAAGTATATAAGGTATAGAGATTAGCTGGTAAAAAGTATTTGCGAGCCCGGAAGAGAAAACCTAATTTCTTAGCAGACGCTTCTGCAATTGATGTGACATGTTGGTGCCAATTGAGATTTCGATCCACAGAAATGCCAACAAGTGAAAAGGACTCATTACTTTAAATAACTTGGTTGTTCATTGTGATGGTTCTATGGCTGGTGTATCTCTTATGAGATAGAAAGCAAGACTGAGATTTGGTGGGATTATTATAATTATTCCAACAAATAGTAAATTGGTCTCGCTTGATGTTTGTAGCATGTATTTTAAGATACCTTATAGAGAATATTTACCTTTACTAGAAAACGTTTTAATAGAAAAGAACGTAAAAAAGACAAAAAATAATTAATCTTTTTAACCAATGTATAAAACAAAACTATTTTAAGTTTAATGATAAAATTTATATGCAAAATGAAGGTCTACCTATGGGTAGTCTTTTATTAGCCAACATATTTATGGAAAACTTAGAAAACCAAATTTTAACATCAGAACTTCCGCATAAGATTGTCTTTTAGTACAGATACGTGGATGACATTTTAGCATGGTTTCAAGGTAGTCATACAGAATTAAATGAATTTGAAACTTTATTAATAACCTTCACACAAATATTAAGTTTACTTTAGAAGAAGAAGCTAATAGTTGTATAAATTTTTTAGACTTAACGATTAGAACGTTAGAAAATAATTCATTTGACTTTTCAGTATACACTGACACAACCATACCATACGATTCATGTCACCCCTTTCGCTAACATTTATTTAGATAGCATAACAGTACAGGTAACGTTGCACACATATATATATATATATATATATATATATATATATATATATATATATATATATATATATATATATATATATATATATATATATATATATATATATATATATATATATATATATATATATATATATATATGGGCAGTAAAAGGGTGCATTCGCTCTGTTCCACTGGTAGATCTCTTGGGGGCAGCAAGTGGAGGAACTATGGAAGAAAGCTCCTCTGAGCGTGAGCACGTTGGTGAGCAAGGGATGGCAACATTTGGGTGATGGTAGGGTCACCGATGAGTCGTATAGCTCTTTTCTGAATTGAGTCCAGGATAGCGAGTGTAGAAGCGACAGCGGACCCCAGATGTGGGAGCAGTATTCGAGGTTTGGCCTTATTTGTGAACTATATAAGGTATAGAGAGAGCATTGGTGCCAATTGGGATTTCGATCCACAGAAGTGCCAACAAGTGAAAAGGACTCATTACTTTGAATAACTTGGTTGTTCATTGTGATGGGTCTAGGACTAGTGTATCTCTTATGGGATAGAAAGCAAGACTGAGATTTGGTGGAGTTGAATTGTACAAGATTTCTACTTCCCCAGTCTAATATTTTTTGGAGATCCGCAGAGACAGAATCCTCCATGAGTCTGCGATCCTCATCAAATTGGGCTAAAGAGACAGGCTTAGAATATTGTGTATTTGAGTGGAGGGTGCTGTCGTCCGCGTAACTGTGAACTGGGTTGGATGTGCTAGAGAAGAGGTCAATGATGTAGAGATGAAACAAAGTAGGGGCTAAAGCTGAACCATGAGGGACTCTTGCAATAATAGAATACAGTTTAGAGGAATGGCCATTCACGACAACACAAATGGTGCGGTTGGAGAGGAAATTTTCTGTCCAGGTACAGAGCTTTGGTGGTAGGCCATAGGCCGGAAGTTTATTAAGCAGCGCTGCGTGCCAGACCTGGTCGAATGCTTTGGATATGTCTAGAGCGACAATCTGGGATTCACCGTGTAGTTCCATAGACTTGTTCCAAGAATGGGTAACAAAGGAAAGGAGGTCGGCAGTTGATGTGCGCTGACGGAATCCATACTGCCTGTCGTGGATTAGACGGTGTTTTTCCAGAAATTTTAGTAATTCGGAGTTTATATACTTTCCTATCACTTTAGAGACGACTGAGAGGAGAGAAATAGGCATGTAGTTGCTAGGAAGCGCTTTGGATCCTTTCTTGAGGACGGGTTGTTCTCGAGCAGTTTTCCAGTTACTAGGGAATATGACTATATTGTAAGCTGTCTGAAACAGACGAGTCAGGACAGGAGCAAGTTTTGTTGCGCATTTTTTGAGAACAGTTGCTGGGATCTCGTCAAGGCCAGAAGCTTTCCTGGTATTAAGAAAAGAGAGCATCTTTCGTACCTTTTTAGTTTTGAAAATGATATCCGTCATTTTATGCGCGACATTGGGGACTGTTGGTGGTTGAACATTTGGAAATGGGTTGAGAGTAGAATTGCCGGAGAACAACGAGGCAAAAACTTCAGCCTGCCCATGGCGGTAGAAACAATTTCATTCCCTGAAACAAGAGGTGAAAACGTGCTCTTGCAGAAATTACTCCCAATATATTTAGCAAGAGTCCAGAAGGGTATGATGCCGTTGGAGCTTGAGAGGACTTTGTTTTTGATGTGTTTATTAAACGATTTTTTTTGCCTTAGAAAGAATGCGGACATAGCGGTTTCTTGCGTCGTTAAATGCTGGACGGTTTCCCTGACTGGGATTGTGTAGAGCAGTTTTGTGAGTTTTGACCATTTCAAGTCTGGCCTTGTCACAGGATTTAGAGAACCAGGGCTTTTGAGTGGCTGAAGAGGTTTTTTGTGTACGTGGAATAAATAATTCCATGCCAGCTTAGATAATTTCGGTGACCTTTTGTGAGATATCAGAGGGGTCAGGATAAGAGAAGCTGACAGACGCCCATAGAAATGAGGAAAAGTAATTTCACATTTCGTCCCAGTTGGCGGGGTTGTAGTGCCAAACGATACGTGGGTGTGATGGCTGTGTGACCTCGGGTTGCATTGCGCAGGAAGCAGTGACCATGCCGTGGTCTCAGCGACCAAGGGGGGCGGTGACTGATGTCTTATAGCATTCAGGTTTTGTAGTAAGAAGGAGATCCAAGGGATTTGAGCTGTGTGTTAAGATGCGAGGAAAGTAAGTAGGTCGCTGAACCATATTGGTTAAAGAATTGCTGACTGCAAAGGCCTCCGCTGCTCTCCCTTGAGGATCGGTTTTTGAAGATCCTAGCCATTCCTAATTATGGACATTAAAGTCACCAGGAATAGTGACCTCGGAGGAAGGATATTCAGAAATCAGATGGTCGGTTTTTTCAGAAAGGTAGTCGCAGAGCTGGACAAAGTTGTTGTCGAAAGATGACCGGTAAATGCAACAGATGAATTTAGTTGCACCCCTGAGAGAGAGTTTCATCCAAAGTATGTCTTTTCTTCCAGCTTCTAAATTGGGGGGTCTGCTGCAGGGTAGATTGCTACCGGCGTATGCGCACACGCCTCCATGCAATCTAAAGGAAGTAAGGAGCTCATACCCCGGGAAATTAAGGTGATTAGTGGCTGTTATGGCACTGATTTGGGTTTCGGTGAGGAAGATAAGTTAGGGCCTATTAGCCTGGAGGAAATGGTGGACGGAGTTCAGGTAAGGTTAGGTTATTGATAATAAAAATCTTATTACTCGTTTTATTTTATTTCTACAAAAAATGGTGTTTCTTAATAGAGAATTGGGTTATCTTAAAAAAGTTCACAAAAAGTATCACACCACCAACCATCCAATTTCAAAATTTCGAAAGGGTAGCTACCCCTTAAAGATGTATAACGAGAGTGATCAGATTTTTATATTAAAAAAAAGTTATTTTTTGAATTTTCTTTAATAATGGTTACTTTAAATTTTTCTGTATTTATGCGTTACTTTATAGATACAGTGTATGTATTTAGTCGGACAGTAGTTTATGCAGTTTCGAAAATATATGAACTTAACTCTTGTAAGCAGTCCAAAGCCTATCATAATGTTTGTACACAATGACACCTTTTTATAAATTATCTTTGAAACAAAGAAAGGAGTTGGACACTTATAACACCCATATCCTAACAGGTAGCAATTATTCTGGTAAACATTTCCGCATCACTGGCCGTAAAACATAATCATTTGTTTTGTATCTACTTATTACTTATATTCTAGGTCACTGTTACAAAAATTACATCAGCAACTGCATATTATAGCATCAACAGACACCGTACTACCGGTGGACACAATCAGATTAATCAAATGTGAAAGTAAAAAGGCTTGGCCACTTTCATTGAGGCCGAAGATCTGGTACGAAAAGGGTGATCCAGAATATTGCATAACTCGCCATTATGTATTCCAACGGTATATAAGTAGTGTTATCATATGGACTTATCGTTTAAATGCTGTTCTTCCGATTTAGAATGTGATAACTTGTCGCAATACTCTCCAGGTTTTTACGTTATAATGTTTCTTCAGGTAAGTACATGTGACTTTTATTCATTTTTATGCAAATTAAAGGTTACATCTTTTAGTGGATTTTCTTTTTAAAAAAATCCATAATGTCCCGACTTTTGAATTTTGAAAAAATTTCTTCAAATGAGCGCTAATTGGGCCCCCTAGAACACATATCCGAGGACAGTTTCAATTTTTATATGTTTATATATATATATATATATATATATATATATATATATATATATATATATATATATATATATATATATATATATATATATATATATATATTTGTGTGTGTGTGAGTATATGTATGCGTATACCGGTAACTCAAAAAATAATGGACCGATTTTGATTAAATTTGGTGAATACCTTCCTTTTGCGAGTGGCTTGGATAAGTGCGTTAGGCAGGAAAATCGTTCCAGGTTTGCCCGGAAAATTTTGTGTTTTCTTTCGAAAAAAATTTATATCTCCGAAAATAACATAGTAAGGCCAACCAAATTTGGTGCACGGGTTTATATCATTACAGGTAAATTACCTACCAAATTTAGCTCTGTAGGTTAAAAGACAAAAAAGTTACAGGCATGTAAAGAGAAATAAATTGTAGTTTTCCTCAAAACGTCAAAGTCGCGATTTAAAACGTCAAAATTGGCAACATTTAGACAAAGAACTTGAAGCTAATACGGGCTATGGAAAGAAAATGTCTCAAGAAGAATGTTTTACAAACCCTGAAGTCTTAGTTTCAACCGTCATTGTCCTTCACTTTAGTAAAATATTTCCGAAAAATTTATTTCAAATAGACCCTTTCTCTGATGCTTTGGCAGGTCTTACTTATAGAGTTTGTCGTGTAATGGTATATAATTTTTGTCGAATTTTCGTAAAAAATCAATAAAGCTCAATATATACTTTATTATACATGATGCGAAAAAAATTATATACATTAATTATGGGGTGTCTAGCGCTACATCTTAAAAAATTATTTCTACAATAACAGGGTGGTCCATAAGTCGTTGGTGATACAAATTTTCTTTTTTCTTTTAATTGAACACGCCTTAGATTATTGCATTTTTGCATTTTTCATCGACATATAATGCATATTTGTAAGAAAAGAAATTCTGGACGCAGCAAGTGCGTTATGGTAGCGAATTTTCATTAAGTGGTTCAAATTTGAATAGCTCAATTTGCTATTAACGTATAAGGTTGACCAAGAAAGCAGTTTTTTCGGGGACACTTTAAGTTTGCTTTAGGAAATTTTTGTACCTTTTCAAACAATAAAGTTAGTTTGATGAAACATAGCACGTTGTTTCTATATAGGTTGTACTAATAACCAAATTTGATGCATGCTTTCCTAAAAAAACACACATATTTGCTATTAAAAACATTTTAATAAAAATTCACTACCATAACGCACTTTCTGCGTCCAGATTTTTTAAAATATAGACACAGCACATCTTATGTTTGCCTGCGATCTATTTAGTGTTTGTACTGTCCCATTGCGTTGCTTTTGTGGGGTATCTCGGTTATTAGTAGAGATGGAAGGTTGCGAGTTTCGGATTATGACACTGCTGACACTGATCTTCCAGAGATTCTTGAAATTTTCGCGTTGTTCAACGAATATTCTGGAAAATATTTCTGCAAGCAGCTTGAAAATCCCACTTCCGACACCAGTTGTTACGTACAACGGAGTTCTGGATTCGTTGACTAACAAAACACAGCTTTTCAAACTACTAATTTATTATTACCAACTATTTTCCAACACCAGTGTCAACTAAAATATGTCTCTCTATTATTAAATGTCCATAGAACTATATTCCACTATTCGCCTTCTATGATCGATTCTTAAACACCAACACTTACTGCTGACTCGCTTAATACTCTATGATCATTATTTTACACCACACCGACTTGATACTGAACTAACTTGCTCTGCAAACCGCTCGTCTATTTATACTGTCCATAGAGAGTCTAGACCTTCTACACTATTCTATACCTGTCACTTCTGGTCCCTTCTAGAAATATCATTCCAGAGTGTTCGCTCTTACCAACACACTGTATAACCGACATCTGACCATAGAAGCAACAAAGTCCAGAAACTTAATTCTCATAGACAAATGTGACAATATATATATATATATATATATATATATATATATATATATATATATATATATATATATATATATATATATATATATATATATAATGTTATCTTGTTGTGCATATATAGTAGGATATGCGTATAAGTTATAAGTGTAAAAGGTTGAGTGGAAGAGAGTATGGGATTCTGTGGACCTCGACGCTAACTCTGCCTTTTGGTAGTTTGATACTAACTATTAACTTTTTTTTCCTATTATTTATGTGATGTAATTTATGTATTAATATATCTATCTAACTGCCAATAAAATTAATTTAAAAAAAAAACAAATATGGATTCTTGGGGGCCTAATTTACGCTCATTTGAAGACATGTTTTTAAAATTCAAAAGTCGCGGTCGCCTCATAAAAGAATTTTTTCTGCGAAAATTAGCTAAAAATTATAGCCCGTTAAACAACAAACTTTACTAAAACTACCGCCAAAGCATCAGAGAAAGGGTCTATTTGAAATGAAATTTGTGGAAATACTTTAGTAAAATGAAGAACAATGACGGTTGAAGCTGAAACTTAAGGGTTTGCAGAACACTTCTTGCGACATTTTCTTTACATAATCCGTATTTGTTTCAGATTCTTTGCCTAAATGTTGCCAATTTTGACGTTGACGACACTTGTCGTACATCTCACTATGTTCTACGAGACTGGCTGTCTTTGGCCGAACTTGCTGTTGAGTGTATTCTGGATGTAATTTGGTATAGCGCACTGACGAGCTTCAATGAGAGCGAAACCGGTATGCGTTTCCAATTATAGTCAGAATGCACCTGGCCTTATATAGATGTAACCTAAAAATCAATATATCTCGGAAATTGTAAAAGATATATATCGAGAAGAAATTTCAAAGAGATTCTAATTTGCAATTAGACTAAGCAGAAAAATATAGGCTGTTCTATTTGAAATTACCAAGTTATGATATAAATAATTTGACCCAATTGGACACGTGGTGAATGAGTTACTGAAAATATTGACTGCGCTTTACTTAGAACCAAGCTTCCCCAGTCTCCTCACCAAAGCAAAATTTGGTTATCAAACACAGTAGTGACATTTTGAAAATTTTCGAAAAAATCGAATTACCTCGAAAACGTCGTATTTTTGACAAATGGTGCTATTATAAGGTTTGATTTAGAATTCGATGCGAAATCTAAAATTTTTATTATATATATAGGGTGTTCTATTTAAAATAACGGTGTACATTTTACTTTCGGCTTAACCAGAAGCGCCATATGTTTGAAAAAAATATCACATAACCGCTTCTGGTCAAACCCAAATTTTCTACTTCGAATTCGAACCAGAAAGTCATAAACTTCTAATGAACCCGACTCGCCAAACACCTTGTCTAATTTTTTTTTAACATAGCTGAGTAAATTGTATTTTTTGTATTTCTATAGTAGGTTATGGACAGTGAACAGGTTTTTAAGGACAATAGATCACACACCTTTTGTTTAATGAAACATCCCATATACTTTACTAACTTTATTTATATCGTCTTTCTATGATGATCTTATAGGGAACGTACCTTCAGTTTACATTTTATTTTTTCTGGTATGCCATAAAAAATACATGATGAAAGATGCCGTAATTATATATATATATATATATATATATATATATATATATATATATATATATATATTATAATGAACTAAATGATGATTGGAACCTGTGATGATCACTGATAAGTACAATACTGTACTTTTCTAGTGAATACTAATTATTTTATGTCATATTAAAAGCAATTAATTTTTAATAATGCAGTTACACAAATGGTATTTTGGTATAACTATGAAATCAAATTTGGTAGGTACATTCCTTTTGTAATTGGCTTGGACAAGTTTGATGGCCAGCGAAATTGTACCACTTTTTACGGGAAAATGTTCGGTTTTCTTTCGGAAAATGTTTGTATCGCCAAAAATAACAAAGCTAATGTAACCAGATTCAGTACGCAGGTTTCTACTATAAAACATATCGTACATACTAAAACTCAGATCTCTGGGTTGAAAGAAAAAAGTTTAGATGCAGCAAGTTCGTTATGCTAGTGAATTTTCATTAAAATGTTTTTAATAACTAATATGTCTTTTTTTATGAAAGCAGACATTAAATTTGGTTACCAGTGTAACACATATAGTAGAATCAATGTACCAGCAATTGTTCTCAAAAAATGCGCACCAGAACTTGCTCCTGTCCTGACTCGTCTGTCTCAGACATCTTACAATAGAGGCATATTCCCTAGTAACTGGAAAACTGCTCGAGTACAACCCATCGCCAAGAAAGGATTCAAAGCGCTTCCCAGCAACTACAGGCCTATTTCTCTCCTTTTAGTCGTCTCTAAAGTGATACAGCACCTATACGACGAACTTGATAGGGGTCAGCGCGTGGTGGCTGTAATGTTTAATCTCTCCGTGGCATTGAATACGCTAAATCCGTAACTGCTTGGGAAAAAGCTTCAGTGCCTGGGTATTCTGGGCCCTGTTTGCGACTGGCTGTTCTCAGTTCTAATAAATAGACAAATGGTAGTATCGGTGGATGGAGTGCAATCACGATCTTCTGATGTAAAGCTTGGAACTCCGTGTTTTGGGCCCGTTGATGTTTGTGTTGTATAGAAGTAGAGGTTGTCTATGTACACAGACAATAAGACAGTGGTCGTGTCAGGGTCAGATGCATGCTAGGTTAGCCAGTACGTTAACTCGTTACTATATGAATTCGGTAGATAGTGTGAGGCCAACCAGCACCTTATAAATGAACAAAAAACCGTATTTCTTGAAATTAGGACCATTCACGCAGTGGAGCTGTGGTATCGCAGGCCACAAGCGTGAGAATCCTGGAGGTAACTATTGACCAGCATCTTTCATGGTAAGAACATATTGAATTTGTATGCGGTAGGCTTATTCAGAAGCATTTCCTGATATTTCGACTAGAATTACTTGACTTCAAAGCACTGATGACTGTCTACTACTCGGAAGTTTATTTCTTAATATTATACAAGATTGTTGCTTGGAGACAATCAATTAAGGTGAAAAGAGTTTTTCTACTGCGAAAAAACAACAATAATAATGAGTTTTTTGTATGAGAGTAACATATTCTTGTATGGCGCTATTCAGGGACTCAAAGATAATGACACCAACATGCATTTACCTATGTAAATTGTTAAATTGTATTAATAGTATCAAATATAGGCTAACAAGGCAATTTAAGATGTAATCTTTCTCTACGCGCCACGGTAATTTGATTAGAATATGCAGTTCTGCAGAATGAGATACATAGAGTCGTCATTTTTTGCAGAGGCGGATCTTTACAACTTATATGTTCTCGTGTGCCACAAAGCTGAGAGGAACGACAATTAATAATTCTGTTTTGTTTGTTTAAAATGTTTTTTAGTGAATTTTCTTTAAAAAAAATCACTAATGAGGAGATCCCGACTTTTGAATTTTGAAAAAATTTCTTCAAATGAGCGCTATTTAGGACCACTGGAACCCAAATCCGAGGTCGGTTTCAGACTTAATATGTTTATATATATATATATATATATATATATATATATATATATATATATATATATATATATATATATATATATATATATATATTTACGTGTCACACATATAACTAAAAAAATAATGGACCGATTTTGATAAAACTTGGTGAGTACCTTCGTTTCGCAAGTGGCTTGGATAAGTTCGTTATCCAGGAAAATCCGCCGAGGTCTTCCCGGAAAATTTTGTGTTTTCTTTCGAAACAAATTGAAAAAAAAATTATATCTCCGGAATTAACAAAGTAAGGGCAACCAAACCATACGCGCATTTACATCATTATAGGTAAGTTACCTACCAAAATTTAGCTCTGTAGGTTAAAGGACAAAAAAGTTACAGGCATTTTAAAAAAAATTGGGGTTTCCTCAAAACGTCAAAGTCGCGATTTTAATATGAGCTATGAAAGGAAAATATCTTAAGAAGAATGTTTTACAAAACCCGAAATCTTAGTTTCAATCGTCATTGTCTTTCATTTTACTAAAATATTCCCAGAAAATTCATTTTAAATAGACCCTTTCTCTGATGATTTGGCTGTAGTGTTGGCTATAGAGTTTATCGGTTAATGGTATATCATTTTTGTCGAATTTTCGTAAAAAATCTTTAAAGTTCAACATATCCGTTATTATGCACGATACGAAAAAAATTTGTATACATTAATTATAGGGTGTTTTGAGCTACATCTTAAAAAAATTCACTAATGGGGAGATCCGTCTATATATATATATATATATATATATATATATATATATATATATATATATATATATATCGTACCGATAACTCAAAAAATAATGGACCGATCTTGATCAAATTTGATGAGTACCTTCCTTTTGCAAGTGGCTTGGATAAGTTCGTTGGCCAGTAAAATCGGACCAGGTTTTCGTGGAAAATTTTGTGTTTCTTTTCTAAAAAAAATTATATCTCCGGAAATAACAAAGTGAGGGTAACCAAATTTGGTACGCGTATTTGTATTATAAATAGTAAACCATGTACCAAAATTTAGGTCACTAAGTTTAAGGACAAAAAGTTACGTGCAGCTAAAGAAAAATTTTTAGAGTTTTCCTCAAAACGTCAAACTCGCAATTTAAAACGTCAAAATTGGCAATGTTTAGGCAAAGAACGTGAAACAAATACGGATTGTGAAAAGAAAAAGTTGCAAGAAGAGTGTTCTGCGAACCCTTAAGTTTCAGATTCAACCGTCATTGGCCTTCATTTTACTAAAATATTTACAGAAAATTCATTTCAAATAAACCCTTTCTCTGATGCTTTGGCTGTCGGTTTAGTTAAGTTGATGCTTTCGCTGTAGGTTTAGTGAAGTTTATGGTTTAACAGTCTATAATTTTAAGCTAATTTTTGTAGAACAAATTCGTTACTGCATTTTAGCATTTTTTATCGAAATATGATGCATGTGTGTAAGAAATAAATCTGGACGCAGTAAGTGCGTTTTGGTAGCGAATTTTCATTAAATCCTTCAAATTTCAATAACTTAATTTGCTATTAACGTAAGTTTTGTTGTTTAGCAAACCAACATTTAACTTTATTTTCGGAAAATTTTTGCATAAAGCGGCAAAGGCGTTTTGGTAGCGAATTTTCATTAAATGTTTCAAATTTCAATAACTCAATTTGCTATTAACCTAAGGTTCATTGGCTAGGAGACCAGTTTTCTCAGAAACATTTAAAGTTTATTTTCGGAACATTTTTGTACATTTTCAAATAATTATTTTGATAAAATATGGTACATTGTTTCTGCTATATAGGTTATACCGGTAACCAAATTGATGCCTGCTAGCATTAGAGCGATATATTTGTAATTAAATACATTTTTATCAAAATTCACTTCCATAACGCACTTGCTGCGTCTAGAGTTTTTTTGCATTTGTTTTCGTAGTTTTTTGTTTATTGTAGTAACTGACGTGCTAAACCGTTTGTAAATGGAATTATAGGAAAATAAAATATTGACCATTGACTATACAGTTTTAAGTAAGATGCTTTATTGTTGGTTTCAGTGTCTTATTTTCAATGGCCTATTGATCCTGGTACATTCTGCAGCTATCAGTTATTATCGATCGCCCACTCAGGAGTACACGCTAGTCCAAAACCAGAAGCGACAAGCTCCTAAACCCTTCGCAGCACCACCTAGCGAAAATCATCCCGCCAAAACAGCCATTGTGGAAGCGGAGTTCGACCATCATCCTCAATACTTGTTTGCGTATGAAGTTGAAGACAGCAAAACGGGAGACAGCAAACAGCACCAGGAAGTCAGAGATGGGGATACTGTGCAGGGAAGTTACTCGTTTATAGACGCCGCTGGTAGAAAGGTGACTGTAAAATATACCGCTGATAAAGAGCATGGGTACAGGGCTGTGATCAAGACTGAACCTTACAAGCTTTCCAAGAAGTTCAGTGATAAACATTAAGATTTAGTGTCAGTGTATGTAATATGGTATAGTTATTTATTGTTAGTATGTTGTGTTGTTAATGTTTAATTTGGTTTAGATGATAAAGTGTGTTTTGTGCTTGAATTTTTTGTATCTACTATATTTTATGATTTTAATTAAAATAATTAATTAAAAGCCTTTAAAGGACGTATTTTAACTAAGTGAAGACTGTAACCTGTAACGAGGACTAATAGGTATACTTGGGGAACACAAATTACCACAACATGTTTTTAAAGACCTGACGATCGTTTCACTAACACACTTAGCAGCATAAGAATATAAAAAATCTTCTGATGACACTAACCTTATCAATGAAACGATAGTCGGCTCTTCAAAAATATTCTGTGGTGATTTGGGTTCTCCGAGTGTACTTATGAACGTATTTTAAATTGGATATTTTACATTTAGATCCACTTGTTTTCCAAAAGAAGTCAAATTAATTTTTATCTACACAAATTTTTACAAAAATTTACATCCTATTCTAAAGTCACTACATTTTAGTGAATTTCCGTAAAACAAATTAACTAATGAGGAGACCTGACCTGACCTGGCCTGACCCGACCTGACCTGACCTGACCTGTCTAATTAAACAGCTGGGAGAAGGAAATGTTTGGACTGGCGTGATTGGCAAAAATCTGATACGCCTTCATTTTTTTCCTGATAACCTAAATGGTGAAGCTTATAAACATTTCTTATCACATGATCTTATCAGGCTACTGAATGACGTACCACTAGCGAACAGGCGTAATATGATATGCCAGCAAGACAGGTGTCCGACACACTATTGCCGTAAGGTGGGGTTGCTTAGGCTAGATGCATTATCACAACAACTAGAACCGTAGACCGGTTTCGCTCTAATTAGATCTCGTCAGTACGGCATACTAATTGCTGCGAAAATACACCTATAAAGTAATACGGCTATGGTAGCCAGCCTTCCAACACTAAGTGAGCGGTGAGACACGAACTAACGTGCCGCCACCTAGTTGCGGAACCTAGTAGTATGTTGTCACCCAGCTCCGAGTAACACAAGGTGTTAAAAATAGAGACTGTATACAACCAACGTTAGTTCATGTCTCACCACTCACTTAGTGTTGGAAGGCTGGCTACCATAGCCGTATTACTTTATAGGTGTATTTTCGCAGTAATTAGTATGCCGTACTGACGAGCTCTAATTAGAGCGCAACCGGTCTACGGTTCTAGTTGTTGTGAGAATCCATCTAGCCTTGCATACTTTGTCCCTATATTAGGGTAGAAATGGGCCAGGGCTTACAATTTATTAAATTGTTAGTTGGTTGTATACAGTCTCTATTTTTTAACACTTTGTGCTATGTGGAGCTGGCGTGACAACATACTACTTGGTTCCGCAACTAGGTGGCGGCACGTTAGTTCGTGTCTTACCACTCACTTAGTGGGGTTTCTATTGCATCACTTGTTTCCAAACTAATAGATTGGGAGAGTAGGACCAATACCGTGGCCGCCGAGTAGTCCGGATCTAACTCCACCAGATTTCTATGCTTTGGGGAATATGAAACAAATCGTGTACAAAGTGAAAATTCACACACAAGGACCATTGATTAACAGAATTCGACAAGGAGCAGAACATATTAACAACGATTTGTCTAGTAAGATCACTAAAATAGAAATTTCATACGGGCTTGTGCTTGTACAAAAATGGGGGTAACGATTTTGGAAACGGTTTGCGAAAATTTGTTAGTTCCTCCCATGTTACGAATTTTCAGCATATCCCCGTATTTATCATTGCCCAATCACACCAAAAAGTTGGATACTTGTGATAGACAATTAGCTTGTTTTTTTTCTTATCTGATAGACATCCCACAAAGATGATTTTTAATATTTTTTTCATTTGACATACTACAAAAATAAAGATGCAAAAAATATTTTAGAATGCGAATTTCATAATTGATTTCAAACACCACTATTTTGGCGCAATTATCTGTGACGTCACTGAACAGTATAAATGTCAACAATGAGCTTGCTTCTCTGTGTTTACATCTTGTGTTGCAAGTTATTGATTGAATCTTCTGCACTTGATTTTTTTTGATAATATGGAAAATAAAGCTTATAAATAGTGTGTAGTACCAATCTGTACAAATACGACTATAAAAACTCCAGAGAAACTATTTTTCATTATTCCAAAAGTGGCTCAAATTAGAAAGCACGGTGCAAAGTTATAAATCGGGATGAAAGGGAAAATCCACAGCTATCCGAGAAAACCGCCTTGTTGTGAAGGCCATTTTAATGTAAGTACCTCCTCATTTTCACAATGAATATTAGTGATATAAAGTTAAAATCCTTATCATACGTTATTTAGTTAGGTTGTAATTTTCACGTGGTCAAGGTAGACGTATTATTTCAGTTATAACAAGATATGGACAATTTTTGACAACATAAACTTATGGGGGATGTGAAACTGAGATTGACAAAACATCTAGTAACTCATAGGAGCTTAAAAGATACATCCAGAAAGAAATCGAATCTATTCCCCAAAATATGCTTGATTGATTTAGGACAGATTTCGTCTGTCATGTGATTGATAAGGGAGTTGGGCATTTAACACACAGCACCTGTTTAAAACCTGTGTCTCCCATTTTATTACGCAGACTTTACACTACTCAACCAGAAGAAACACAATAAACGAATAAAATTCACCACAATGTTGAGAAACAAGCGACCATACTTATCATACCATCAGGCAAATAAATACACGATATTGATTTACTATACATCTACGTCACGACCAAAAGGAGAACGCTTGATAATAATTCGAGTTTTTTTTAACCCTTAACCGGCGTGGCCAGAAATTTTAACACTCAGTGCGTTGCGGAGTCCTTGGGACTCCAAAATAAAACAAGTAGATAAAAATAAAATGTTAGTTTATCTTAGGTACCTAACTACTTCTGCGCAAATTAAACAAATTGTCAAAATTCAGTAGTGTATCATTACTACACTATTCCCTGTCTCTTTTGTGTTTAGGATCAACTTCAATTTAAAACTTAACCATAAAAATTAATATTTAAAGAGAAGCTAATATATATTTATTATCATGCTAGGAATGCAGCTACGCGCGACATCTATCCGCGACTAGCTGAAGCAGCGTGAGACCTGAACATGAACCAAAATGCCATTAATAGCAGCTGTCATTGACTAACCAACAGCAACCACATACTTCATCTATGATTTAAACATAAATGTTTCAAATTTGAATAGCTCAATTTTCTGTAACCCTAGAAAGCTGAATTTTGACACATATTAGGTCTTTCCCAAAGCAATATGTAGACCAAATTTTATCAAAATTTTCGGGAAAAAAAATTTTTTTTTGAAAGAAAACTCAAAATTTTCCCGGAAAACCCCGTCCGATTTTCCTGGCCAACGAACTCGTCCAAGCCATTAATAAAAGAAAGGCACTTGCCGAGTTTCATCGAAATCGGTTAATTATCTTTTGAGTTATCAGACGGATACATACATACATATATATATATATATATATATATATATATATATATATATATATATATATATATATATATATATATAAACATATAAAAATTCAAACTGACCCCGGATATGGGTTCTAGGGGTCCTAATTCGCGCTCATTTGAAAATATTTTTGCAAAGTCTCACCATCGATACCTCTCTATTAGTTAATTTTTTTTAAATAAAAATTCACTAAAAATTGCTTTTTTCAATCTTATTGAAAAAACTGCTTTGTTTTTGTTGTATAAATAATGAAAGACATGTAAGAAAACAACATTTATATTTATAACCAACTGAGTAACAAACTAAATCAAAGAAAATGTAGGACAAAAATATTGTGTTTTTTAACAACAATAAACGTTACTACTCTTAGTTTCTTGAAAACTGTAAAATTAAAAATGTTCGTATTAAAAAACATGTTCACTAAGGTCCAAGATACAAAAAATAGATTAAAGTAACTTCTTAATTAAAACTGTAAAAAACTGACATTGGTTTAAAAACGCCTACTATAAAAAATAATAAATTTAGGAGTCTTCTAGATTTTCAATACATTGAACACATATTTTTTAGAGCATTGCAAATAGGTTTATTGCATTCAACACACAAATTAACAGTTTTTCTTTTTAATTTTGGGTCACAGATGGAACAATACTTCCTCTGATTTCTAGGCAACACCTCTTGAGCATCAGCTGGTGCCTCAAGTGCCAGCTTCAAAATTCTGCAAATACCTGCTTTTAGCTCTCGTGGTAAATTTGTTTTCTGACATCTTTCACGAAGAAGCAGTTCATATAGTTGTTTGGCCAATAATTTTAAAAAAATCGACTCTGTCTTGCTGATTTGCGTTGGCACAAGACTGATTGATGATATATGCATATATTGAACACATATCCACAAATCTATAAAACAGAGCCATATGCCAACGTTGTGTTCTTCTGCTACAGCAATATTTACTGCATTTTTCATCTACAACATCCACTCCAGATTTTGTATTATTATAATAGGCATTAATTTCAGCAAACCGTTATCATCCTGTATGCAGTGATGCATCGAAGAAATCATGACAACAGCTTTGTTTTTCTTTGGTACTATAGAAATCAATGTTTTATTACTTGTAAAGCCATACAATGCAGATCCCACCTGTCATGTTTTTGAGGGTAAAAATTCCTTGGGTATTTCCCGTTCTTTTTTCATAGTTCCAACGTAAGTAAGTTTATTTTTGATGAGATAGTCTCTAAGCTCTAATGAAGAGTACCAATTATCAGCGGTAATGTTTCTGTTGCTTCCAAATATAGCCTTACAAAGGCGAATAACAGCTTGTGTTGGAATATAGTGAACCGTTTTTCTTCATCTGTAACATCTTTTAATGAATCAGTGCCCTTGCCACAGTAAATATATGTATTATATATGTAGTGGGTTCGAGCGTCTACAAGACATTGAACTTTTAACCCATATTTCACGGGTTTGCTCGGCAAATACATTTTGAATGTACACCTACACCGGAAGCCGACCAATATTTCACCCACAGTTGCATTAGCTCCCAACGAGTAAGCTGATTGTGAATTTCGATTGAATTTTTCATAAATATGTGAAATCGCTGCAGCTAGATCCGTTTTCACTCTTAGAATTCTTTCTTCGTGGGTATCGAACCTAATGCAAGTTAACAAAACAGCAAATCTTTTTGCTGACATTACCAGCCGCCTGTTGAAAAAATTGATTCAATAGCCTTGTTATTAGATTTAAATGCAGCAGTTAATAACAAAAGTTCCAGAAAATCATTTATTTCAACAGAATTTGTGTCCCTGTATTCTGTGCGATTCTGACTGCCTGATGACTTATTACGAAATTCTTGAATTTTCAAATTTGTATAATGCACAACGATATCCAGTATATCTTGTGAGAAAATTTCTGCCATGCATTCACCAGTTCAATTTTTGGTAAAGTACTTTTCTTTCCTGGCAACTTCAATATATTGCGAGCTGGTGCTCTTACCTATCGGGTTGGTTCAGTGGCAGCCCTGTTTTTTCCATAGAAATATTTCTTAACTGTATCAATTGGTTCATTACCCTCTTCACTTTCAGTAACTTGCATCTCATCTTGATCATCAGATTCACTGCCGTAAAGTTCACTAGCTGTTTCGTGATCACTTGTGATAGCATTATCAGTAGTAATATTGCTATCAGGATCACCATCTTGGTCTGACATGTCTGTCTCACATTCCTCAAACCATTTTAGCACAGTTTACTAAAAGTTAATATCTGTAATTCTAACTTTTTTGGATTGTCGGACATAGTTACTAAAATTGAAAATATTACACTAACTGTGTCGCGGAGTCCCACGGACTCTAAGACCTTTGTAATACACACTTGCTTTGATGATAGACTGAAGTCGACTGAGCACGTGACTGATCACCTCTCGACTGGAAGCTACTAAAGTACACGTGAGGCCTGATTAACAAATACAATAGTTACTAAACAGTTTATTCTTCCAAGAGTCCCAGAGACTCCGCAACGCCGGTAAAGGGTTAAAAGTCTTTTTCTGTCCACTATATATATATATTGGGTTGTTTCAGGCATATAACAATGTTCTATGTATGAAAAACTATTAGGTAAATGTTAAATTCATTTAATGTAAAATCCATGCAAATTGCCAGTTGTGCTATTAAAATAAACAATGAGAGCATTAAGCTTACTCTGGCTTTTAAAACTATTTAGTTTATATTTAAAAAAAACTCTGGACGCAGCAAGTGCGTTATGGTAGTGAACTTTCATTAAAATGTTTTTATTGCAAATATGTGTGTTTTCTTTTTAAGAAAGCAGGCATCAATTTTGGTTACTAGTATAACCTATATAGTAATAAAAACAATGTGCCATGTTTCATAAAGATAAGTTTATTGTATGAAAATGTACAAAAATTTCCAAAAGTAAACTTAAAGTGTTCCCGGAAAAACTCGTTTCTTGGTCAACCTTATAGATTAATAGCAAATTGGGCTATTCAAATATGAAGCATTTGATCAAAATTCGCTACCATAACGCACTTACTGCATCCTGAATTTCTTTTCTTACAAACATGCATTATATTTAGATGGAAAATGCAAAAATGTAATAACATAAGGCGTGTTTGATTAAAAGAAAAAAGAAAAGTTGTATCACCAACGACTAATGGGCCACCCTGTGATTGTAGAAATATGTTTTAAGATGTAGCTCAAGACACCCTATAATTAATATATACACATTTTTTTCACATCTTGTATAATAACGGATATATTGAGCTTTATTGATTTTTTACAAAAATTTGACAAAAATTATATACCATTAAACGATAAACTCTATAGCTAAAGCTAATGCATCAGAGAAAGGGTCTATTTGAAATGAATTTTCTGAAAACATTTTAGTAAAATGAAGGACAATGACGGTTTAAACTAAGACTTCAGGGTTTGTAAAACATCCTTCTTGAGACATTTGATTTCCATAGCCCGTTTAGATTCAAGTTATTTGCCTAAAGTTTGCCGATTTTCACGTTTTAAATCGCAACTTTGACGTTTTGAGGAAAACCCCACTTTATTTTCTTTAAATGCGTATAACTTTTTTGTCTTTTGACCTACATAGCTAAATTTGGTAGGTAACTTACCTATAGGGATATAAACCCTCGTACCAAATTTGGTTGCCCTTACTTTGTTAATTCCGGAGATATACATTTTTTTCTAAAGAAAACACACATTTTTCCGGGAAAACCTGGGCAGATTTTCCTGGCTAACGAACGTATTCAAGCCATTTGCAAAAGTAATTTATTCACCACATTTAATCAAAATCTGCATATTATTTTTTGAGTTATCGGTGTGATATATATATATATATATATATATATATATATATATATATATATATATATATATATATATATATATATATATATATATATATATATATATATATAAACATATAAAAATTAAAACTGACCACGGATATGTGTTCTGGGGGCCTAATTAGCGTTCATTTGAAGAAATTTTTTCGAAATTCAAAAGTCGGGATCTCCTCATTAGTGAATTTTTTTTAAAGAAAATTCACTAACAAGCAGCTTATCGTGCAATATTAATCCCAGATAAATTTTATATTTTAATTTTTATTGTACCTGAACAGGATCTCAGTTTTCAGACACCTGTTCAACTAATTAACATAAGCCCAAGGTAAATCGAAAATAAATACAATATGTGTTAATACGATATCGTCTTAGATACAAATTTACATTTACATATGTGATAAATTATTGATTAAGATATATTTAAGAAACATTATTGATACAGGCTGCCCCATAATTAATTGGACATTAGCTAAGGGGTGATCGCTGGCACAAAAATAAAGCAATTGGGCTCAACATGCCTTACTGTTTTACTCATATTCGTTTTACATGGTGTTTAAATAATGTTTCTTAAAACTATTTTATCAAATATCTTGAAAGTGGTTCAACATATTATTATGAAGTGTAGCATGGTATTATTAGGCATCATACGTAATACGATGACGGTATCAATTTCATCACTGCCGCTTGGTGGCGCTACCGACAGCAACACTGGTCCATTAACATGGTCATAATTTTTTGTCCACCCTGTATGCACATCTTAGAACAAAAATAAAGGAAGCTCATTTAGTTTCACACAAAAAAGATATACTATTTTGAAGTCGAAAAAGTTGACCGTTTTCAAAATAAACGTACTTTTTCAATGAAAACCCAAAATCTGTATTTAATTTGTTGCTAAGTATGTTATGGTAGCAACTAGGAACTTGTTTCCTATAACTTCTCAAAATCGACTGACGTTAAGCAAGTATGTAAGGCTAGATGCATTCTCACAACAACTAGAACCATAGACCGGTTTCGCTCTAATTAGAGCTCGTCAGTATGGCATACTAATTGCTGCGAAAATACACCTATAAAGTAATACGGCTATGGTATCCAGCCTTCCAACACTAAGTTAGTGGTGACTATGTCGCCACCTAGTTGCGGAACCAAGTAGTATGTTGCCACGCCAGCTCCAAATAACACAAAGTGTTAAAAAATAGAGATTGTATACAACCAACTAACAATTTTTGTAAATTGTTAGCCCTGGCCCATTTCTACGCTAATATAGGGACAAAGTATGTAAGGCTAGATGCATTCTCACAACAATTAGAACTGTAGACCGGTTTTGCTCTAATTAGAGTGCGTCAGTACGGCATACTAATTGCTGAGAAACCACCACTTACTCAGTGTTGGAAGGCTGGCTACAATAGCCGTACTACTTTATAGATGTATTTTCGCCACAATTAGTATGCCGTACTGACGAGCCCTAATTAGAGCGAAACCGGTCTACGATTCTAATTGTCGTGAGAATGCATCTAGCCTTACATACTTTGTCACTTTGTCCCTATATTAGGGTTGAAATGGGCCAGGGCTAACAATTTACTAAAATTGTTAGTTGGTTGTATACAGTCTCTATTTTTTTAACACTTTGTTTCATTTGGAGCTGGCGTGACAACATACTACTTGGTTCCGCAACTAGGTGGCTACACGGTCACCACTCACTTAGTATTAAGCAAGTATATTTAATTGTGACTTTATTCTTGTTATTTGCGTTAAAATGCTCATTTTATACCAAAAACAAAAATACAGGAAGACAGAGTGTAATTGATGCTAATGTGGAAGATGAAATCATAGTTAGTATTGTAAAAGACGCGGAAACCAGCACGAGACGTGTTAGTGCAGCAACGGGTATAAGCAAATCTTCGGTGTCCAGAATCACACGCAAATAAAAGCTGCATTTTTTTTTATTTCAACAACACACCACGAGGGCTTACAGCCTAAATACTATCGTACCATGGGTGTCGACAAGGAGGAAAGAGGCAACTTGTTAATTCTGTACTTGAAGGTTTGGAGGTTCGGAGGACAAGGAAAAACATGTGCCGGCAAGGCTTTCCACAACTTGGAAGTCCTCCTGGCAAAAGACCAGGCATAACAAGATGTTCTATGTCTGGTGACCTGGACAGTAAAAGGGGGCATTCGCTCTGCTCCCCTGGTAGATCTGTTGGGGGCAGCAGGTGGAGGAACTATGGAAGGAAGCTCCTCTGAGCACTGCCCGTGCAGATATTTATAAAAGAGAGAGAGGTCACTAACGGCACATCGGTGGGCAAGGGATGGCAGCCTTTGGGTGAGGGTAGGGTCACCAATGCTAGAGAGGAGGTCATTGATGTGGAGAAGAAACAAAGTAGGGGCTAAAGCTGAACCTTGAGGAACTCCTGCATTAATTGGATATAGTTTAGAGGAATGGCCATCCACAACAACAGAAATTCTCCGGTTGGAGAGGAAGTTTGCTGTCCAGGTACATAGTTTTGGTGGTAGGCCATAGGCCGGTAGTTTATTAAGCAGATCTGCGTGCCAGACCTGGTCAAACGCTTTGGATATGTCTAGAGTGACAATCTGGGATTCACCGTGTAGTTCCATAGACTTGTTCCAAGAATGGGTGGCAAAGGAAAGGAGGTCGGCAGTTGATCTGCGCTGGCGGAATTCATACTGCCTGTCGTGGATTAGACTGTGTTTTTCAATAAATTTTAGTAATTCGGTGTTTATATACTTTTCCATCACTTTAGAGATGACTGAAAGGAGAGAAATTGGCCTGTAGTTGCTAAGAAGCGCTTTGGATCCTTTCTTGAGGAGGGGTTGTACTCGAGCAGTTTTCCAGTTACTAGGGAATATGCCTCTATTGTAAGATGTCTGAAACACACGAGTCAGGACAGGAGCAAGTTCTGGTGCACTTTTTTTTCAGAACAATTGCTGGGATCTCGTCAAGGCCAGAGGCTTTCCTGGTATTAAGAGAAGAGAGCATCTTTCGTACCTTTTAGCGAATTTTTTTTTAAAAAATTCGCTTATGGGGAGATCTGTGTTTATATATATATATATATATATATATATATATATATATATATATATATATATATATATATATCCGACCGATAACTCAAAAAATAATGGACCGATCTTTTTTGCACAGTACCTTCCTTTTGCAAGTGGCTTGGATAAGTTCGTTAGCCAGGAAAATCGGACCAGGTTTTCCCGGAAAATTTTGTATTTTCTTTATAAAAAAATTCATATCTCCGGAAGTAACAAAGTAAGGGCTATTAAAAACATTTTTATGGAAATTCACTTCCATAACACATTTGCTGCATCTAAACTTTTGAAAAATGTTTATATATTTTCAAACAATAAATTTATTTCGATGAAATATGGTACATTGTTTCTACTATATAGGCAACCAAGTTTGATGCCTGCTTTCATCAAAGAATGACATTTGCTATTAAAAATATTTTTTTAGTTTTGAAAATGATGTCCGTCATTTTATGCGCGACATTGGGGACTGCTGGTGGTTGAACATTTGGAAGTGGGTTGAGAGTAGAATTGGCGGCGAACAACGAGGCAAAAAGTTCAGCCTTGCCCAGGGCGGTACAAACAATTTCATCCCCTGAAACAAGGGGTGAGAACTTGCTCTTGCAGAAATTATTCCCAATAGATTTAGCAAGAGTCCAGAAGGGTTTGCTACCCTTAGAGCTTAAGAAGACTTTGTTTTTGATGTGGTTATTAAACTGTTTTTTTTTTGCCTCAGAAAGAATGCGGACATAGCGGTTTCTTGCGTCGTTAAATGCTTGACGGTTTTCTTGACTGGGATTGTGTAGAAGCGTTTTGTGAGCTTTGACCTTTTCAAGTCTGGCCTTGTCACAAGATTTAGAGAACCAGGGCTTTTGAGTGGCTGAAGATGTTTTCTGTGTACGTGGAATAAATAAATCCATACCAGCTTGGATAATGCATCTGCATCATTTCACTCGTCTTCAGCAGCTTTTACCGCAGGATTTACCAAGAAGACTTCAATTTTGCCAGTTTATGCAAGAAGCTATTTAGAGGATCCAATGTTCTACAATAAAATTTTATTTACTGATAAAGCCTCATTTACCAGAAGAGGTATGTTCAATTTGCGGAATAGCCATACCTATATGACTGAAAATCCTCATGCTATCGCGAAAATAATTTTCAACATGAATTTTCAATAAACATTTGGTGTGGCATTCCTGGAAATTGGATTGTGGGACCATTTGAACTTCCATCTAGACTTAACGGAGCAACGTATCTCTTGTTTTTGAGAGATAATATACCGATCATTCTAGAAGATGTACCTTTAACTTTAAGGAGTGACTCTTGGTTCATGCATGATGGTGCTCCAGCACATTACATCCGAGATGTGCGAAATTATTTAGATTTAATTTACCCTCAAAGGTGGATTGGTAGGGGTAGTACGCACCCACGGCATGCGCGTAGTCACGACTTAAATCCGCTAGATTTTTACTTTTGGAGTTATTTAAAGTCACTCGTCTACAAAGATCAAATAAACAACCGCCAGCAATTATGGGAGGAGATCGTTAATGATATCAGAGGTCAACAAAATTCATTTTTTTAAGGTAAGAGATAATTTTAATAAACGAGTGAGAAAATGCATTACCGTAAATGGTGAACACTTTGAGTACTTACTGTGATTTGTTGTAGTTTTGCTTCTAAAGTTGCAGTTTAATTTTAGACTAATTTAATTTGGTAGATTAATGGAATTTGTAACAATCTTTCCGATATCCATTTTGTTAACTATTTGTTTTTAATTGATAGTTTTATATATGTTATTTTATTTTATGGCTTTGTTGAATTCTTAATAAAAATGTTTCTTTTGATTACTTTATTTTATTGTGCTAAAAATTATCTACAACAGATGCACATAATTTGCATTAAAATCGAAGCCTTTGAGAATACATAATGTTTGCGCATAATCGTTAATTTAATTTCAAAAAAAGTACGTTTATTTGGAAAACGGTCAACTTTTTCCACTTCAAAGAAGTATACCTTGTTTGTGTGAAACTAAATGGGCTTTCTTTATTTTTGTTCAAAAATGTTCTACAGAGTGAACAAAAGAATATATCCATGTTAATGAACCAGTGTTGCTGTCTGTAGCGCAACCAAGCGGCAGTGGTGAAATTGATACCGTCATCGTATTACGCATGATGGCTAATAATACCATGCCACATTTCATAATAATATGTTGAACCTGTTTCAAGATATTTGAAAAAATAATTTTAAGAACAAATATTTAAACACCATGTAAAACAAAAACGAGTAACATTTTACTAAGGCGTGTCGCCACCAAGTTGCGGAACCAAGTAGTATGTTGTCACGCCAGCTCCAAATAACACAAAGTGTTAAAAAATAGAGACTGTATACAACCAACTAACAATTTAGTAAATTGTCAGCCCTGGCCCATTTCTACCCTAATATAGGGACAAAGTATGTAAGACTAGATGTATTCTCACAACAATTCGAACCGAAAGGCTGGCTACTATAGCCGTATTACTTTATAGGTGTATTTTCGCAGCAATTAGTATGCTGTACTGACGAGCTCTAATTAGAGCGAAACTGGTCTACGGTTCGAATTTTTATGAGACTCCATCTAGCCTTACATAGTTTGTCCCTATATTAGCGTAGAAATGGGTCAAGGCTGACAATTTACTAAATTGTTAGTTGGTTGTATACAGTCTCTATTTTTTAACACTTTGTCTTATTTGGAGCTGTCGTGACAACATACTACTTGGTTCCGCAACTAGGTGGCGGCTCGTCCACCACTCACTGAGTGTTGGAAGGCTGGCTACTATAGCCGTATTACTTTATAGGTGTATTTTCGCAGCAATTAGTATGCCGTACTGACGAGCTCTAATTAGAGCGAAACCGGTCTACGGTTAGAATTGTTGTGAGAATGCATCTAGCCTTACTCACTAAGGAATGTTGAACCCAATTGCTTTATTTTTATGTGAGCTATCACCCTTCATCTAATGTCCAATTGATTATGGGGCACCCTGTATATAACTCAATGTATCTTTAATGGGCAAGACGCGCTATTTAATACTTCTATTTTATTCAAATATGCAAGAAGGTTAACAAAATTATATTTTATTAATTCTCTGATACTTGTGGGTTCAAATTTGTTTTATCCAATAAATATATGTATTTACACATTAATGCCACTTAAATTATAATTCATGTATATGAGGTATTATTTCCATAATAACGAAAATTCAAAATCATATTAATTCTGCTACTCATCCAACAAAGATGTTTAGGTGGGTTTTCTTATAAGTTCAGGCACGCATTTAAAATTGTTGTGCAAGTAGCTATTTGCAAGTATTTGCTCACAGACAAGAGTTTGTAAGCATATAATTAATATATTTGCTCTACTTAGCACAATTTGTACAGTCTTTGTGAAGAAACAAGAAACAAGTCCTGCAATACGTTATCAAATCGAATTTTCATTACATATTATTTTTTGCGAATTTTCATTAAGAAAAATTCGATCAAAAGCTACAACCCAAAACCAAGTAAAATTTATATATATATATATATATATATATATATATATATATATATATATATATATATATATATATATATATATATATATATATATATATATAGTTAAATGATGCTTTTTTGGCTTTACAATAAAAAAATAAGTTTATTTAAAACCGAAAAGTACAATTAAATAGCAATTAAGTGATTAACTACAAGTTACAACCAGCGAACTATAAACATTGCTAGTCGTGAACAAGTAAAGAATGGATCTAAATCTAACATAACTGATACTTATAAACTAAGATTGGTTATTATGCGGTTTCCTAATGAACTTTGTAACGCCTGTGGTCGATGTCTTGCTGAGTGGACGATATCGGAATGGATATCGTGGTATTGGTCTTACAGCAATCGGCTGCTTCTGCTTAAGTTTAAAGATAGAAGAAACTACTTTAGATTCATTTTTATAGAGACTTTCCTTGATTTTGTTTACATTTCTACTGTATTATGCGACAGCATAATATATCTATGCTGCGCTAAAACAAGATTTTTTCCAAGCTTGATTGAAATCAGTTTAGTATTTTTTGAGTTATCGCTACATGAATACATGCGTACATATATATATATATATATATATATATATATATATATATATATATATATATATATATATATATATATATATATATATATATATATATATATATATATATATATATATATATATACTGATTTCAATCAAGCTTGGAAAAAATCTTGTTTATGCTTAAGTTTTTTCGATGGAAAATCGGGGAAAACTTTTTGAAAACGCTATTTATTTGTAAGTATCAGAGTAACTGGAATCAGACTTTACGTGTGACTAGAAATAGTGCAAATAAACCTATGTTGTGAATTTTAAATAATTTGGTACACAATATTTAGAATTTTTTGTCAAATTAAAAATAAAATCAGAAAGACATTGAGACGACTTGGTGGTTAAAGTTCAATGCCTGACAGACAAGGTGGTTAATTGCCACACGTAGATTGAATTATACAACAGGTATAAACCATATATCAACGGTAATCAAATTAAATATATACCAGGCACAACACATACTACCCGAACCAACAATCGTGAAATCTCGGCCGTATTATGGAAAATGACAGACGACATGAAATTAAAAATTTGCCAAGTAATTATTATTTAACTGGGAAATGCAATGAATTATTAAAAGACACTATACTTGTAGCTTTATGAACGGCCTCAAATACAGTTTTAGCGCAGCATAGATATATTATGCTGTCGCATAATACAGTAGAAAGTAAACAAGATCAAGCAAAGTCTCTATAAAAATGAATCTCAAGTAGTTTCTTTTATCTTTAAACTTAAACATAAGACGTCATATAAGACCGAAACTGTCGTGGGATGTGTTTCAATGGTAATTCTACTAATTGTGTAATTAATTGGTACGTATACTTTGAATATAATATCCCGGACATGAAGCCGATCTAATGTATCATGTAAACAAAACGTTAGTTGACATATGCCTAGATGACTGAGAGGCATCGCGCTTGCCTTGTAAGCAGAAGGTTACACGATCAAATCTAACTCGATGGATGTATGCGTTTTTATGTTTTATTTTGACATTTGGAGAAACAATAGTGCACAGATTTTATACGTTTTGAACAAGATCTAATTTTGGTTTAAAACGCCTAAATAAGCTTGTCACCTTTGAGTCTCAAATTATAATTTTGTTATTGTTGATATTGAAAAACCCGGTTTGATTAGGTTGACTAAAACGAAATCATACTGGCGATTAATAAGGAAAAATAACTGCTACGTTTATAATTTGGCAGATACTTTAATTTTCTAAATATGAGTTAGGTTTCCTTCTGGAAGTCTTCTGTGTAACTTTAGTGAAATTTGTAATACAAGTTTCTTTTAAAGAGACTTACACTATCTACAGATATAGCAAAGTTTAGTTCTTTAGCTTAATATAAAATTGAGTTTTGGGCATTTTTCTCAAAAGGAGTTAGAAAGATATCTATGGTAACACTTTCGAAAGAATTCTTCAAATGTGCGCATACTAGGACCTTTAAAATCGGTCTGTGTAAGTTTAACGTATTAACTTTACTAATATGCCGTATAATAATCGTGTACAATTATTATGAAAATTCGCTACTATAATGCACTTGCTGCGTCCCGAAATGTTTACTAATTACAGACCTACAGACATTTACTATTGCTTTACGAATGTTTATCTTATCTGCAACCGGTTTCAACTTTTACGGGCTCTTCAAGCAGAACAAAATTTAAAATATTTTTAGGGGGTTATGTGCATAGATTGTCCCTATGGGCCACCTAAGGAAACACATCTTTATAAAGTCTGGACGCAGCAAGTGCGTTCTGTGAATTTTCATAGAAATGATCTGGCACCAAATATTTTTTATAACTTTTTTTCTTGTAACATGGAAATCTAAATTCTGGTGTATAGTTTACTATTTATATCATAAACCTAGCCACCAAATTTGGTTACCATAGCTTTTAGTGAATTTTCTTAAAAAAAATTCACTAATGAGGAGATCTCGACTTTCGAATTTTGAAAAAATTTCTTCAAATGATCGCTATTTAGGACACCCGGAACCCAAATCCGAGGTCAGTTTCAGACTTTATATGTTTATATATATATATATATATATATATATATATATATATATATATATATATATATATATATATATATATATATATATATATATATATATATATATATATATATATATATTATATATTTATGTGTCACACCTATAACTTAAAAAATAATGGACCGATTTTAATAAAATTTGGCACATACCTTCCTTTCGCAAGTCGCTTGGATGAGTTCGTTAGCCAGGAAAATCCGCCGAGGTTTTCCCTGAAAATTTTGTGTTTTCTTTCGAAAAAAATCTATATAAAAAAATTTATATCTCCAAAATTAACAAAGTAAGGGCAACCAAATTTCATACGTGGGTTTATATCATTAGAGGCAAGTTGCCTACCAAAATTTAGCTCCGTAGGTTAAATGGCAAAAAAGTTACAGGCATTTAAAGAAAAATAAATTTGGGTTCTCCTCAAAACGTCAAAATCGCGATTTTAAACGTCAAAATTGGTGAGTACATTCCTTTTGCAAGTGGCTTGGATATGTTCGTTATCCAGGAAAATCCGACGAGGTTTTCCCGGAAAATTTTGAGTTTTCTTTCGAAAAAAATTTATATCTCCAAAATTAACAAAGCAAGAGCAACCAAATTTTATACGCGGGTTTATAGCATTATAGACAAGTTACCTACCAAAATTTAGCTCTGTAGGTCAAAAGACAAAAAAGTTATAGGCATTTAAACAAAAATAAATTGGGGTTTTTCACAAAACGTCAAAGTTGCGATTTAAACGTCAAAATTGGCAACATTTAGGAAAAGAACTTAAATCTAATACGGGCTATGGAAATAAAATGTCTCAAGAAGAATGTTTTACAAACCCTGAAGTCTTAGTTTCAACCGTCATTGTCCTTCATTTTAATAAAATGTTTCCAGAAAATTCATTTCAAATAGACCCTTTCTCTGACGCTTGGCAGTAGCCTTAGCTATAGAGTTTATCGTTAATAGTATATAATCTTTGTAGAATTTTCGTAAAAAAAATCAATAAAGCTCAATATATCTGTTATTATACCAGATATGAAAAAAAATTGTATATATTAATTATAGGGTGTCTTAAACTACATCTTAAAAATTTATTTCTACAATCACAGGGTGGCCCATAAGTCGTTGGTGATACAAATTTTCTTTTTTTTAAATCAAACATGCCTTATGTTATTGCATTTTTGCATTTTCCATCGAAATATAATGCATGTTTGTAAGAACAAAAATTCTGGACGCAGTAAGTGCGTTATGGTAGCGAATTTTGATCAAATGCTTAATATTTGAATAGCTCAATTTGCTATTAACCTATAAGGTTGACCAAAAAACGAGTTTTTTCGGGAACACTTTAAGTTTACTTCGGAAATTTTTTTACATTTTCAAACAATAAAGTTATTTTGATGAAACATGGCACATTGTTTTTACTATATAGATTATACTGGTAACCAAATTTGATGCCTGCTTTCTTAAAAAAACACACATTATTGCTATTAAAAAATAGTTTTATGAAAATTCACTACCATAACGCACTTGCTGCGTCCAGAGATTTTTTACTTTTTTTTTAATAAAAGAAAGAAACCTCTAAATTTTCGCGGAAAACCTGGTCCGATTTTCTGGCATCCAAGCCACTTACAAAAGGAAGGTACATGCCAAATTTTATTAAAATCGGCCATATATTTTTTGAGTTATCGCTGTGATATATATATATATATATATATATATATATATATATATATATATATATATATATATATATATATATATATATATATATATATATATATATATATATATATATATATATATATATATATATATATATATATATATATATATATATATATATATATATATATATATATATATATATATATATATATATTGTCACACTCATATCTATGAGAATTACGTTTATGAGCTTTGTTACATCTATGGGCAGAAGCCGGTTGTAAAGTGTGTTGGTAACAGCAAACACTCTGGAATTATGTTTTTAGAAGGGACCACAAGTGACACGAGTGATGTAAAAAGGTATAAAATCTCTATGGACAGTGTAAATAGGTGATCTGCAAATAGAGGAAGTTAGTTCAGTATTAAGTTAGTGTTGGTGCAGAATAAGTGATCATAGAAGGCGAACAGTGACATATAATTCTATGGACATTTGTAATAGAGAAATATTTTAGTTAGTGTGTTTATGAACGGGAAATAGTTGGTTATAATAAATTAGTAGTTTGAAAAGCTGTGTTTTATTAGGCAACAAATCCAGAAACCCGCAGGTCGTAACAACTGGTGTCAGAAGTAAGGGTTTCAAGCTGGTAGTGAAAATATTTTCCAGAATAATCGTTGAACAACGTGGAAATTTCAAGAATTTTTGGAAGATCAGTGTCGGCACTCATTTATAACTGGGTGCGTTTTTGAAACAGAATAAACTGTGTACCAGCTTTAAGTACGTATATGGCTAAGACACTTAGCGCAACAGCCAATATGGACACCCAGCTATTGAAAATGATTTAAAAAATGAACGAAGAAGCTAAATTACCACGAGAACAAGTTGAATTGGCACGAAAAGAGGCAAAGGAAGAAATGAGAAAAGGAGATGAAGAAGTCAGAAAAGGAGATAAAGAATTTAGAAGAAGATATGAGCCAGAAAAAAGATGGAGAAGAAAAACAAGAGCTACGAAAGAGACGAAAAAAACAAAGAATTATGCAAGAACAAGCCAGCAGAATAGAGAATATTACTTCATGTGTAGACAAGCGAATAAATTAGGTAAAAGACATTTTCCAGCAAGTAGAGAGCCGAGTAAGAAGTGCCAGTGACGATGTAGAGAAGATGGTAGAACATATGCGGCCTACGTCTCATGGGAAACCAATAAGAGCTCACCGAGCGAATGTATTGCGTTTCAGGAACTGCGGCAAGGTGGGACCTATAAGGGGCGAATGTTGAGCTCTAAAATCACACGCAAGGGAGCAAGTGAAGCTAAGGCCAGTAACCGTTTCTCAGGTTAGCGCTTCTGGCAGCGCTCTCATCATAGATGGATACGTAAGCGATAATAAGACCCAGATGGTCGTCTACACAAGCGCACCTAGGACAATTATTCGCCGCGACATGGTTACAAGATGGCGAGTAAGAAAGCCAGATAGAGTGTACAGAATAAATGCAGCCGGTGGTGATCGGATACAGATATTTGGCAAAACTGACGTCGAGCTGCAGATTGGGTCATGGAAGGCAAAGCATATTCACCGCCATATAAGACCCGATTATAATTGGCTTTGACATACTTCAAGGTCAGTGCGCTAAACTTGATCTTGGCACTAACATCTTGACTATCGGCGGTGAAGAAATAATAATGTTGCCTGGCGGTAACCTGCTAGTACGGAAAATCACCATAGAGAAAAATAGCAACATCTGCCGTGAAACTGTCATTCCTTTGAAGAAAGCTGTGACAAAGAGAGACGACACAGTTACTCAGCCAGAAGCAACTAGAAAAGAAATTATGGGAAAAGTACAAGACGAAGAGTGTAAGGACCATGTAAGTGTGAATTCAACCCAGAAAAAGATTAGTGAACACATTTCTTGGAACAGAGCTGATGTCGACAGGAATAATAGGGCCTGCAGAGCTATTTGTTCAAGTAGAAACACCAGAACAAAAGCAATTGTGCGGAAGAACCAGTGCAACGTAAGAACTTCGCTTGAAAAGAGCTGCAAAATGTTGCCGATAAGGAAAGTCATCCATTCTTCTGTAAGAATGCACATACGATTAGAAAGCAACCGCATGAAGACCCGTTATGACGTGCGAGCTAATCTGGCTAATTTTAAAGAAGGTTTTACAATCCAGTACGACGCAAGGAATTGTCACCACAACTACACAAATTATGGGAAGGTGGTCAGAAGGATCAATGACGTTGTCTGTCACATTCAGAGGAGCCCAAAGAGCAAGATTAAGGTGATCCATATGCACAGGCTTACTGCATACCAAGAGATGTCCGAATTCAACTGGGACGATGAAACACTATCAGCCGGGAATAGTAAGCTTTAGACCCTACCTTAATTATTCAAAAGAAATATAGAGCAACTTTACTCAGTCTTGACTTGCAAATTTATAATTTGTATTAGCAATTAGCCCGACAGAGACGAGACAAATTTTAGTAACTCGGGAAAGCTAAGAGTAATTTTTATTAATTCATCAAAGACAAGATTAAGATGTTACCGCGTCAGCTTCTAAAGATAATTAACGTGGATACTTACTATTTTAAGTCAGTCTTGACCAAAGTGTCACATTGATTAGGCCTTCAGTTCAAAACTTTTTGTTCCGTAGGTGTTTGTTGACGAGATATCTAGATAATCAATATTATAAAGTCGTTGCACTTGGGAGAACTAGGTAAGGAAGTTGTTGTTTAATCAAAGAGCAAAAGTAAAACACAATTATGAGTTTTTTATTAACCATTAAAATATATGGCTTGGCATGGTATGCATGGTTTTGTGAAATTTAAATCACTAAATCCTTAGCAAAAAGGCAAAAGAGAAATACTAGCCGCAAATAAAAAAGTTCTTAAATGTAATTATAGATATTTTTTATTTTGTTTTCTGGCCAGATAGATCTGCAAAAATTGTTTGAGTAGCGTGCCTATTTGCAAGATAAATTAGTGTGATTCTAATGTCCTCCTATTATTCTGCTATTTTGTATAATGCATGTTTGTCAGGAATAAAAACTTTTTAGTGTTCTTGTTTTCGAGTTATTTCATTGTCTTGTAACTTTTCACATCTTTGGCGCATATCGCAAATTATGATATGGCATTTTTACCAATAGATAGCGAATCACATGAAAATGACGCCTTTAGACATGCTTTTGTTTATATGATTTGTTAACTTTTCTACTTTTTGAAACAATGAAGTTATTTTGATGAAATGTGGTACATTGTTTCTACTATACAGGGTGGCGCATTGAAAACGAAACAGACCGATTTGCGTCCAGAGAAATTTTCTTTTAAGAATCGCTGAAATACGTCAATTTTAATATTGAGGGGGACATGTTTTGACGTAAAAATCAACTTTGTCAACCCCTTAAGAGTGGTGATAACAACCCTTATATTTTAAATAGGGAACATGGGTCGAGTGTTACATCATTTGAAAGCTCTTTCTTTTCTGAATTCAGCACACTAATTTTTTTGAAAGTTTTATCAACTCGTTTAAAAATTATTCACAGTCGAAGATGCAAAAACGCATTTCACTCATTCCTATAATGAATGTGCTGATAGTCAATGTTTTGTTGGTTTGTAAACAAAAAATTGACTATGAGAACATTTCTTATCGGAATGAGAGAAATGCGATTTATTATTTGAGTTTATCGGTCGGTTTGATACTTGATAGTACTACCGAAAATTAATTTCACAATGGTGTATTCTGTAGAAGAAAGAGTTAAAATAATTACTCTTTTTTCCAAAAACAATGACTGTGCCAACCGTACCGCAAATTTGTTTAATGAACGACATCCGAACAGACATGTTAACAGAAAATACATTTTGGAGTTAGTTGCAAAGTTTCGACAAAGTGGTTCAGTAGCCAACAAAAAACAGGATCCCGAACGTGAATTTCCGGTTAGAAATGAGACTACTGAGATTGAAGTTTTAGGACAAATTGCTGCAGACCCAACTTTGAGCACCAGAAAATTGGTCACTGTTTCAAACATCAAAAGAAGAACTATTCAGCGAATATTAAATCATCATAAATTTCACCCGTATAAAATTCATTTTGTACAACAACTGAATGAAGATGATTTTGAGCGGCGGTTGGAGTTTTGTGAAGTTATGACTGCACGAATAGCTGATAACGGGAACTTTCTGTTCAATATCTGTTTTTCAGACGAGTGTACGTTTTTATTAAACTCTACAGTCAATCGTCATAATTGTCGTTATTGGGCAGATAATAATCCAAGAATTTTTCACGAAGTCCACACTCAAACTCCACAGAAATGGAATGTCTGGACCGGCATTTTTGGAGACCGTTTAATCGGACCAATTTTTCTCAATGGCAATTTTAGTGGCGAAACGTATTTGTAGTTACTAGAAGATATCGTTTACCCTCTGCTAATTAATATTGTTAAAAATAATGATCGCTATCAAGAAAATCAATTAGTATTTTAACAAGATGGAGCTCCTCCGCATTTTTCACAACGTGTTAGGGAGTTTTTAAACAGAGAGTTTCCAGAGGAATGGATTGGGCGTAGAGGTGCTATTGAGTGGCCCCCTAGATTACCGGACTTAACTTGTTTAGACTTCTTTCTATGTGGCCATTTAAAGAGTAGAATTTACGCAACAGAACCGGAGTCTCTGGAAGAATTACGACGACGCATTGTTGAATAATTCCGTCTAATAACTCCACAAATGCCCCAGAATGTCAGAGCTCGTTTTGAACAAAATTTGTACTTTTGTATGGAAGCTGGTGGTCAACAATTTGTAAACATTTTTGAACGTTTGGTTTTGTTTTTTAGTTTTTTTTAACGAAAAACTGACTAATTAGTGCATTTCTTATCACAATGAATGAAATACGTTCTTGCAACTCAAACTGCGAATCATTTTTAAACGAGTTAATAAAACTTCCAAAAAAATTAGTGTGCTGAATTCAGAAAAGAAAAATCTTTCAAATGATGTAACACTCTACCCATGTTCCATATTTAAAATATAAGGGTTGTCATCACCACCCTTAAGGGGTTGATATGACAAAGTTGACTTTTATGTCAAAACATGTCCCACTCTATATTAAAATTGACGTATTTCAGGGTTTCTTAAAAAAAATTCTCTGGATGCAAATCGGTCTGTTTCGTTTTCAATGCGCCATCCTATATAGGTTATACTGGTAATCAAATGTATTAAAAAATATCTATTATGTAGTTATTAAAAACATGTTTATGAAAATTCACTACCATAATGCACTTGCTGCGTCGAGACTTTTTTCACATAAAGCAGCCTGTATTTTGTGTTTCAGATGTGAAGGGCATGCGCTATGCTTCTACTTTTGTATAACACTACCTAAACTTAAAGACTCTAGTCTTGGAAATAATTACCTTTAATCGCATAATCGCATACGCTGATTCATGTAGAAATCGCTTTTGTAAAAAAACATCCGTTTTTTTATTGAATTAATATTCTAATTCTAACAACCGATCAGCTTGTGTGATTATTTAGCAAATTTTCGAAGAAAAATATTAAAATACTTTAATTAGCTTTGACACAAAAAGGTAAAAAATTATTAATTCGATAGGATTTTTCACAAATATCAAATAATGAAAGTTTAAAGTGATAGACTTAAATAACGCTCTTATCGCTGACAGCTTGTGACATAAAAATATGAGCATTTTTCCGCTTATATTTTTCTTTACTTCCGCTTGTTCAAACTTACCTGAAAAGTTAAATATATAACTATCTTACGTTTAACACTAAGTGAGATGTAAGACACGAAACACGTGCCGCCACCTCGTTGCGGAACCAAGTAGTATGTTGTCACACCAGCTCCAAATAACACAGAGATAGAGAAAATAGAGACTGTATACAACAGGTGGCGGCACGTTGTAACCTCCTTCAAAGAAAAATTTGAAGCGTGGTATATTGTGATTGACCTCAGGTGGATATAGATCTGCTCAATCGTGAGGTGACGATTGCCTACAACACCCTACCCTAAAATATCTATCTATCAAATTATCATATTTATTGATATTAGCAATACTTTTAGGAGGTTGACAGATCTGGATATAGATTGATACTCACGTTCTTTTCCTTTGTTTGTTTCACACTGCCTGGAGTCCTATATTTGTGGGCGCCCCAAACTAGTGCCAGGTTACATAGAAACTTAGATATCTAGATAATCGTTAGTTAGAATTAATTGTTTGCGCTGACGCCAAAATAAAGGAGATATTAGGGAGGAATTTCTCTTCAATCAAACAGATATGTTAATGTAACAAAGTATTAAATTTATTCATATAAATTAAATTTGGAATAGCGAACAAAATTAAATAAAAAATGGTTGGTAAATCTCAAATAAACATTAATTGCACACAAATAGAAATCAAATAAATAGCAAAAACTTCAATAAAAGAAATTATCAATTCACATACATATGACAAAACAATAAGATAAAGATGGTTGCATGTTACTAAAATATTAATAATAGCCACTTGAGGTTTATATATAAAATGAAATGATGTATTTTACAGCTCAAAAGCAAACACAAATTATTAGGTATCAATTTGATTAATTTTTCAAATAGTTAACTGGCCAGTTCTTTGAGTGAGGTTCCATAAAAAATATATATTCCTATGTGAAATTTCTACGTTAATTATTGAGAATGAGAGATAGTAAAAAGAATATACAGGTTAGATATTTTACAAACAAAATTTGCTAATTACAATTTTAAGAACTATGTGTTTAAATTTACAAAATTCTGAAGATTAAACAGGAAATTTACAGTTATTCTGACAACACCTCCCTGACACTGTTTTACGTTACTTTGAAAGTTCAAGTTTAAGACTTCAGATATTAGATCGCTGCATGAAAAATTCTGCTGGTTCAGAGAAAAAATCTATATAGACTCACCAAGTCTTCCTGCATTGAGTTACCTAATGACCCTATGAAGATGCTTTCCAAGTGGGATCAACTATGAGTGCCTGACACAGGTTCACAGACTCCAATAAGAGACGAGAAGCTGGAGATAATGAGTGGTACTTCCCATTAGCGATTATTGGGCCGGTGGATATTATTGATCCAATACTAGGAGATCATTTGACACCTTTGTTGATGTTCTGAATTCGCTTGACGGAAACTTTGCAAATCGCAATTAAAACGTGAATTGGCCCAAGTGAAATTCACTGCCAATTGACTCAAATTTTGGTAATAATCAGGAACTCTTTCTTTTAGGTAAGAAATGCATCAGGTCGGAACAAAGAATCACAACTTAACTCGCGTTTTTGTGCTAAATACGATATTTATTTAAACTCGAAAACCGCCTAAATGACTTGAAACACTCACTGACAATTATTATTAGGTAGTACAGATAACACAAAGGATTTTATCACCCCTTTTTAAGATAATTTTTAGCCACCGCAACTAAAGGGTGTTTACTCAAAAAGCGCCAGGCTGTGACTCTCTCGAGCTAACGTCTGTTTCCGTCGAGATTCAAATTCTCTATTCGTCACCACATACGTCCCTTGCCTATAGTTCAGGGTTTCAAGCTTAATTTTATGACAGAAGTTGCAGATATGGTCTCGACTCCCCTTTAACATTGAAAATGAACTGGTACCTTCAAGGTTCTTTTAACAAGATGAACAAATAATTTGTTCTGGAACATTCTCAATGGATATTTTGTTTACTTAAACGCCCTTCTAGGAAAAATGCGACACATCATTTATTAACAAAGCCAAATTGCGTCTTTAAATGTTTGAATTTTTAACGTGCTCTTCTAGCCTGCAGTAAAGGGGTTTACGGTATTTGAAGAAGTAGCGACTTTTCATCCAAATAACTTTGAAATTGAAACATGAATTGCCTTACAGATATTGGATTGTCGGCTATTAATTAAATCTCTTACGGGTTTATTTTGGATATTTCAAGTAGTAACGAAACGCAATCGTTACAACGTGCTTCCTGCCTTACATCTCACTTGTGTTGGAAGGCTGGCTACCATAGCCGTATTACTTTATAGGTGTATTTTCGCTGCAATTAGTATGCCGTACTGAAGAGTTCTAATTAGAGAGAAACCGGTGTTCGGTTCTAATTATGGTGAGAATGCATCTAGCCTTACATACTTTGTCCCTATATTATGGTAGAAATGGGCCATGGCTGGCAATTTACTAAATTGTTAGTTGGTTGTATACAGTCTCTATTTTTTAACACTCTGTGTTATTTGGAGCTGCCGTGAAAACATACTACTTGGTTGCGCAACGAGGAGGCGGCCGTGCTTCGTGTCCTACATTTCACTGAGTGTAGGAAGGCTGGCCAGCATAACCGTATTACTTTATAGGTGTATTTTCGCTGCAATTAGTATGCCGTACTGACGAGCTCTTATTAGGGCTAAACCGGTCTACGGTTCTAATTTTGGTGAGAATGCGTCTAGCCTTACATGTCTTACTTTTACTTTTTTTCAGTTTTAATTACAGATTAGGTATATAATTTGAATTTTCTGTAATTTTTTAGCAAGTTTTTGTATACAAAATATTTAGTCAATTTTTGCAAAATGTTTTGTGTTTCCGTAGAAATTATTTTTTGTAAGATTTTTGTGCAATTTTGTTAATTAATAATAAATTATAATAAATTACTGTAAAAAGTTGTGTGCTAGTTTTCGCGAAAAAAAACAACATATTTTGGATAGGGGTTCTGGTATAAAATTTGTGTTGACTTCAAAAAAATCTTAAAATTTGTTTATTTCAAGACATAAAATTATTTTTCATATTAGGCATTCTTTGAACCACTTCTACTTTTTACTTCTATATCGTCACCACCTGTGCAAGTCCGCATCGACGAAAAAAAAATCAAAAATGTTTTTTCGCTTAAACGTCGTAAAAGTAGGGGGGGGGGTATCGTATTTGGCTAAGGCGTAAGCCATTGGCACAGTTTGATGTAAAAATACCAAAACATATATAAATCATGATTTGACAACGAAATTTTTTTTGTCTATCCGTCTGTCGGTCTATCGGTCTTTCGGTCTGTGGGTTTGTCGGTCTGCATGTCTGTCTGTTTGTATCCACGATAACTTTAGAACGAATTGAGATATCGTCTTCAAATTTGGTATCCAGTTAGCACATGACAAACGAACGATTTGGATTGTTTTTGGGTTATATGGCTTTATGGAGTAGGGGATGAATGGGGGTGATTTGGTGAAAATTGATACTTTTTCGTTAAAACTCGAGTAATATAACGTTTTAGGGTTTATTTATTAGAAAACTTTTAAATTCATCTAATATCTGGCATTCTGTGCTGAAAATAAATTAGGGGTTGAATGTGTGGGGGTAGAATAATGTTGACAAAAATATTTTTTTTGCCAAAACGGCGTAAAAAGTCTCAAAACATATAGAAAACGTGATTCTGGAACGTAACATTTTTTGTCTGTCAGTCTGTCCGTCGGTCGGTTTGTCGGTCTGTCGGCATGTACGTCTGTCTGTTAATAGGCACAATAGCTTTCGAACGAATTGAGATACCTTCAAATTTAGTATCTAGTTAGCACCAGACAAAGGAACGTTTCGAATTGTTTTTGGGTAAGATCGCTTCAGGGGGTAGGGGATAAATAAGGGGTGATTTGGTAAAATTTGACATTTTTTCAATAAAACTGGTAATATATATCGTTTCAAACGTTTGTGGGTGCAGGAATGCAAATATGTTCTTTGTGGTCAAGTCAGGGATCCTCAATTAATTTCATTAGAATGTCTTTCTGTAGAGAATAATTTATCATAGCTATGTGGAAGTTATGATTTAATTTGCAGCACTATTTAACAAATAATAAATAACCAGATTTGTTAAAAAATGTCAGATGCTATCTTGCAATTTTATCTCATACATGTCTGTCGAGATAAGATTATATTGTTAATTAGATAACATCTCGGGACGCAGCAAGTGCGTTATGGTAGTGAATTTTCATAAAACTATTTTTTAATAGCAAAAATGTGTGTTTTTTTTAAGAAAGCAGGCATCAATTTTGGTTACCAGTATAACCTATATAGTAAAAACAATGTGCCATGTTTCATCAAAATAACTTTATTGTTTGAAAATGTACAAAAATTTCCGAAAGTAAACTTAAAGTGTTCCCGAAAAAACTCGTTTTTGGGTCAACCTTATAGGTTAATAGCAAATTGAGCTATTCAAATATTAAGCATTTGATCAAAATTCGCTACCATAACGCACTTACTGCGTCCAGAATTTTTGTTCTTACACACATGCATTATATTTCGATGGAAAATGCAAAAATGCAATAACATAAGGCGTGTTTGATTAAAAAAAAAAGAAAATTTGTATCACCAACGACTTATGGGCCACCCTGTGATTGTAGAAATATTTTTTTAAGATGTAGCTCAAGACACCCTATAATTAATATATACAATTTTTTTTCATATCTGGTATAATAACAGATATATTGAGCTTTATTGATTTTTTTACGAAAATTCTACAAAAATTATATACTATTAACGATAAACTTTATAGCTAAAGCCACTGCCACGCATCAGAGAAAGGGTCTATTTGAAATTAATTTTCTGGAAACATTTAATTAAAATGAAGGACAATGACGGTTGAAACTAAGACTTCAGGGTTTGTAAAACATTCTTCTTGAGACATTTTATTTCCATAGCCCGTATTAGATTCAAGTTCTTTTCCTAAATATTGCCAATTTTGACGTTTAAATCGCAACTTTGACGTTTTGTGAAAAACCCCAATTTATTTTTGTTTAAATGCCTATAACTTTTTTGTATTTTGACCTACAGAGCTAGATTTTGGTAGGTGACTTGCCTGTAATGATATAAACCCGCGTATAAAATTTGTTAATTTGCCCTTACTTTGTTAATTTTGGAGATATAAATTTTTTTCGAAAGAAAACACAAAATTTTCTGGGAAAACCTCGTCGGATTTTCCTGGGTAACGAACATATCCAAGCCATTTGCAAAAGGAAGGTACTCACCAATTTTGACGTTTAAAATCGCCATTTTGACGTTTTGAGGAGAACCCAAATTTATTTTTCTTTGAATGCCTGTAACTTTTTTGTCTTTTAACCTACGGAGCTAAATTTTGGTAGGTAACTTGCCTCTAATGATATAAACCCGCGTATGGAATTTGGTTGCCCTTACTTTGTTAATTTTGGAGATATAATTTTTTTTCGATTTTTTTCGAAAGAAAACACAAAATTTTCCGGGAAAACCTCGGTGGATTTTCCTGGATAACAAACTTATCCAAGCGACTTGCGAAAGGAAGGTATGTGCCAAATTTTATCAAAATCGGTCCATTATTTTTTAAGTTATAGGTGTGACAGATAAATATATATATATATATATATATATATATATATATATATATATATATATATATATATATATATATATATATATATATAAACATATAAAGTCTGAAACTGACCTCGGATTTGGGTTCCGGGGGTCCTAAATAATAGCGCTCATTTGAAGAAATTTTTTCAAAATCTCCTCATCAGTAAATTTTTTTAAAGAAAATTCACTAAAAATATGGCAGCATATGCGGTCGTCTGAAATAGTGATCTCGTTGTAATGGAAAAACCCGGCAATAAATAGTATCGATTGAAACACTAACTGAACTATAACACACATTGCATAATTTAAACTACTTACATCATCGAATGTTTCTTGCAATGCAAAATGAGAGTGAACCAGTTTTTTAAGTGTTGTGTGTGATTCGGCCCAAGCAGGAGTCAAGTCGATTTCCGCCAAGCAATACTGGCCTTCTTCCAGTGACATACATTCATCAAAATCTCCATACTGATTGACATTGCCGCTTAGAATGCCTGAAGGGAGCTTCGCTGTTGCATCAAACACTGAAAAAGATTAGATACGTCAAGTAAAGATTGGAACCTGTGATGAGCACTGATAAGTACACTTATTTTTAACAACTGTTCTAAATACGTGAGCGTTTTTTGGTGGGGATGCTAGGCAGCAAAGAGGTTCGGAGGAGAAGGAAAAACATGTACCGGCTAAGGATTCCATAACTTGGATGTCCTCGGGACAAAAGAGCGGGCATAACAAGATGTTCTATGTCTGGTGACATGGACAGTAAAAAGGTGCATTCGCTCTGATCCCCTGGTACATCTGCTGGGGACAGCAAGTGGAGGAACTATGGAAGAAAGCTCCTCTGAGCAGTGCCCGTGCGGATATATATATATATATATATATATATATATATATATATATATATATATATATATATATATATATATATATATATATATATATATAAGAGAGAAAGAGTTCACCAATGGCACGTTGGTGGGCAAGAGATGGCAGCCTTTGGGTGAGAGTCAGGGTCACCGATGAGACGTATAGCTCTCTTCTAAATGGAGTCCAGGATAGCGAGTGTAGAAGCGGCAGCGGCACCCCAGATGTGGGAGCAGTATTCGAGGTTTGGCCTTATTTGTGAAGTATCTAAGGTATAGAAATTAGCGGGTGAAAAGTATTTGCGAGCCCAGAAGAGGAAAAATTTCGTAGCAGCCGCTTCTGCAATCGATGTGACATGTTGGTTCCAATTGAGATTTCGATTCACAGAAATTCCAGCAAGTTAAAACGGACTCATTACTTTGAATAACTTGGTTGTTCATCGTGATGGGTCTAGAGCTGGTGTATCTATTATGAGATAGAAAGCAAGACTGATATTTGGTGGAGTTGAATTGTACAAGATTTCTACTTCACCAGTCTAACATTTTTTGGAGATCCACAGAGACAGAACCCTCCATGAATCTGCGATCCTCATCTAATTGGGCTAAAGAGACAGGCTTAGAATAATGTATATTTGAGTGGAGGGTGCTGTCATCCGCGTAACTGTGAACTGGGTTTGATGTGCTACAGAGGAGGTCATTGATGTGGAGAAGAAACAAAGTAAAGGCTAAAGCTGAACCTTGAGGGACTCCTGCATCAATTGGATACCGTTTAGAGGAATGGCCATCCACGACAACAGAAATGCTCCGGTTGGAGAGGAAATTGGCTGTCCAGGTACAGATTTGTGGTGGTAGGAGTTAGGCCAGAGGTTTATTAAGCAGCGCTCCGTGTCAGACCTGGTAGAATGCTTTGGATATGTCTAGAGCGACAATCTGGGATTCACCGTGTAGTTCCATATACTTGCTCCAATAATGGGTGACAAAGGAAAGGAGGTCGGCAGTTGATCTGCGCTGACGGAATCCATACTGCCTGTCGTGGACTAGACTGTGTTTTTCAAGAAATGTTAGTAATTCGGTGTTTATATACTTTTCTATTACTTTAGAGACGACTGAAATGAGAGAAATAGAGAATTCTAAACTGTATCCAATTAATGCAGGAGTTCCTCAAGGTTCAGCTTTAGCCCCTAATTTGTTTCTTCTCCACATCAATGACTTCCTCTCTAGCACATCCAACCCAGTTCACAGTTACGCGGACGACAGCACCCTACACTCAAATATACAATATTCTGAGCCTGTCTCTTTAGCCCAATTATATGAGGATCGCAGACTCATGGAGGGTTCTATCTCCGTGGATCTCCAAAAAATATTAGACTGGGGAAGTAGAAATCTTGTACAATTCACCCCCCCCCCCTCCCAATCACAGTCTTGCTTTCTTTCTCATAAGAGATACAGCAGCCCTAGACCCATCAAAATAAAGTTATTCAAAGTAATGGGCCCTTTTCACTTGTTGGCATTTTTGTGGATCACATCAATTGCAAAAGCGGCTGCTAAGAAATTAGGTTTCCTCTTCCGGGCTCGCAAATAATTTTCACCAGCTAATCTCTATACCTTATATACTTCACAAATAAGACCAAACCTCGAATACTGAATACTGCTCCCACATCTGGGGTGCTGCTGCCGCTTCTACACTCGCTATCCTGGACTCCATTCAGAAGAGAGCTATACGTCTCATCGGTGACCCTACGCTCACCCAAAGGCTGCCATCCCTTGCCCACCGACGTGCCGTTGGTGACCTCTCTCTCTTTTATAGATATCTGCACGGGCACTGCTCAGAGGTGCTTTCTTCCATAGTTCCAGATCTACCAGGGGAACAGAGCGAATGCATCCTTTCACTGTCCAAGTCACCAGGCATAGAACATCTTTTTATGCCCGCTCTTTTGTCCCGAGGACTTCCAAGTTGTGGAATTCTTAGGCGGCACATGTTTTTCCTTCTCCCCGAACCTCCAAACCTTCAAGTCCAGATTTAACAAGTTGCCTCTTTCCTCCTGGTCGACAACCACGGTACGATAGTATTTAGGCTGTAAGCCCTAGTGGTGTGTTGTTGAAATAAAAAATTTAAAAAAATTGTTTATGTTTTGCAGGGAGATGTCATGGATTTGTAGTTTTATGTTTATAGTAGTACTGATTGTCATATATAGAAAATAGCTCGATGCTTGAATGATATGAAATATGTAGGAATGAAAATAATAAATTTTATTACCAAGACTTTAAATGTCGAATTAGAAAACCTTATTCTTTATTTCCATACAAAACAATATATAACAGCTTGATTTTGAGAAAACCCCGATTACTTTAAATCGACAAGCATCCACAACATGTTAGCGATTCATCGATTATTCGAACATTAAAAAGAAAACAAGATGCATCCGTATAAATTAATACAAACTGAAGAGCTCATGGAAGACAATTAGAAAAACGTCTTTTTGTGAACAAATTATGGAAATGTTAGATAACAATATTATCTAGAGACACGTTAATTAAACGGTCTCCATTCTCAGCAACTCTTGCATATCCGTAACGTCCCAGTTCTTCATCTGTTTCGATATTTAATAGATACATTTGGAAAACCGAACGGAAAGCACCAAGCGGAGAGTTTCTGGAAAACCTTGCCTAATTAATACAGTGCGGAAGTTACAATGAAATAAAAATTATTGCGAGGATAATAGGACATCGACTTTGTCTTGTAATAATGTAAATTTGAATACTTACTTTTGAGTGCATTAAGCTCATTTCGCTTGAGTCCCTCGAGATATTGATTGTATGCTTTCTTACAACTGCGACTAATCACGGAGGAATTTTCCATAATGGCCAAAGGATAACGTCTCCATAAATCAAACACATCTAAATGATCACTTTTGACATGAGGATTTAGATTGATGGGTGGCGTTTCGTTCTTTTTGTTGTTGCACTTGATACTGACAGCTGGTGATGCATGATCTGAAACAAAGGAGCAATATAAATAACCTTTTAGACTTATAAAATAATATTTGATATTTTAGGTGGTGTTTATTATTGAACCTTTAAAGCATCAGGTAGCCGACCTATGCATTTGAAGTGCCAGGTGGCCCACCGATACAGGTAGTAGTCCCTTTTAAAGGAAAGTAGCTTTTAGTCCGCTAGGCACTGGATATTGTCAACTGCGATCCCGAAGATACAACATCTCTGCCAAGTTCGGTCGCTGGTGTGTGCGAGCTTGTAACGTGTAACAATAAAATGTAAATATACGCATCATTCTACACATTGCGTGTTTATGACTGTATTGTAATCCTAACACATTGCGTGTTTATCAAAAATTGCATATTAAGGTGATTAACCTCGTTTCTAATGAAAGAGAATCACCATCTACCGCAACAGGTGGCTTACTAGTTTCAATTTCTGTATTTTACGTTTCAGTATTGGTATATTGTAATTTGTTCATTGAAAACGTTTTATAATTAATACAGCCGTAGAAACTTTTTATGACTTTTAAACCGAGAAAGGCATCGGATTCAAAATATGTGGGGTTGCCTAACGGATTATTTGCGACTATTTGGTAGCGTTATCAACATTTTTTGAAGCACCCCTTTTTCGAGGGTGACAACTTTTTACTTTCTCAAATAGCAACATGCTACACATTTCTGGAAAGAGTATTCAGCGTACTTTATGATAACCTGACTTGACCTGACCTGTCTGAGCGTTTTTCTTGAAAAAATGAAATAGCGCATGTATGAATTATGTTTCAAGGTTTACCATCACACTGTATATGCAGTAAGGGTAAATTTGCAAATTAGCTCCCAAACGCTTTTGTAAAAAATTTCTTCACATACATCCTTAAAACCCCCCTTAGAGCAAGGTGCAACAAGAAAATTTTCTTGTTCTGTCCCCCAAGGGGAGTTACGGGACAAGGAGCGAATAGGGGTGCTGGGCGGGGAAGATGATAGAAAGGAAATACAAGCCTGAAAATGCGAAAAAGAACCTAACGCGCCCATAAAAGTCGCCCTTTTCAACAATTCAAACACCCGCACCCTGCCGCCGCCCTCCTGTGGCCAACCCCCCACAAAAAAATCAGCATGCCAAGGTCGCGGAATGTCACCTGGGACTGTGCCAAGGGAAACGAGCTAGTTGCTCACGCAAGTAGAGGCAAGGAAATTTCCCGGGCCGGCGCATATCCCCGCCCCCAACACCACCCACATGCCGGAGATGACGTAACGCTACTGTACAGTATGCCCAAGGATATGAGCAGAGAGCTGACGCATGCAGCGGGGGAAGGAAAATCCCGGGGGCGGCGACCACCGCCCCAAAAACGGTGTGCGAGGGAGACCTATGAGAGGCGTTTGACCGTGGAATGGGCAAGGTAGGCAGCAGAAAACAGTGAAGCGAACAGGAAAAGTGAAAAAAAAAAGAATAAACTTACCTCAGCCAGGTGAGAAGCGTTGGGCGGACGTGATGGTGGAACAATTGGCGAACTACCGGAGCGGGTGCTCCAGCCCAGGGTACAGCGATGCCACAGCCTGCCAGAAGTGGTGGAGGCGCATCGTGGTGTTGGGGTACATCCTCCGGAACATACCATCTGCGAGGTAAGCATCAAAATGGGTACGTGATGCCTTGCCTCCAGCCACAAGCGTTCAATGTTCTGTGTGTGCGCACCAGTTTCAGGATCAACGAAATGGAGGCTGTGATTCACAGTAAAATGCCTGAATCCCGCCGTCTCCAAGTCGCTGTAACCCTTCCAGCAGTCAATCATTATGATGCTGCCAGGCGACACATGATCCCGAATAACTCTCATTAAAGTGCGCGCACTTCTGTCAGCAACCGGAACCATGAATGCCTGTCCGCACACACCACGCGAACCACGTACAATACCGCCGACGACCCATTGACCTCTTAGGCGCCGCCCACGGTTGTACTTGCGTTTGGAGAACTTAGCCTCGTCGATCTCAACAACGATATCATGGCCCCCAATCGGAGAGGTAATACCGGTGAAGTGATCGACTAGCACCTCCCGGATAAAGTTGAACCAGTCAACAACCGTGTGCGCCGCTAAATCGGTCTCCTCCATGGCAAAGCGAACACGCGGCGGGTTTCGCGACAGGTATATCATAACAAGGTGACATACCTGTTGCACATCAATGCGGGCAATTCCTTCTACCGGAGAAGAAGGTGTCGGTCAGCGCGGAGACCCGTAACCTACAGGTACTACAATGCCTTGCGGTATGTTGCCTATCGCAATTGAACCCCAGTATACCACGGTCACCTTTCGCGAGCAATTTGGACAGCAGGTGTGGCAAAGAAGCGCCCGGTGAGCCCTAAGATATTCTGTTAGGGCAACGTTGTCCAGCAGCAGCGCGGCAAAGTTAAGGTTTTTCATGTAGCAAAAGTCACATACGTTGTAACCGCACTGTAAAACGGAGGGCAATACTGGAAGAGTTTGTGCAGCCAAAATTAGTTAGGAGTAGACTATTATAACAAAGGAAAACCGTGAAAAATAAGAGACGCGCCGAACGCAACGTATAAGACGCAACTGAAGAAGTAGCAAGCGACAGCAAGGATGTAACAAAGAAGCGTAGGAATCTCCACCCCCGAACCAAAACAACCGCGTCGAAACATCGAGAATAACGAAAAGTAGATCCTGCGACCAATGGGAACGCGCGTTCATCGAGAACAAAGAACAAATAATGTAAATTAGATCCTCGCCTATGAATTGAAATAAATTGGGTGCATATAGGTAAAGAAGTCGTAAATGGCGGTAAAACGGGCTCCACATCCGCGGCGCGAAGGTCGTGAATGTGAGTGTGGATGTATTCGAGTACTTTTCGTGGTTCACGTTTGCGCGTCGCGGTGTTCCCTATCCGGTGTCGTTTTTCTGTCCCGCGACAAAGGAATCGCGGACGCGAACGCGAACGTCGCGAATGTGGAGCCCGCGTAAGTTTTGTGTACCTGTTGTCTGGAGCAAGGGAGATTCCCAATTTGCCTAATGAGGAAAAATGTGTTGAGTGTTCATGTGTTTACATTACTGATTTAGATTTAATTGTATTGAATGTGTATAGGTCGCCCGCGGGTCACTTTGGCGTTTTTTTAGGCGCTATTGAGGATGCTTTGCGGACCTTGTGTATTCATGACAAAAATACCATCTTAACTGTTGATTTTAATGTGCATTTTGATACCGTGCAGCCAAACACTATCGCACTGTGTGATGTCTTGTCGAGTTTTGGTTTGCAGCAGAGAATACACGAGTCAACCAGGCTGAGCTCTTGCCTTGATAATATTTTTACTAGCGCACATACGGGAATGATTTCTTCTGGTACTGTCAACCTTAATATATCGAATCATCTTGGCCAGACCATAGAGCTCTCGGTACAAAATAACTCGCAAAGAGGATTATCTCGCTCGAGCAGAGTATGTCGCCCAATAACACAGAGGGGACTGTGTGAGTTTTTTACGCTGATATCAGAGTGTTCATGGGATTTTGTACAGGATGAAAGTGTTAACATCAACAGCAAGTTTGAAGAGTTTATGCATGTTTTGCAGCGGGCATACTTAACTGCATTTCCAGAGAAGAAATATATAGTTCGCTCCGATCAATCTAACAATATTGATTGGTTTAACAATAAATTAAGAGCTATGAGAGAACACCTGAGGTTCCTTGGTGATGCTTGTAGGCAGCATCCGGGCCCTGAAAATGAGGGGAAATATAGGGAATACAGGAAAATATACCAGAAGGCTATCTGTAAGCAAAAGTCAATGCAAATGATGTATTGATAAGTTCTTCTGGAAACTCTGTCAAAACAATGTGGCAGGTTATCAACAAACATAGAAGTAAGTGCAGAAGGAGTGACTGTGAGACTAAGATTTCATCTGAACAGTTCAATGAATATTTCCTGAATGTTGCTGATAACATAAGAAGCAAAATTTCCAAGTCAAATATTGACCCTTTGATATACCTGCAACGAATCAAGCATCGCACAAGAACTTCACATTTACCGAGGTGAGCTTTAATAATATACGTGATATTATAGATGAACTGAAAAGCAAGAGGGCTAGGGACATTTTTGGCTTGAGCGTGAACATTATTAAGTACGTTAAGAATGTGTTGATGGTACCACTTACGAAGCTGATAAACCAGTGTTTCAGGGAGAATATCTTTCCAGACATCCTAAAAAATGCATTGGTGATACCACTCTTCAAAAAAGGTGATCCTGATGAAATAGAAAACTACCGGCCTATATCTTTACTACCTGTAGTGTCAAAAATAATGGAAAAATGCATGGTAAAACAAATGGTAAAATATTTTGAAGAAAACAACTTGTTCAGTGCATGCCAATTTGGTTTCAGACAAAACAAGGGCACTACGCTGGGCATTCTGGACTTGGTCTCCCATATTTTAGATGCATACCATAATAACATATATGATACTGTATTATTCTAAGTAAGGCCTTTGATTGTGTCGGCCACGAGACTCTCTTTGCAAAACTTGAAGCTTACAATTTTTGTGCTGGTAGTGTCGCTCTGGTGCGATCTTATCTGGAGCATAGGTGTCAGTCAGTGCGGTGTGTTGGAGTGACATCGGGAAGGAGTGAGATTTCTGCAAGTGTACCGCAGGGGTCAATCCTGGGACCCATTTTGTTCCTGATATATATAAACGATCTGTCAAAGTGTAGCAGTTCTAGCCAGTTCACGCTGTTCGCCGATGATACAACGATATCTGTCACCGCTGATAGCCTTGAGGGTACCTTGGGGGGCTCGGTGGCGGCTCAGGGTGAGGCCGAGCAATGGTTTGCAGCAAATGAACTGCTGCTTAACAGAGAGGAGACAAATAGAATGGTGTTCTCTATGAGGCAACTTGACGAGACAGGGGCACTGTTGGACAGCACAAAGTTTCTGGGTGTTGTCATTGCCTCAAGGCTTCTGTGGGATAAACATGTTGACTCAGTGGCTGGTAAACCCTCGAGGGGCCTGTTCCTTCTTCGGGGCCTGATTGGCAGTGTTTCGGTTCCTGTTCTGAGGACAGCGTATTTCGCCACTTTTCACTCGCATCTTTGTTATGCTATCTTGGTTTGGGGGCATGCTGCTGGTGGTAAGCGTCTCTTTGGGCTCCAGCGTAAGGCTATACGTGTGATGTGTGGTGCAGGTTACAGGTATGACTGTAGAGCGCCCTTTGGACACATGAGTATACTTACATTACGAGCACTCTATATCCTGGAAAATTTGATGTACATCAAGGAGAATGTCGGTGAATACCAGAGTCACCGGGATATCCATACCTATGGTACGAGACAGGGGAAGAACATTGTGCCCATCTATTGGCGACTGGAGAGGTGTCGGAGTGGGACTGGCTACTGGGCAATTAAGTTATACAATAAAATACCTGCTTATATCAGAGACTTGCCGCTGCCAAAGTTTAGGAACAGAGTGAGGGAAATACTGTTGAGAAATTCCTTCTATTCGGTGGAAGAGTTCTTGAGGTTCGAGTTTTAGGATTCAGATGTGAAGTTTTCCATGGTTTCTGAATGATTTTATGTTTAGCCTTTTAAGTGATTTTATGTGTGCAGCTTTTTTAAGGTGATTTTATCTGTATTGTTTGTGACCTGTACATACTGCTGTGTGTAATCCTGGCTCTAATAAATTATTATTATTATTATTATCTTCAAACCAAACAGTGTGTTCTTTATCTTACAAAATAATAAATCTGAGATAAGTGAAAATAGGTTAGGGTTTGGGAGGTGACAATGGCCTCACTATTGACCGGATTTGGATCCAATTAAAATCTGTCACGAGATATCAATCACGGACAAACATCAAATAAATACACTCGGGTTTTTATGCTTAAATTGGCACAATATGCAAACTAACCTATTTATCCAAATGTGTTTTACTTTTGCTCTTTAATTTAATAACAACTTCCTACCTAAAATTTTCCAATTGCACGACACAGTGACTATCTATATATCTTATTAATAAACACCTATGGAACACAAAGTCTTGAACTAAATGCCTAATAAATATGAGATTTTGGTCAAGGCTACCCAAATAGTAAGTAGTCCCCTTAATTATTTTTATAGGCTAACGTGGTAACATCTTAACATTGTCTTTGTGGAATTATTAAAAATTACTCTTATCCTTGCCGAGTTACTAAAAATTTGTCTCGTCTCTGTCGGGCTAATTACTAATAAAAATTTTAAGTTTGCAAGCCAAGACTGAGTAAAGTGGCTCTCTCTTTCTTCTCTATAATTAAGGTAGGGTTTGAAGCTTACTATTCCCGGCTGAGAGTGTTTCAGGCCTTATCTGAGATCCTCGGTTGTTTAACGGTAAGAACGTGTGCCTCTGACCCGAAGAGTACCGGGTCTCCTTTCACTTTTTTAGTACATACTGTAACATTAATATCAACCGAGGTTGTGGCATTGTATTTGAGCAGTTAAATGTCTGCACGTCCCGCCCTTCGTTGGGCACGTTAGAGATCCCTACCCTCCTTACAAAAAGGAAGGGGTGATTGGCCATGGTCGCGGAATAGACCGACGTTAAGGCGTTGTATGGGCTGCGTTGTAGAGGTAGTACCTTTTGTTTGAAGCGGTCGCACCAAGAGTCATAGACTGGCGGTGGGTTCGGACAACTGGTCCTCACAGGGCAGTCAGCTCTTACTTATGGCTCCACGTACCACACCCCGATAACTGCATCGACCTGCAGGCTAAACTAAGTAAGAGTAGCCAGATATGGTGAAAAAAATGTGTAGCGGCAGCTGGCTACACAAAACTGATAATGGGCGAGAGTTTGAGAAATTTTTACGGTCATAAACCAGACAGCAAACGGCGGAATGGAATCCACAGAATGGCGTTTGTACAGCGGTGCGGAAAGCAAGGAGAAACTACCGCACTCTAATTTCTCAAGAAAAACAATTATGGCAGTAAGGAACAAAGCAATGGCCCCTAGTCCGTGGCAGACCTTAAATGGTCAAGGGGTGCTAAGAATACCCACGGGGACAAACACAAAAACAACACAAATTAATTGTAGAAAGCCAATGAAAATTGGCACATGGAATGTCAAAAGCATGTACATTCCGGGGAAGATGCACAACATAAATCAAGAAATGTGCAGGCTCGAAATATGGGAATAAGTGAAACAAGATGGCCCAACAGCAGGAAAGTTCAAGTGAACAATTATACTTTTTACTATTCTGGAAACGACGATCCCAAACATGATAATGGCGTCGGGATTATGCTGGATCCTGGAACGGCTTGCTCGGTCCTTAATTTCGTACCACTTTCTGACAGGGCAATGATGATACAACTCAAGGCAACACCGAAGAATTTAAACATCATTCAGGCATATGCTCCAACAGCCGATAAACCAGAATCAGAGAATACATCTTTCTACGCGGAAATAAAACAACTGCTGTCCAAAACCAGAAAGGATGAAACCACCCTCATCCTAGGAGACTTACTTTACTAACGCAAAGGTAGGCAAAAGAAGATGCGATGACACTGTCGGGGAGCATGGACTAGGAATAAGAAACGAAAGAGGCGATACATTAGTTCAATTCTGCCAAGAGGAGAACATGTTCATCTCCAACACGTGGTTCAAACTACCCCCAAGACGCCTATATACATGGAGATCTCCTCAAGACACACCAGACCATCCAATTAGAAACCAAATTGACTATATCCTAGTACCAAAAAGTTACATGAATGGCACCCGCAGTGTGAAAACTTACCCTGGTGCAGATGTGGAAGCAGATCACAATCCCGTAGTTGCCCAAATGCAGATACGGTTGAGAAAACTTAGAAAGAAAGTCATAAGAAAACCCAATACGGCAGCTCTAAAACACGAAGCAAAGCATCAGATCATCTCTGACAAACTCAATGAACAACTGAGCAATTGAGGAAAATATAGAGCACACTTGGAGTCAGCTTAAAAATGCTATTTTAGACACGCAAGAATATATAACGACTGTAAACAACAAGAAGCGGCATAAAGAATGGATGACTCAAGAGATATTAGAGTTAATGGACCAACGGCCGAAATTCAAAAACACGCAAAAAGAAAAATATAAAGAAGCTAAGGCACTTGTCAGGACTAAAATTAGAAATGCCAAAGAAGCATGGATGATGGAGAGAAGTAAGGAAATAGAGGAGATGTACCAAAAATATGATCTACTTAATATCCACAAAAGAGTTAAGGAAATTACAGGAAACTGTAAATCCCCAACATATACAAAAATAGTAAATCAAGACAACAAGACAGTCTTAGACACACAAGAACTGCAAGAAGTGTGGACAAATTATATTTCTGATCTTTTCGACGACAAAGGTCCCCCCTTTCGTAACCAACGTCAAACAGAAATGGGACCAAATATAATGACTGCAGAAATAGCGAAGGCTTTGAAGGGAATAAAAAACGGTAAATCAGCTGGACCAGACAAGATTTGTCCAGAATTCCTGAAACTTATAAATGAAGAAAACTTAAGAATCCTAACCAAGCTATTTAATATCATCTATAACAATGGATATATACCTCAAGACTGGTTAAAATCTACATTTGTCCCTATTCCTAAAAAAAACAGGCGCAAAAAGATGTGATGAGTTTCGACTAATTAGCTTAATGAGACAGATATTAAAGTTGTTTCTAAAGGTCCCACATAATCGAATACATAGGAAATGCGAGCAGGATCTGAGAGAACTGCAGATGGGGTTTCTAGAGGGATTGGGACCTAGAGAGGCTTTGTTTGCGCTATCGGTCCTGCTGTCGAGATCAGCGAAAGGAAGTATACCTGTGTTTCATAGATTATGCTAAAGCATTTGATTGTGTCAAACATAGCACGCTTCTGAACATACTAGAAAGTAAAGGTTTAGACTCCCAAGATCTAAAAATCATTCAGTACCTCTATGAACACCAGGTGGCGAAATTGCAGATTGAAAACACCCAAACAAAAACTGTAACAATCAAACGTGGAGTCAGACAAGGCTGTGTACTGAGCCCTATGCTTTTTAACATGTACTTCGAAATTGTATTCCAAAACGCACTTGAAGGTGCAGAAGATGGCATAAAAGTGAATGGAACCTTGATAAGTAATCTACGATATGCCGACGACACAGTTATAACCGCAGACAGTCCTGAGCGCTTGCAGCGGCTACTTAACAAGATATCAGCCGAAGGAGATCTATTAGGCTTAAAAATCCACACCGCAAAAACAAAAATATTGGCGGTAAACCGGAATCCAAATCGACCAATACATATAAACGTATGCGGGACACAGATAACCAAGGTCTCTAAGTTTAAATACTTGGGCAGTTGGATCGGCGATGATCTGAATCCTGATTTGGAAATCAGAGCTCGGATAGAAATGGCTAGGGCAAATTTCTTAAAAATGCGAAGCCTGTTAAGCGATAGGTCAGGTCAGGTCAGGTCAGGTCAGGTCAGGTCAGGTCAGATATACAAATTAGATACAATTTTGTGAAGTGCTACATATATTCCACGCTTCTGTGTGGGGTTGAGGCGTCGACGCTAAAGGCTGGCGTTCTAAACAGACTCGAGGCATTCGAAATGTGGGTGTATCGACAAATGTTGCGAGTTCCTTGGACTGCTTACACCACAAATTTGGAGGTTTTGCATCGTATGGGCAGAGAACGTGAACTCATCAAAATCATAAAAAAGCGAAAAACTGCATATCTCGGTCATGTAATGAGACACAATAGATATATGAATTTCTACAACTCATGATAGAGGGTAAGATCGAAGGTAGACGTGGACCGGGACGCAGGCAGTGCTCCTGGCTTAAGAATATACGAGTTTGGACAGGCTTGGGTTCAAACACTTTACCGCAAAGGGCCCAAGACAGAGAAGAATTCGCCAAAATTGTTGCCGATCTTCGATAGGAGAAGGTACTCGAAGAAGAAGAAGGAAACAAAAAACTTTGTCTATTGGCAGTCGGTCGAACTAAAACTGACCGTGGGATAATCTGCAAAAAGCCCAAAAAGCTTTTTATTATTGATTCTCTCAGCTTCTATTAGTGAATTTTTATTTAAAAAAATTCACTAATAGAGAGGTATCGATGGTGAGACTTTGTACAAAAATTTTCAAATGAACGCGATTTAGGACCCCTAGAACCCATATCTGGGGTCAGTTTCAATTTTTATATGTTTATATATATATATATATATATATATATATATATATATATATATATATATATATATATATATATATATATATATATATATATATATATATATATATATATATATATATATATCCGTCTGACAACTCAAAAAATAATTAACCGATTTCAATGAAACTCGGCAAGTGCCTTTCTTTTATTTATGGCTTGGATGACTTCGTTAGGCAGGAAAATCGGACGGGTTTTTCCAGGAAAATTAAGTTTTCTTTCAAAAAAATTTTTTTTCTCCAAAAATAACAAAGCTGCTTTAATGAAATTTACTATCTATGTTGCATTATGAGAGGACTTACTAAGTACCAAAATTCAACTTTCTCAGTTTATAAAAAATTGAGTTATTCAAATTTTACATTTTCTTTTGAAACAATTTTTTTTCTCCAAAAATTACAAAGTTATTTTAATGAAATTTGGTGGATATCTTATCCTAGGAAATACCTTACTACCTACCAAAATTAAACTTTTTAAGATTATGGAAAACTGAGTTAATCAAATTTTTATAGCTCACTGCAGTGTTAAAATCAAGTATTTTCCTCACTATTGTATAAACACGTGTGTCGGGGAGTGACCGAATTCATTCCCAGTTGCTTTGATCTACTCATATTCGTTGAATATGTTAGAAACGTGGTATCTACTTCATTCCAAGTCACTATTAACCGACTATTTATGAAATCAAATAAGTAAATTAAATCGATTGTCATAAAATATGTAGTGTATTAAGACTAAGGGAAAAAGAAATAAAACAAATAACTGTGCACATTTATATATATATATATATATATATATATATATATATATATATATATATATATATATATATATATATATATATATATATATATATATATATATATATATATATATATATATATATATATATATATATATATATATATATATATATATATATATATATATATATATATATGTATGTATATGTATATGTATCCGTCTCATAACTCAAAAAATAATTAACCGATTTCGATGAAACTTGGCAAGCGCCTTTATTTTATTGATGGCTTGGATGAGTTCGTTATTCAGAAAAATCGGACGGGGTTTCCCGGAAAAATTTTGAGTTTTCTTAATTCAACTTTCTAAGTTTAGAGAAAATTGAGTTATTCAAATTTTTTTTAAATATACAGGGTGATGATAATTATCCATTCCATTTGATAAAATTCAAATAACACTTACTCGCTTATTTCAAATAGAACACCATATATTTTATGGGCTGTTTCGCTTCGCATCCCGTTTCCCTTTTAACGTGTATAAGGATTCCCTATACCCAAATTCTACCGTTTCCCGATTGTTTCAATTCCATTGGATTCACTTAATTCAAATTTTCACAATAGATTTAAAGCAGGCTTTGAAACTTGATAATATGCTTTTTAGTGAATTTTTATTTTAAAAAATTCACTAATAGAGAGGTATCGATGGTGAGACTTTGCAAAAATTTTTGCAAATGAGCGCGAACTAGGATCCCTAAAACCCATATCCGGGGTCAGTTTCAATTTATTTTTATACATACATATATATATATATATATATATATATATATATATATATATATATATATATATATATATATATATATATATATATATCTTTAGGAATATATATATAGGAATGATGAAACTGCAGTCCGCGCAAACCAATAAGAAATCACGAACGTACAGAAAACAAATAAAGTATGTATATAATATAAGCTTGAAACACGTGTATGCGGTTGTCTCCTTGCGGCTTTGCCCTGAACCTTTCTCCTTGTATAGTACAGAAATGCCGTGTTATAAATCCTGTTATAGTTATATATATATATATATATATATATATATATATATATATATATATATATATATATATATATATATATATATATATATATATCCGTCTGATAACTAAAAAAATAATTAACCGATTTTGATGAAACTTGGCAAGTGGCTTTCTTTTATTAATGACTTGGATGAGTTCGTTAGCCAAAAAATCGGAAAATCCGGGAAAATTTTGAGTTTTCTTTCGAAAAAAAATTTTTTCTCTGAAAGTAACAAAGTTTTTTTTTTTTTTGAAATTTACTATATATGTTGCCTCAGCAGAGGTCTTGCTACGTACTGAAATTTAACTTTCTAAGTTTATAGAAAATTGAGTTATTCAAATTTTAAATTTTCTTTCGAAATTTTTTTTTTCTCCGTAAATTACAAAGTTATTTTCTAATGAAATTTGGTGGATATCTTGCGTTCAAAAAGACCTTACTACACATCAAAATTAAACTCTCTAAGTTTATAGAAAATTGACTTATTCAAATTTGAAACATTTAATAAAATTCACTATCATAACGCACTTGCTGCGTCCCGAGATTTTTAATTATTCAAGTGACAATTTGTTTATGGAAATCGATTGTAATGAAAACTCACTACCATAACGCCTTTGCTGCGTGTCCGCTTTATATGCATCAAGAGTTTAAAGCACAGTTAATAACATCAACTTGCAGTTTTACTTTCATCACAGCAGAGGAAGCGGTTTGTTATGCCGTGTTTTCGTATCTTGCCTAAACCATGACCTACCTTGTTTCTGTAAAGAGAGGAAACAATCATAAAAGTGAAATTCCATTTATAAACAACAAATTATGGACTTCCTTGTCTTGGCAACTAACTACATATATATCTATTAAAAACTCTTAGGAGTAATAGAATTATTATTTCCATCTTTAAGTTAACAACAACAACTCTTAAATAATACAAGCACGAACATTATCTTTAACTGTTAATTAGTATTAGTATCATCATTTATTTTCAAGGTGAAACCTGATCCATTTGTAGCATAACGCAGGGTCGAATTATTCACATTGGAGCCCCAAAACACGCATCGTAGAATGTGTTCGTTTCGTGGAACCTGACTATTTAAAAATCCTGGACGCAGCAAATGCGTTATGGTAGTGAATTTTCATAGAAATGATCTGGCACAAAATATTTCATTAAAACTTTTTTTTCTTGTAACATAGAAATCTAAATTTTGGTGTATAGTTTACTTTTTATATAGTAAACCTACCTACCAGATTTGGTTATCATAGCTTTTTTATTTTTTGAGATAATTTTTTTTTTCGAATGAAAACTCAAAATTTTCCCGGAAAACCTTGTCCAATTTTCCTGACTAACGAACTTATCCAAGCCATTATATATATATATATATATATATATATATATATATATATATATATATATATATATATATATATATATATATATATATATATATATATATTTATGAAAACTCGACGTTTCGGTTCCTGTTTTGGAGCCATTTTCAAGAGGTAAAGGAAATATGTAAGGCCTCAATCTGCCTACTCCTTAGAGTGGTGGACAAAGGTGGGTAAAGGAAATATGTAAGGACACTCTAAGGCCTCAATCTGCCTACTCTTTAGAGCGGTGGACAAAGGTAGGTAAAGGAAATATCTAAGGACACTATAAGGCCTAAATCTGCCTACTCCTTAGAGTGGTGGACAAAGGTAGGTAATGGAAATATGTAAGGACACTTTAAGGCCTCAATCTGCCTACTCCTTAGAGCGGTAGACAAAGGTAGGTAAAGGAAATATCTAAGGACACTCTAAGGCCTCAATCTGCCTACTCCTTAGAGTGGTGGATAAAGGTAGGTAAAAGAAATATGTATGGACACTCTAAGGCCTCAATCTGCCTACTCCTTAGAGCGGTGGATAAAAGTAAGTTGGGTTGTTGTAGCTCGATTACGGGGCCTCAATCTGCCTGCTCCCCAAATCTCGCCGGAGATCGTCTGTGAGGTCTCAGTGTGTTCAACCCTAGGCCTCAGAGAGATCTGGCAGTTCGTTGCAAGTCTTGTCTTATATATGTCGTTCCGTCTACCTGTTGCGTCATCAGTGAAAGTAGTGGGGTCACCGTCAGTTAAGTGGGGGGCTTTGGTCACGGTATTTAGAGGAGGATTAAGAGGGTCACCGGCATTTATTGAGGCAGATAATGATGCAATAAAATTGTCTGTGGAATTTATTTCCTTTTTGTGTGTTTGTAAAGAAGATATAATAGGTTTCCAAGTAGTCGGAAGGCGAAGACCATCATCTCTCTTATTTAAACAATCGGGACGTTTTTCAATCTCGATTGCTTCGCGGATAATTCTCGTTTTGAAATTGTAAACAGGTGCTATTGTTTTGGCATTATCGAAGTCTATTTTGTGCCCTGTATGAATATGATGCATGGCCAGCGCCGATCAGGGGTCGGATTTTTTAACTTCGAGGGTGTGTTCGTATATTCTATTGTGGATGCGTCTGTTTGTTTGTCCTTCGTAAGTTCGGGAACAGTCGGAACAAGGAATTTCGTAAACTCCGTGGGATTCGTTTGGAATCGTATCCTTGGGAGTTTTTATAAGATTTGAGAGTTAAGAGTGTCCTTACATATTTCCTTTACCCACCTTTGTCCACCACTCTAAGGAGTAGGCAGATTGAGGCCTTAGAGTGTCCTTACATATTTCCTTTACCTCCTGAAAATGGCTCCAAAACAGGAGCCGAAACGTCAAGTTTTCATAAATTCTGGACGCGGTTTAACCCGAGAACCAAGCATGTCTCACATTAAAGACCGCGGAATATATATATATATATATATATATATATATATATATATATATATATATATATATATATATATATATATATATATATATATATATATATATAAATGAAAAAATTAAAACTGACCCCGGGTATGGGTTCTAGGGGTCCTAGTTCGCGCTCATTTGAAAAAAAATTTATCAAAATTCAAAAGTCGCGATCTCCCCATTAGTGAATCTTTTCTACGAAAATTCACTAGAAGGGAAAAAGTCTGGACGAAACAAGTACATTATGGTGGTGCATTTTCATAGAAATGATCTGGCACCAAACGTTTTTTTAAATTAAATGCTTATAACTTCTATTCATGTAACATAGATATATAAATTTTGGTATGTAGTTTACCTTATAACGTTAACCTACATACCAAATTTGGTTACCATACCTTTGTTATTGTTGGAGATAAGAATGTTTTCTGAAAGGAAGCCCAAAATTTTTCTGGAAAACCTGGTCCGATTTTCTTAGCTAACGGACTTACAAGCCACTTACAAAGGGAAGGTACCTGCCAAATTTCGTCAATACACACACATATATATATATATATATATATATATATATATATATATATATATATATATATATATATATATATATATATATATATATATATATATATATATATATATATATATATATATATATATATATATATATATTGCTATGTATAGACATAGGATAGAAATTAGAATAATAATATTAAGAAATAATGGTCAAGTTATTTTAGTAGTGCAATAGAACTAAAGGAATATAATTTAAATGGAAATCTAAAGAGGTTTTATGTTGTTATTTTGAAAGAATAAGTATTAAGTTAAAGTAAAATATGTTGATAATGCAGTAGATATCGTGAAATAAAAAGCAAGATAAAGTGAAACAAACAATTTTTGTATGGTTTGCTATCTAGTGATAAGAGACACTTGTGGTGAGATTTATGGTGAGGAAGAACCGGTTGGAGAGGTCGAAGGCAAAAACAGCCGGGAAGGCGAGGGCTGCTTGGAGAGACAGTAAAATTAGAATTCAGTTGGAGAGCGTCGTAGAGTAGACAAGTAAATGTAGTGGCTCGTGGTCGGTACCGACAATTACCAATAGAAAAGTCAGTTGGAGAGCGCCGTAGAGTAAACAAGTAAATGTAGTGGCTCGTGGTCGGTACAGACAATTACCAATAGATAAGTCAGCTGGAGAACGTTGAGGAGTGAACAGGTAGAACGTGCCTGGTCCACAGGAGAAGGTGCCTGGTAATAATATAGTTGCCAGGGGTAGTTAAGCAAGAAGATAATGACTGAAAATAAATAAAAGAGTTAAAGCTAATCAACCAAAACAACAAAATTTCATAAAAGAGTAGCTTATTAGAAGAAAAAAAACAGTTCCATGCTGCAATTAAGTGTTGTAGGCAATCAAAGAATCCAAATACCATCTTTGTGGACATGGTGTACATGAATTTGTAAGGTGACCGATAATTAACAAGCCAAATCTCTGGTTCTAACAATGCAATCAAAAAATCCAAATACCATATTTGTGGACATGGCGTACAGGAATGTGTAAGGTGACCGATAATTAACTAGCCAAATCTCTGGTTCTAACAATGTAAGTGATTTGATACTGAATAATATGTTTCTGTTATTTATAACCTATTATGATATATTATGCAACTAATTTGTCCCTTAATTTGTTATTTAATATTTGTGAATTTTAATTTCAATGGGTAATCACCATTAAAGATGCCTAACTTTGTATAATTAGATTTTCATTTAAATCTCCTATTTGGCCTTCATAATAGAAGTGGTAATGCATAATTAAAATAGAAAAAGACCAAGTAATTAACAAAGACCAATTATACAAAAAAATTACCAAAATAAAAAATTAAAAAAAAAACAAGTTGAATCCTTAAAATCCTGAGAGGGCTGAGAAAATAGAAATTAGAAGTAATTAAGATGGTAAGTGAGTAAAATAAATTATCTTCTAATTGACGGGGTAATATTTGCAGGTTTTGGCTTATTAAAAGTATATTAGATAATGATATTGGCAAACAGTGAGTTGCCTGGCGTCCAACGGTATAAATTATTAATATAAAGATGTATTAGAAATTAGATTTATGATTAGAAGTAATTTATGTAATATCAGCATCTAATTAGTAATTAACAAATCATTAATTAAAAAGCCAGACCATTGCAATATATATATATATATATATATATATATATATATATATATATATATATATATATATATATATATATATATATATATATATTGTTGGGTTGGTTGTTACAATTTACTTTCTAAATAAAATCAACATTTTCTCTCCTAATATACGATGTTTCTTTATGATTGAAGTTTTATATGATAGAGTAATCAGGACTCATATACACAGAAATTGCTTACAGTCATCTAGGAACAAGCAAAAAAATTAAAACTGAAAATTGGAACCAACAACCCCCTTAACTTACTTTTGTTAGTGGCTAAGATAAATTCGTTACCTAGGAAAATCGAAATATTTTGTCCGGGAAAATTATGAATTTTCTTTCGGAAAATTTTTGTATCTCCAATATAACAAAGTATTACCAAATCTGGTACGAAGATTCATATTATAAAAAAGGCTGGACGCAGCAGGTGCGTTATAGATATGTCTTTTTTAAATAAAAAGCATGGAATTGGTATAACCTACACATTGGAGAAACAGTGTACCTTATTTCATCAAAAAAACTTTATTATTTGAAAAAGTACAATAATTTTCCGAAAATAAACTTAAAGTCTTCCCGAAAAAAACTGGTCTGATTTTCCTGGGCAACGAACCTCTTCAAGCTATTAACACACCTGCTGAAATATCATTCTCCACAAAAAGCTTTCTGACAAAAATTTTAAAAAAATGTTTGCGTTAAAATTTTCAAACTATTTCTTTAAGGAGAATTGCCATTTTTTTGCCAAAATTACTTAGAATAATGAAACGAAAATTTGCTAAACAATAATTTTTAACAAAAATGAGAAATCTTTTTTTTACAATAACTTATATATTTATTATTACAAACACTTCACAAAAAATCTTTAAAAAATTATTTCTTCATAATTTTACATAATATTTTTTTCACGAAAATTTGCTAAAAAATTCATAATATTCAAATTACATATATACCTATTATGTATCTAAATTTTCGTGTGTAATTGACATTCTATAATATAAAGCCGCGTACCAAATTTGGTTGCCAGAACTTTGTAATTTCCAGAGGTATAAAAAATTTCCGGAAGAAACCTAACATTTGAGGAAAAAGTGTATAAGTTGCAAAAAAAATTCGAATTGGATTAAGATATTCTGGGAATCGCTTCTGCTTTGTCTTAAACTCATATGTTGAGAAAATGAACAAAATCAATTAATATACACGGTGGTTTATAATTGATGTAATGAAATGTATTAAGAGTAAACTACCTTCGTTTATGAAGATACCGCAAAAAGTTATTAACATAAAATGTTTAGAATTAAAATTTATGACAGGCTTTCAATTTTCAAACAGATCAGCCTACCATGAATTCTTTTTAACTGCGACTTTATTTAAATGACGTTCGACGGCCTCTGTGGTTAGGTGTACTTTAAAAAATACTTGAAACTGTATTTGAAAAAAAGTCTTTACCATAATTAAACTTGGGGTAGGTTTGCTTTCATCTCAACCAATAAAAAAAGTAAAGTAAACGCACAATTGGAAATTCGAAGCACTAATTATCGAGTTGCATGGCTACTTGAGCTCTGCCTTGTTCGTTTCCCGGGATACTACTTATTTGGAAAATTGAAACGTGAATTTTATTTGTCACGAACGGCAAACTTCTGTATTTAAAAATGTTAACAACAGAACAAAAAGTGTTTATTGTGCAGTGCTATGGTTAAGGTGAACAACATTCTGATCAGGGAGTGATAAGAAAATTCCTTGAACGCTGGCCAAATTATTCGGTTTTCGCTACTGGTGTAAAAAAAGTTGTTACAAAATTTATGCGTACTGTGAGTGTTTTAAATGTTAAGAAGCCAAATCTCACCTAAATGAAGAAGACTGCAGCTGCATTAGCTATGGATTCTGTTAGACGTTTTCCGAAATTATCATTAAGAAGAAGGGCATTAGAAATTTGTAATATTAGCAAATAGCATTTGCAACAAATTTATCGTACCAACAAGGTGAAACTTTTCAAAGCAAAACTTATACACACTTTGGAAGAAAATGACGAGTCAAAACGATTAGATTTTTGTTTATGGTACGGCGAGCAATATCTACAAAATCACAATTTTGGCAGAAGTATTATTTTTTCGGACGAATCCACTTTCGCCACTAATGGGGTGGTAAATTCCAAAATGCACGGAATTGGTCTATGGAGAATCCAAATTATAGACTTAATTGCAGAAGACAATCCCATAAAAAAGTAAATGTGTGGTGTGCTGTTTCTTACACTGGGATAATTGGGCCATATTTTTTTGAGCGGAATATGAACCAGTACAGTTATCTGGAAATGCTGGAAAATATTCTTCAAGACCATTAGCATACACGGTCACTAGAATATAGACAAACAGCATACTTTCAGCACGACGGCCACCCAGCACATGAAACAGGAATCGTTCGAGAATGGTTAGATCGTTAATTTCCTGGGCGCTGGCTTGGTCGATATGGACCAATACCTTGGCCTCCCAAAAATCCCGATCTTACCTTAATGGACTTTTATTTATGGGGCTATCTCAAACAGAAAGTCTACGCGGCTCCATTAAACAACGATATTGATTTGTTGAAACTGAGGTTGACAGAGGCAATTGACGGTATTCCAATTCAACATATTCAAAATGCCTACAAAGCATTTACTAAACGGGCTGAGTTATGTGTATCGGTTGGTGGCAGCACATTTGAATAATTTCTTTCTTTTTCGCTGTTCGTTTTGATTTTTGTTAGCAATAAGCGTTTTGTATTTTACTAATAATTTATTAATTAACATTGCATGGTTACTTACTTTGCGCACCTGCGTTCAGAAAACCACAGGTAAAAAGCTCCATGTTGATAGGGAAAAAATGTTAATCATTTACTTCAAAATTCAAAGTAGGCTGATCTCGCTACAAATTGAGAGCCTGTCATAAATTTTAATTCTAAACAAATTTTGTTAATAACTTTTTGCGGTATATTTATAAACGAAGGTAGTTTACTCTTAACACATTTAATTAAATCAGTTCCAAACCAGCCTGTATATTAATTTATTTTGTTCATTTCGTCAACATCTTAGTTTAAGACAAAGCAGGAGCGATTCCCAGAATATCATAATCTATTTCAAAAAAATTTTGTCACTTATACCTTCCCACACTCAATCCGTGGACACACTGTATATATATATATATATATATATATATATATATATATATATATATATATATATATATATATATATATATATATATATATATATAGTACATTTGGAGGACCCAAATCACCACAACACATCTTTTTTAAAGACTTTACGATCGTTTCACTAACCACGTTAGTATCATCAGAGGATGAAAAAATTCTAAACTAAATTAACAGTTATATGATACCTAGACAGACGAACTAAACCGAGGGTAAAATTATAGTCGGATATCCATCGTTTGTCTATTGTGTCTATATTGAACGGACGAGGTTGACGAACTACTCTAATCTCCTAGTTGAAAAATGTATGAGCTTTTATCTAATGTAAAGGATAACGGGCTTAAAATGGAAGGTGCCACGTTATTTAAGGAGGCTCATGTTCTGTCTTGATCTATAAATTCACTTTGTGAATACTGGAGTCTGCGATGAGAACCAACAAGCACATCTGGCTGCAAACCAATAACTGCCGCACATCTTTTTTAAAGCAAAAACGACTGTTTCGCACACAATGTTAACTTCAACAGAGGATGAATATTCTAACTAAAATTCTACCTAAAACCAAGTATTTATACTGATTTCTTAGATACAAAAGAAAACGACAGGGGATTTTTAAGTCGAGAGCACAAAGTAGAGCCTAGTATCTGTATAGACCAGACGAGGTTATTGGACCATACTTTATTATTCTGCCCGACAGATTAGGAGCGTTTAGCTGGTCAAATACAAAGTGAGAATAAAGGGCTTGAAATCAAAGGTGCCGCAAGGTTCATTGACGTTTTGTTCTTAATCGAACTTGATATATATATATATATATATATATATATATATATATATATATATATATATATATATATATATATATATATATATATATATATATATATATATATATACGCTTTCATACGCGTCAAGCATAGTTTGATGTCTAATATTTTTGAGAAATTTCAAATTTTCCTTGTCAAGGTGGTGATTATTATCCCATATATATTGTGCCACACGTGATTTGTCTACCGTATCATATCGTAAATGTGCGAGATGTTCACGGAATCTGGTGGCTATGTTTCTCTTGGTTTAACCCACGTATTTAAGATTACAATCTTTGCAACCTATCTCATAAATACCCGACATTTCAATGGCTCATTTGTCTTTGTCTTTGTCTTTCGTATCACTGAACAAATTTTTTAAATAACTTTTCGTCAAAAAAGTCAAATGTAAATCGCCTTTCTTAAAAATACTTTCTAAACCCTCCGTGATACGCGGTTTAAAAGGTAGACACACAACTTTTTTGTGTATTTTATCTTTCTTAAATGTCCTGCATTCAGATATCATGTTCTTTGTTCTGTGTTTGTTAACAGATTTTTCCACTAAACAATCCGAATAACCGTTATATCTCTCCACTTTTTATGTACTTTAATTCTATATTAAATCTACCTTTACTTAACGAAAAATTTATCAATCTATTAGGCAAATGAATTTTCTCTGTGCAGCCACAGAAAAGGTATCTACTTCTATATTTAGAGCAGATTTTGAATATTATCAAGAAATTTAAACTAGCCGTTTTTTGTGCAAACGTATGATATGAGTCGTTTGGAATGTAACTAATAGTGGTAGTTTCCTTCCTGTAGACATCTAATTCAAGCGAGCCTAATTTTTTATAACTAGTACCTCCAGAAAAGGAAGTTTATTGTTGATTTCTATTTCGTGGGTAAATATTGTTGTATCAATTTGACTATTTAATTTTTCAGTAAATCTTTCAACCTTACATATATGTGTCAAACATTGCAAAATTATCGTCCACATAACGAAACCAAACTCTAGGGAAATACCCATCTTTATTTTTTAAATCCGTCTCAAATATATATATATATATATATATATATATATATATATATATATATATATATATATATATATATATATATATATATATATATATATATGGGAATGTATTGTAGGGGGGCCAGTTCATTTGAAGACATTTTTTTGAAATGCAAAGATCGCGATGTCCTTATATGTGCATTTTTCAAAGAAAATTCACTAAAAAACCCAATACTAAAATGGCTATGAAAACAAAACAAAAATCACAAAGATATTATTAATATTATGTTTAGTGAAAATTCACTAAAATCCTAACGTAACGTTCAATTACGTCATTAAATTTGTAGTTACTTTTTAGGAACTGAAAAACGGAAGTTTAATATTGAGTATGAACGTATGAACCCATCCATACACATCTGTTTGACCATAGGGTAAGGTAAGGTTACCCGGTAATATGTGTTTTACATTGACATATTAATATATTAACAGTCAGCTCGAACCTGGCACTAGGAATCCTACTGTATAATTAGAACAAAGCATTATACATAGATTTTATCTTTTAAATTCTCCGTGCGTGAAATATGCCCTAAAAGGGGTACAAAGTTTTTTCCGACGGCTTTACGTCCCCTCCTAAGGGCGGAACGTGCAGACATTCAACTTGCTTAAATCCCATGCCAGAACCTCGGTTGATGTTAATTTATTACGGTTTGTACTGAAAAAGTGAAAGGGGGACCCTGGGAATCGAACCCACTGCGATCCGGTTCAGAAGCACATGTTCTTACCACTTAACCACCGAGGCTCTTCAAAATATGTTAAATATTACACAAAAATATTATTTTTCTCCGCGCATATACAATTTTTGTAAAACATAATTTATAAGCTTTTGAATAAAATTGATCTCCAACTATTCAAGAAGCGAGTAAACACCAACGTTTTGGCACAAGTTTATGTTGACTTGGAGACACAAAGTAATTGTTTTTCAGAAATACTCATTGAAAAAAGTTTTTTTTTTAATTAAAGTTTTGATCTTGAGAACTGGCTCATTCAGCCACTGTCAATCTTCAAAATCAACAAAGATGCATCTGACCTTGCTTTCCACAATGTCAAAACCTGTCTTAAGAATGTTAATCTAACAAGCTCTTCAACTTTTTTCTATTATCTCCTATACACTTGCTGTTCACTTAAAATAGATATTAAAATTGGAACTTACATACATATCTAGTCACACACATACGCGAGCGCATATACACTCATGTATACGCACCCACGTCAACAGGATTTATACGTCCAGTACTTAACACTAGGTGCAGGACAGAAGATGCACATTATTTCTTTATTTTCACATACACACCCATACATATGCATGCACACATCTACGCTACAAGTTGCTGCAGGAGAAACACTGGGACACTTTTCACACCAATGGAGGCTGTCATGGTGACTTTTTAACATACTGGAGAGGCTGTGGTCAAAATAGGCTAACACAAGGAAATACACAAAGGAACTTACTTTTATCTCTCTGACTATACATTAATCTGCTAAGTTTATTTAGTATCCCTTAAGACTATTTAGTATATTGCCACTAGTACAATATTTATTGGAACAGTCCAATTTTCAGAATATCATCTTTTTACAAAGAGCTATATATATATATATATATATATATATATATATATATATATATATATATATATATATATATATATATATATATATATATATATATATATATACCTACCTAACTTAGAGTCTTTAACAAAACACATCAAAGCAACCATGACACTTTTATTACAAACAGCTTCATACATAAGTGATGTCACATCAAGTGGAAAGGAAACATTGTATTCTATCAAATTACAAAATAATATTTTTCTTTGTTCATGGTGCATAATACAGGAAAAAATGAAATGATTAAATCAGCTAAACTGGTATTGTCGCATGAGCAAAATGGATTGTCTTCAACTTTTATTTTATACAAATGAGACTTAAAAGCTATGATAATTCTGTTAAGTGTCATAGACAAGTACCTAGGAAGTAACAATTCTTTGTAAATCGTCTGTTTTATTAGATTAGGGATGATACTACTGAAGTGCTTGTTACAGCTACTTTTCAACTTATTCTAATGATCCTGCCAACTTATATTACACACATGTTTTACTTGCGGAAGTAGATCTCTGTTACTGTAAAAGTCATGTTTACAACCTATTTTCGTTGCTTTTTTAGCAAAATAGTCAGCCTTTTCATTACCGTCAAGCTTTGAGTGCCCTGTTAACCATATGAAAGTAACTCTCTGTTGTTTCAAGACATCTAATTGATAAGCAATATCACATATTACCCTGGACCAATATATAGCATTTTGAAGATTCGATAGAGTTCTTAACAGTGAAAGGGAATCGGTCAAAACAACAAAGCTGCACATATTTTGATTGCAGGCTAGGACTAACGGTTTTTGTATGGCAACAGCTTCAGCAGTATAAATTGAAGTGAACTTTGGCAGACTAAATAGCTCAACATAATCTAATTGCTTAATGTACCCTGCGCATCCCACAGAATCTTGAATTTTTGACCCATCAGTATAAATTTTACCGCTTCTTTATATGGTTTTAACGCTTGTTTCAATATACAAGTATTTATATCTGGTATGTTAGTAAATATGGGTATAATAATGTGAGGTTTTATCAGTTGTATGTTATAAGAGAAATCAAATCTAAAATTAAGGATTTCTTTCGCATACCATTGAGAACTTTCGATTTCCAAAGAAGCGTCAAATAATGGTGGTGAAGTTTTGTTTATCCAATAGTTGTGCGTAAGATGGATCACAGCTAGCTGTTTAATTTTCATGAACGTGTCCTGAGAGTCTGAGCTAAAGTTTTTTATAAGAAATTTACAGTATAACAAAAATATTCTAACAAAAAGTGGTTGTTCGTTTATTAAAACTAAAAGAGATTGTACTGAAGAAGTTTTGATTGCTCCTGTTATGATTCTAAGAGCTTTATATTGGATTCTGTCAATTTTTGTTAATAGCGTGTTAGAAGGAGATACATAAAATATAGAGCCATAGTCTAAGATAGACCTAATGTATGCTCGATAAAATGTCATTGCAGTTGACATGTCTGCACCATGATTTCTGCGTGTAGTGTATTTTAAAATATTTAAACTTTTCTCTGCTCTATCTTTTAGTGAATCTATATGATTTTTCCATCCCAGTCTCTGGTCAAGAATGATTCCTAAGTATTTGACAGAGGATCGCGATGGAAAGTTAGTCCCAGCAAGAGAAAATGTGGAACGCTTCACGATTTTGCGTGTCATCCTTGCGCATGGGCCATGCTAGTGGCGTGCGGTCCATGGAAGCAAGGGAAGCATTGCTTCCGTTAAAATAACGACCACATACCTACTTAAAAATAATTTGTATTAAACCGCATTATTAAAAATCCATTTTGTATTATAAATTTCAAATCCTAAAACTAATGTATCTAATACAATTTTTAATTCGCAAGCTCACACATAATTATTTATTATGCATCATACTGTACTTGTATATGCGCTCTGTACTCTTAGCAAGGACGTGGTCCCAGTAAACGCGACCACCAACCAACAGCATGAACCTAATACTAGAGTGTATGCAATAACTTCAGTTAAATACACGTAGTCAGCAGGCCACATAATGAGAAACCCTTGCTCTATGCTCGACGCAATATACGTGTATTTCAACATGTAGAACGTGTTGGAAGACCCGATGCACGTACAACGTGAATGTCTCTGATTATTTTGTAGATATAAGCAGTTGACTAAGTTAAATACATTGGCATTTTATGATTATTAATATGGCTGCAACTAGATCAACTTTTAACAGCGGCGTCAGTGAGGGTTGGATTTTACAAACTTTACGAACAAGTGGTAATAATAACTGTGATTGTGTCGTGCGTTTTTTGATAACCAAATGATTTTCAGCTTTATCGTTTGCTGAAAAACTTGCTATTATTAATAAAGGTAGGCCGAAACCTACTCTAAAAAACTTAAATACAAGAATTAAAACATGTATTCGACATTTCAACGCGGAAAATACTTATAAACAATCTGAATGGTTAACAGGAATAAACTGTTTTGTTGGCCTGGTAGTCTATTTGTGACTGAAAATGGAGGCGGAATAAAAGAGGTTTTTCCGACTTGAATAATCTACATAAAGTAGTAAAAAGATATGTTATGTCTAAAGCGCATTTACAGACCATTTTAAAATTAAGTGTCTTTGGAAAAAACGCGAATTGAACACGCCGTTGACAAGCAGATAGAAATTAGTCATCGCCAACACAATGAACTGGTTGACAAAAACAGAAACATATTAAAAAGTCTGTGTTTTCTTGGTCAGCATGAATTGGGGTTCAGGGGTCATGACGAAACAACTACATCTGCAAATAGAGGAAACTTTCAAGACCTAGTTTCTTTAATAGCCAAATACGACATTTGCTTAAAAAATCACTTGGAACAGTCTAATGTTTTTCTCGGGACATCAAATCGGATTCAGAATGACTTAATTGCGGCTGCTGCCACTATTATTTTGAACAGAATTAAATCTGAAATTTAACAGACTCGTTTCATTGCTATTGTTCTAGATGAAACAACCGACGTAACTAATTTAAGTCAACTATCTGTAGTAAAAATGGATGGGAGCAAGAAAGATTTTTAGGCTTTAAAAATGTGACAGAAGATCGTACCGCAAACGCTCTATATAAAATTGTGCTTGATATTATGAAAGATATTGAGGAGACTGATAATAAATTAATTGCCCAAAGCTATGATGGGGCTGCTGTTATAGCCGGACATTTAGGAGGTCTTCAAGCTTAAGTGCGGGAAACGTTTTCCAGTGCTCTATTTGTACCCTGTTGTGCTCATAAACTAAATTTAATTTTATCCCATAAATCATATTAAAGAATGTAAGGTGTTTTTTGCTACCCTAAGTGGAATGGTTGCTTTTTTCCAAATCTATAAAAGGCACACAAGCCTTAGACCCAATTGTTAAAAAACGTTTACCCAAAGTAGCTGCAACCCGATGGAACTACAACGGCAGACTTGTGTGAACTATATTTGAACACCGTGAATCGTTAATTGAACTTTTTGAAAACATAATAGAAAATAGCAAAAATTGGGATGCAGAAACAATAAATAGTTCTAGAGGATTTTTGGATGGTTTGAAAAGAGACTTTAATTTTATTTATTTTTCTTAATATAGTTTCGGAAATATTTCCGTTTTCAGATAATGTATTTAACATATTGCAATGTAAAACAAATGACATTGGTTTTTGTCTGAAGAAAATTAGTGAATTTAAATCCATTATAATTCAAAAAAGAAATTAATTTGATAAGTTCAGGAAAAAACAATGGAATTAGGAAAAGTGGAGCCACGAAGAATGCGTCTGCGCACTGATAATATGGGAGACCTTCAAACTTCTTATCGCCGCCTTTTCTACAAAATCATAGATCAAATTCAGCAGCAAATTAACTGCAGATTTGATCATCTTAGTGACCTGAAATTTCTTGAATTGTGTAATTTTGGAGGATTTGTAGGGATACCTTTCCCAGAAGATTCATTCAAATCATTATTCCACCACTATGGACATTATTTTGACAAAGCCTTATTACGATCAGAACTTACAGTCATTTATGAAACCGATGTTATTGACACAAAAACTAACGCGAGTGAACCTTTAACTTTCTTAAAAGAATCAAAATTGGAAAATGCATATTCTAAAGCATTCAAATTATGTGAATTAGTATTAACAATTCCTGCTACTAGTGCGTCTGTAAAACGAAATTGTTCTACATTGAAACGTATCAAGAGTTTTGTTAGGAATTCAACAGGACAGGAAAGACGTTCCCAAATTTCAATTTTGTCAATTGAAAATAACTTCGTCGAGGAAATGTCCCAGAATCCATAGTTTTATGACATTATTAACGAATTTGCCAAAAACGACAGAAGAATTGAGTTACACTACAAATAGGTGAGTTTCTGAAAATTGCTTCCCTTATTTAAAATGTCACCGCACGCTCCTGGGCCATGCTAATCTTCTCTGTATCGTTCCAATTTTAGTATATGTACCGCCGAAGCGAGTACTTTGAAAAAAGTTAATTAAAAGCATAATACAAATGTCTTAGCAACGCTATTTCTGAAATAATTATTGGAGGTTATACATTTATAGAAACATGACATCAGGATGGAATTCCAAAGTATGGTTGTTCGAGGATGGAATTTAGAATTTTATTGCTTTTTGTCGTTGAGATAATCCGTACCTGAGTTGTCATCAGGTGTAGATTTTAATACATGTTTATAATTTAATAGGAATGCTTCCGTTAACGCAACAAATAGCTGCTCTTAGCAGACATGGTGGATTGGCCTTGGCAAGTCTGTTTGTTTTGTTACAGTAAATACCAAATTAACTTAAACTCGCTTAAGAATTATGCTTGGTAAGACCTTGCTGATAATTATATTTCCTGGACGGTTTTGGTAAAGCAAGCAGGTATTCACATGTCGTTATTACGTTTGTGTTAATTAACTAAGAATATTTGCTCTTAACTCACATCTATTAGTGGAACAAATAAGTCAAATTTGTTTAAGGTAAACAATTAAATTTGCGTAACGAATTTCTTTAGCCAAAATGTAAAAGAAGGCAAATAATGATAGATTTTTGCGTGTTCACTTTTCTTTACTTATCGGTTGCATAACCAAGCTATATTTAAAAAGCATTAATAGCCGTACCGGATCTTGACGACAATTTGCATTTTTACGGTAATAACGCATTGAAGACGCTTTTAGTATTCGGTTTCTGTTTGAAAACAGGGCTACAAATTGGTTCACAATTTTCACATAGCTGTGATAATATACTCTCCCAGAAAGACATTCGCCTGAAATTAATGTAGGGTCCATGACTTGACCACAAAGAAAATATGCATATTTCTGTATCCATAAACTTCTGAAACGTTATGTGTGTGTGTGTGTTATTATTATTATTAGTATTATTATTAATATTATTATTATTATTATTATTATTAGTGAATTTTCTTTAAAAAAATTTACTAATGAGGAGATCCCGACTTTTGAATTTTGAAAAAATTTCTTCAAATGAGCGCTAATTAGGCCCCCCAGAACATATATCCGGGGTCAGTTTCAATTTTTATATGTTTATATATATATATATATATATATATATATATATATATATATATATATATATATATATATATATATATATATATATATATATATATATATATATATATATATATATATATATATATATATATATATATATATATATATATATATATATATATATCACACCGATAACTCAAAAAATAATAGGCCGATTTTAATTAAATTTGGTGAATAAATTTTTTTTGCAAATGGCTTGGATAGGTTTGTTAGCCAGGAAAATCGGCCCAGGTTTTCCCGGAAAATTTTGTGTTTTCTTTCGAAAAAAAATTATATCTCCGGAATTAACAAAGTAGGGGCAACCAAATTCGGTACGCGGGTTTATATCCTTATAGGTAAGTTACCTACCAAAATTTAGCTATGTAGGTCCGAAGACAAAAAAGTTATAGACATTTAAAAAAAACCTTTCTCTGATGCTTGGCAGTAGTGTTGGCTATAGAGTTTATCGTTTAATGGTACATAATTTGTGTCGAATTTTCGTAAAAAATCAATAAAGCTCAATATATCCGTTATTATACAAGATATGAAAAAAAATGTGTATATATTAATTATAGGGTGTCTTGAGCTACATCTTAAAAAATAATTTTACAATCACAGGGTGGCCCATAAGTCGTTGGTGATACAAATTTTCTTTTTCTTTTTTAATCAAACACGCTTTATGTTACTGCATTTTTATATTTTCCATCGAAATATAATGCATGTTTGTAACAAAAGAAATTCTGGATGCAGCAAGTGCATTATGGTAGCGAATTTTGATCAAATGCTTCATATTTGAATAGCCCAATTTGCCTTAACCTACAAGGTTGACCAAGAAACGAGTTTTTCCGGGAACACTTTAAGTTTACTTTTGGAATTATTTGTACATTTTCACACAATAAAGTTATTTTTATGAAACATGGCACATTGTTTTTACTATATAGGTTATACTGGTAACCAAAATGTATGCCTGATTTCTTAAAAACAAAACATACATATTTACAATAAAAACATTTTTATGAAAATGCACTAGCATAACGCACTTGCTGCGTCCAGAGTTTTTATTATTATTATTATTATTATTATTATTATTATTACAATTAACGAGGGGGGAAAACATATAACATAAAAGCCAAAGGGGTATGTATCAGGACAATACTAGAAAGTAAAAACTAGAGACACTTCCTGAATTTCGCAGAGAACCTCCCCAATACACCATTTATTTTCAAAAGAAACGACATCATTTCTGCTCGAATACCATGAATATTCTTTCATTAATCGACACTTTAGGCTATTTTAGTGATTTTTTTTTTTTTTAATCACTAATAGAGAGGTATCGATGGTGAGACTTTGCAAAAATTTTTGCAAATGAGCGCGAATTTGGGCCCCTAGAACCCATATCCGGGGTCAGTTTCGATTTTTATATGTTTAAATATATATATATATATATATATATATATATATATATATATATATATATATATATATATATATATATATATATATATATATATATACACAAAAATAAGGGGTATCTTTTCTATAAAGTTTTTCTTAAAACCCCTTCTCCTCCAAGTTACAGCCCTTTGAAATTTTGGCAAAAAAAGTTTTCATTAAATTTCTCCGTTATGGAATAATTTAAAAAAACAAAATTTTGCAGATACATAAGGCTAACAAAATGACAGTTTGAGAAGGATTTTATAACCCTACAATGTTATCACAAAAGGGTGAAAAAACCTACCCTTACATTATTTTTTATCAGTAGTTTTTATTGTGTATACCATTTTCTATTAAAAGAAATTATTCAGAAAGAATGATTGATTTAGCAATTTTTTTATATCTTGACATTTTCTCATAAAATTGTTAGTTTCATCACAAAAACATAAAATAACTCTGTAAATTCATGTGACATCGATCTGAGTAATATTTTATTTTTTGTGATGAAACTAACAATTTTATGAGAAAATGTCGAGACATAAAAAAGTTTCTAAATGATCCCTTCTTTCTAAATCATTTTTCTTTAATAGAAAACGGTACACAAAAAAAAGTACTGATAAAAAATAATGTAAGGGTAGTTTTTTTCACCCTCTTGTGATAACATTATGGGGTTATAATAATCCTTTTAAAACTGTCATTTTGTTAGCCTTATGCATCTGCAAAATTTCGTTTTTCTAATTTATTCCATAACAGAGACATTTAATGAAAACTTTTTTTTGGCCAAAATTTCAAAGGGCTGTAACTTAGAGGAGAAGGGGTTTCAAGAAAAACTTTATAGAAAAGACACCCCTTATTTTTCGCCAAAGAATTACTCTGTGAAATTTTTCGCATCAATTCAGAAACACCCTGTATATGTATCCAACGGATAACTCAAAAAATAATTAACAGATTTTGATAAAACACGGCAAGTGCCTTTCTTTTATTAATAGCTTGGATGAGTTCGTTAGCCAGAAAAATCGGACACGGTTTTCCGGAAAAATTTTGAGTTTTCTTTCGAAAAAAAATTTTTTTCTCCAAAAATTACAAAGATATTTCGATAAAATTTGGTGTACATATTGCTTTGGGAAAGACCTAACTATGTGACAAAATTCAGCGCTCTAAGGTTACAGAAAATTGTGCTAATCAAATTTGAAACATGTATGTTTAATTTCACCGCCTTTCATTGTCAACAACTTATACGAGATCTAGTATGTTGTTGCCGTGGTAACGGAACATTTGATATTATTGCGCAGGTCTGTTAGACGCTGTAACTGACATTTACCGTATGATATGAGATCGTTTATATGTTTATTTGTTTGAGTCGACGAAATATTTGTGTCATTTGGGAAATTTTTATATACAAGTGCAAATTATTCCTTTATTAATGTTAGTAGGTGGATTAAACAGTGTTGGTTATGTTTTATCAACATATATAAAGGATCGAAGTTTTACAAAAGGGCTGATATTATACAGGGTGACGCGTTTCTACAGTAAAGCTGAATATAATTATTATTATACAAGAGACGAGAAAAAATTGTATAAGTTAATTATAGGGTGTCCTGAGCTGCATCTTATAAAATTATTTTGACAATCACCGGCTGGCCCACAAGTCGATCGTTGGTGATCCCTACAATTTTCTTTCGAACAGCCTTATTTTATTGCATTTTTTATCGAAATATGTTTGTAAGAAAAAAATCAAGACGCAGTAAGTGCGTTTTGGTAGCAAATTTTTATTAAATGCTTCAAATTTCAATAACTCAATTTGCTATTAACCTAAGATTTGTTGGTTAGAAAACCAACGTTTAAGGTATATTGTCGGAAAATTTTTGTACATTTTCAAACAATAAGTTATTTTGATAATATATGGCACATTGTTTCTATTATATAGGTTGTACCGGTAACCAAATTGATGACTGCTTGCATTAAAAAGACATATTTAATATTCGAAGCATTTTTATAAAAATTCACTGCCATAACGCACTTGCTGTGTCCAGAGTTTTTATATATGGTTTCATATGACTGGTGTTAAGCGTTGTCTTTAAAATATAAAACTATGTGGTTATATATTGTGCTTTTTGCTATGTTGCACAAAAAGTTAACAAGGGCTGCTTTCTCACTAGTAAGTGGTACAAATCCCGCATATATGTCGACCATACGCAGTGGCTTTGCAGTTAATTTATAAACAAGAGACCCAACAAATCTCCACAGAGCAGAAACCTCCGAACATTCCACTATCATGTGCCAGGATGTCCCGGTAATACCACACCACGGACAAAGAGCGGACAAGATTATTCCCGCTCTGCTTAATAAAACTGGATCTGCCAACCGTTTTTTGGCAAATCTAAGGGCGACAGTCGCATCATGGCCCATGGTGGGTTTAGACCATAGTGCTTGCCAGTTAACTGTATCATCAGTCCATGCCCCATTCATTGGCGGGGTGACACAAAATGCCCTCAAGGTTAAATCGCGTAAAATAGCGCTTTTGTTACGGAGACTACAATCTGTGAGCTTTTCTTCAGTGGTTTTGAATGCAGTGTAAAAGATCATATTTTATGGGCCAGTTTTGGGCAAAATATTTGCGCAGGTTTCCGTTATCAATGCTTTAAAATGGTGAAAGTTAATTCTAAGGTTATTTTTGAGGAGGGAGTTATACTCTTCTAGCTGAATATTTTCGAATGACTTCCGATTTACCCCATCAAAAAAATCGCCAATAGTGTAAACGCTTCTAGAAAACTAAAGGTTAGACAACTCAAAACTGCCTAATGATAAGCGCGATGCGGTCGGAGGTATTTGTTTCAATTCAGAGAATGTTGAGGGATAGTTTTCCAAACAGATATTTATCAAAGAGGTTGATTCAAGGACTTGCCTCAAGAATAATGATAATTTTGCTGGGTGAGAGCTTGAATACTGAATAAATAGGACCTGCCAGGTCAGATCATTAGATCTGCAAGAACTCAAAGAGTGCTGTGCCATTAGCTTCCAGTCACTTCCCTCGTTACACGCCAGGAATCACAAAGCAAAGGAAATTCGAAACAGTTGCGCGGAAATCCAGTGTTCTGCCACTCCAGAATAAGTTTATAAGAAAGGACTGAATTTTGTTTACAAAGTCAGGTGGGACAGGTAAGATTTGCAAGGTATACCAAAGTTTAGGTGCGAGAAACTCACTTATAACCATAGCTCTTCCTCTCCAGGATAAAGCCGGAAGGACCCTGATCCATCTACTGGAGCTGTCTTTTAACCTTTTGAATGCTGCATTTAATGGGGCAAGATCAAGTACGTCGGCGTCATTTTTAAACGTAATACCCAAGATTTTTATGCCTGCGGATGACCAATTAAAACCGAGGGGGGTCTCTCCGGAACCTTTATAAGCTCCCAACCAGTAACCCATGCATTTATCTGTATTGAGTTGTGCACCAGAATTTTGGGAGTATTCATTATAGCAGACCATCATAACCTCCAAGTCAGTCTTTTCAGAAATCACCACATTAATGTCATCCGCATAGGCGGAGACTTTTAGGAAGTGAATTTTTGGGGGGATAGGCAAGGTAAGATCTACTATTCTCTTTGTGATCAAAGATAGAAGTGGTTCAATACAGAGAATGAAAAGTGTACTGAAAGTGGACAATCCTGATGAATACCTTGTTCAAACTTAATTGGCGCAGACATAAGACCATGCGCTCTGACCATACAAGCTGAATCTTCATAGAGAAGCCTCACATAGTTCACAAATAATGGTCCTAAATTGTATCTTTCCAGAAGGTAGAACATATAGTCATGACTCACTCTATCGAAGGCACTTCGTTGGTCTAATGAAACGATAGCAACAGGTAAATCGTGAACATTAATGTGCTGAATAAGTTCCCTGAAAAGATGGAGGCTGTCGTAGATTGACCTTCCCGGTACATAATAGGACTGATCTGGATCTACTAATAAGTTTAGTATCCCTGACAAGCGTATTGATAACGCCTTAGACAGAATCTTATAGTCAGTTGCTAAAATTGAAATTGGCCTCCAGTTTCCTAAAACGCTGGAGTCACCACCTTTGTGTAGTAAGGCAAGAATTGCTGTAGGAATAGTTCTTGGGAGTCTTCCAAGCTGTAGTGCTTGTTGGACCATGCTACAATACCAGTTATTAATTTTATTCCAGAAAACAACATAGAATTCCGAACTGAGACCATCAATCCCTGTAGCCTTGTTTCTTTTAAGCGACTTGAGAGCAGTGAATAAATCGTTTTCTGTAATTGGTTGTTGTATCAAAGATTTACTGCTTTCATATAATCTAGGAAGGCCATTATATAGACTACTACCTGGATCTATTGTAATACTGGTGTCTTTTCTGTATAGATTGTGGAAATGATTTCTTACAACTGAAATTATTCGAGATGGTTCTTTCTCAGGATTTTCTTTTTACAGATGTATGGTGAGAGAGAAACTGCTGTTGGTCTGTCCATTTCTAGAAGATGTGTCATACCTGCTGCTACCAGACGTTTTTCACTTGCCTTGGAATAAAAGTCTTTAATTTCTTCTCCACAAAACTCTGCATTGAATTTATACCATTGTTATATCTATACATTGTTATAAAAAGCGATTTTCCTGCCAATATATTTATAATTTGCTGCATATATATATATATATATATATATATATATATATATATATATATATATATATATATATATATATATATATATCAATACTTACAGCAATAGGGAGGATTAAAGCGATAGACGTACCTTTATGTGTAAGCTCTTACAGAGTGTGACTATTTCTAAATGGCTATAGCATAAGCAATATTTATCTCCTTACATTTCAATTTTGTCGAAATATAAATTTTTGTGTTCTTACTTATTATTAAGGATAGAAACAAAGGATACTCGCTTCTCGCCCAGGTGTCCTTCAGGGCATTTTATTAACAAACAACACTGGACAGCTCATGACATGGGATGAAAAGCAATAGGTGAGACAGTAGGAAAACTAAGTTTATATTAATATTATTCTTAACTAAGGCTAATACTAATATACACATATAGACAAACAGCAAACCTAAATTTTGATTTTTGTATGGCGAATGAATTTTATAAGTATATTATAGATTTTCAGGCTATTTATACAAATAAGTGTTGCTAAGTTTACAGGAAACTCTACTCCTGCATCTTTGAGTTCTTTCCAGAATTGTTTACGTATCGGGTTATACAAACTGCACTGAAACATGAGGTGTTCTAAAGTTCCTATGTAACTGTTGTCACATGTACAATAAGGATTGTTACTAATGCCTATTTTATGTAGGTGTTGTGGAAGGCAGCCGTGATTCAGCATCATTCTGGTAGTTATAGTAGTATAGTACCTTGGCATAATAAATTTCTTAATATGTGGAATTTTTTTAAGCAACATTGGATGAGTAGGTGTAAATCGATTAGTTGTTTTGTTAACAAATTCATGCCAAACACTTTCCCACGTTTTCCTTATTTCAAATTTAATTTTTTTGTTTGGACTTTCTATAGATTCTTTAGCTAGTTTGTCAGCTATTTCGTTGCCTGCTAGTCCAGTGTGCCCTTTTATCCACATAAATATGACTCGATTACCACCATCCTCTATCGACTGATACAGATTGATAATGTCACATATTACGGGATTTTTGCCATGTTTGGTGTAATCTTTAAGTGAAAGCAGAACTGATTTGGAATTTGATAAAATTAGAGTATGTTTAATTTTGTTTTCAATTGACCATTAAAGTACTTCATACAAGGCATATGCCTCCGCAGTGTAAATAGATGCTATATTATTTAATTTAACCTTTTGGTATCTACCGTATTGGGAATAAAAAGCACAGCCTGTCCCAGATAACGATTTGGAACCATCTGTATATATTTGTGTATATTTATCAAACTTTTCCAATGTTGCCTAAAGTATGGAACGATTTAGAGATGGGAAAATTGTATAATTTGGAACTAATATATCTATTTTGTGCATTTTTTAGAGTACGGTAAATATTGGTACTTAGTCTTTTCGAACAATCGCGTCAGCAAAGTGCTTTGTATTACTGTATGCATCAATCAATGGTGAAATTTTTTTTTGACTATTAAGTATTAGACAAACATTCAAGAAAAAGTCAATATAATACCTTTAAACGTAATGGGTAATAGTGTCGCCATTCGATAACTAGTTCCTTGGACAAAAATGCCCTTCTTAAATATTATTATTCGGTTATTATGACGATTGACTGTAGAGTTTAATAAAAACGTACACTCGTCTGAAAAACAGATATTGAGGAGAAAGTTCCAGTTATCACCTATTTGTGCAGTCATAACTTCACAAAACTATAGCCGCCGATCAAAATCATCTTCATTCAGTTGTTGTACAAGATATATTTTATACGGGCGAAATTTATGATGCTTCAATATTCGCTAAATAGTTCTTATTTTGATGTTTGAAACACTGGCCAATTTCCTCGTGCTCAAAGTTGGGTCTGCAGCATTTGTCCTAAAACTTCAATCTCAGTAGTCTCATTTCTAACCGGAAATTCACGTTCAGGATTCCGTTTTTTGTTGGCTACTGAACCACTTTGTCGAAACTTTGCAACTAACTCCCAAATGTATTTTCTGTTAACATGTCTGTTCGGATGTCGTTCATTAAACAAATTTGCGGTACGGTTGGCACAGTCATCGTTTTTGAAAAAAAGAGTAATTATTTCAACTCTTTCTTCTACAGAACACACCATTGTGAAATTGATTTTCGGTAGTACTATCAAGTATCAAACCGACCGATAAACTTAAATAATAAACCGCATTTCTCTCATTCCGATAAGAAATGTTCGGATAGTCCATTTTTTGTTTACAAACCAATGACTATCAGCACATTTCTTATCGGTATGAGTGAAATGCGTTTTTGCATCTTCAACTGTGAATAAACGAGTTGATAAAACTTCCAACAAAATTTGTGTGCTGAATTCAGAAAAGAGAAAAGAAAGAGTTTTCAAATGATGTAACACTCGACCCATGTTCCCTATTTAAAATATAAGGGTTGTTATTACCACCCTTAAGGGGTTGATGTGACAAAGTTGAGTTTTATGTCAAAACATGTCCCCCTCAATATTAAAATTGACGTGTTTCAGCGTTTCTAAAAAAAATATTCTCTGGACGCAAATCGGTCTGTTTCGTTTTCAATGCGCCACCCTATATATATATATATATATATATATATATATATATATATATATATATATATATATATATATATATATATATATATATATATATTTATTTATTTATTTACAAATATACACTAACCCTGGATATGGGTTCTAGGGGGCCTAGTTCGCGCTCATCGAAGAATTTTTTTTAAATTCAAAAGTCGGGATCTCCTCATTAGTGAATTTTGTTGAGAAAATTCACTAATAAATTAAACAGTAATTTGTATGAACAGGACAATGGTAATAAAAAGAATTTAATATTAAACAATAAGCGAAGCCAAAATATCATATATGTTTCTAATCATCAATAAATAAAGTAGAAAGTATATAATTATATAAAATAAAATGATGCTTTTAGGCAATTAACTTGGCTGGGAATCACCTTGTGAATGTTGTTGTCTGTCGCAATTTCAGGTGTTTTCTTAATGTTATTGTTCGCCAATATGTGATTTGTGGAAATATTTATATATTTATGTAGGTGTGTCGAGTGTTTACTCTAAAAACAGCTCAAAACAATGACCCACTTTACAGTAATATTGATTCATGTATTCTTATGCCGTATTCTATAACTGGTTTATTTATTTTTATTTTCAAACATAAAAATGTGTACCTACATTAATTAATGGACGTAATCTAATGATCCAAACTCTCAAAACTAAAGAATAAGGTACCAGGCATTAGCATAATATAGAAAACTAGTTAACCTTCGACGTTATTACTTCAGCATTCTTATCTTTAATTTTCTGAAGAATTTTATGGACAGAATGTCGTTTGACCCAGAGTAGTTTTACTTTTCGTAAACGATGTGTGTAGTAAATTCTAAGATGATATAAATTTCGGGTTACATCTCAGAAGGGGGGTCACTGGACCGTGGTAATAAACGACTCTTCTTCTTTAAGATACATTTTTATATACACAATGTTTACGAAAGTAACAAAAAAGTGTGTGGCTAATGGAAAGTAAGTTTTAGAGTCATATTTACAGATACCAGGTGGTTTTTATGAAAGGTAAACCTATGTTTTCAAAGCAATGGTGCATATAACCAAACTAACTTATACAGTTGTCCCAGAGTATGTGGGCAATCTCTCAGATTTGGATAGAATACCAAAAAAAAATTTGCACAAGTCCTATCAATGTTTTCCCACGGCCCTCTCCTCCGGAGATGCAGGCCCCTAAAGAACGCCCCCAAAAATCGATTTTTTAAAATTACTTTTAAAGTACTCTGTGTAATTTAATTATTTTGTTTAATGCGGCGGACAGTCGATAAGACTCCTTTAAAATAACCTATGAAAACAGTTTGGCTTATTTGGTTTGCCAGGGACCGACTAGCTTTAGCACAGTAATGTCTAATTTTTCTATATCTTTTACGATAAAGGCGCAAAAATAATATTTGTAGTTATCTTGAACCTCATACCAAAAAAATGGCACTCCTAGTTGATATTGATAAAATAAAGTGTTCTCGAAAAGCAACTATTTTTGTTTAACAAATTTTTTATTCCATCCGATAAGATAACTGAACGAATGAAATTTTCGTTCATTCTCTGCCTATCGAAGTAAATGCCACTTATATTTACATTAATTTTTTGCTTTGGTTTTGTTGCTATGGTTGTATTTTTGACATGTACCGATGTAGATAAGAGTCAATATGCCAGTGCCCAAGATGTATAGATTATATAGCTTGTGCATATATATATATATATATATATATATATATATATATATATATATATATATATATAAGCTAAGTAAGTATAATAAAATTGGGGCTACACAAACTTAAAAGTATAGAAGACATATAGATCGTGTCTGCGTGCACACAAAAATTAGTAAAATACATTTATAAAATCTAATAAAAAATAACAGTATTGCGGTATTATTTTAAATAAACCAATAGGAACACGTTTCGCGGCGAGTTCGCAATTCGCGAGTGTATGAATCTAGCTTTAGTCCAAGACTACACTGAAATCCGGTCGACGCCGTAAGCAAGCAGCTTGTAAATTAAGCTCGATAGGTTCGGACGGTTAACAAACGTAGGTATGTCTAATTTTAAGCGGTAGACTGTATCTGTTTGAAACATACAATATGAGCAATACAGTAATATGCTTTAAAGTGCTATTTATTTTTAAAAAATTGATCAACTAACCTGCGAAATCACCTATAATAAAAATGATGGATCTAGTAACTTATCAATCAGTACCGTTCTCATTTTGTGAGCAGTTTTTGATACTTGCAAAGAACATTGTCGCATGCTATAATATAGTGCTTTTGAAAGCAAACATTGTCCAAGTATTAGGAAAGAAATGGACCAGTACTGACAATTTACAAAGTTGTTAGTTGATTGTACAGTGTCCCCATCTATCAGATTTCGTGTTAACTAGAGCTGTCGTGATGACATAATATCTGGTTCCGCCCCGAGATTGCGTCCGTGTCGTACATTTTGCAATGTTCTACATTCTGACATCTTATATGCGAATATATATATATATATATATATATATATATATATATATATATATATATATATATATATATATATATATATATATATATATATATATATATATATATATATATATATTTGTGTGTGTGTGTGTGTGTGTGTGTGTGTGTGATAAAAATAAATAGAAGTGAAGCAGCAAGTGAATTTATTCACTTTAGTGCTATATTGGATATTATCTGAAAACGACATTATAGGGGAAGAAGTGGAACGTAATTTCGGTAAATAAACAGTTTACGCACGGGGGGTTTTCACTTTTTTTTTCAGAAACATTCTTAGAACCCTCCTTGAATACACAAGCCACAAGGCAAATTTATTGCAAACAATCCCCAAGAAAGTTAAGAGGTCAAGAATGAATAGGGGTGCTGGACGGGGAGGAAATATGAGCAGAAAATGTTAAAAAATCAATTAGTCTGAGTTTGAAAAGATGTGTTTTCCCGTTTTGCAGCTATACCCCCTTTAAAGCCTGTCTACCCCGCACAACACCCATATTCGCCCAGATACAGTAACTTTCTTGGGGGTTGTTCCCACGAAATTTGTCTTGTGCTTTATGCTTTGAAGATAGTTGTATGCATGCACAAGGGGAAGGAGAACTCTCTCACAGGGCTGCAACACAATTCATCTGTTGCATTTACCGGTCACCTTCTGACAACAACTTTGTCCAGCTCTTCGACTACCTTTCTGAAAAACCGACCATCTGATTTCTGTATATACTTCCTCCGAGGTCACTATTCTTGGTGACTTCAATGACCATAATAAGGAATGGCTAGGATTTTCAAAAACCGATCCACAAAGGAGAGTAGCGGAGGCGTTTGCAGTCAGAAATTCTTTAGCCAATATGGTTCAGCAACCTACTTACTTTCCTCGCATCCCAACACACAGCTCACATCCCTTGGATCTTCTTCTTACTACAAAAAATGAATGCTATAAGACATCAGTCGCCGTCCCCCTTGGTCGGTCAGACCACGGCGTGGTCACTGCTTCCTGCGCAATGCAACCCGAGGTCACACAATCATCACACCCACGTATCGTTTGGCACTACAACTCCGCGAACAGGAAATAAATGCGGGATTACTTTTCCTCATTTCCATGGGCGTCTGTCTGATTCTCTCATCTTAACCCCTCTGATATCTCACAGAACGTCACCGAAATAATCCAAGCTGGCATGTAATTATTTATTCTATGTACACAGAAAACCTCTTCAGCCACTCAAAAGCACTGTTTCTCTAAATCATGTGACAAGGTCAGACTTTAAAAGGTCAAAGCTCACAAAACGCTTCTACACAATCCTAGTCAAGAAAACCGTCAAGCATTTAACGACGCAAGAAACCGCTATGTCCGCATTCTTTCTAAGGCAAAAAAACTCGTTTAATAACCACATCAAAAACAAAGTCCTCTTAAGCTCCAAGGACAGCCAATCCTTCTGGATTCTTGCTAAATCTATTGGGAATAATTTCTGGAAGAGCACATTCCCAACTCTTGTTTCAGGGACTGAAATTGTTTCCACCGCCCTGGGCAAGGCTGAACTTTTTGCCTCACTGTTCGCCGGTAATTCTACTCTCAACCCACCTCCAAATCTTTAGCTACCAACAATCCCCAACGTCGCGCTAAAAATGACGGATATCATTTTCAAAACTAAAAAGGTACGAAAGATGCACTCTTCTTCAGAAAAGCCTTTGGCCTTGAGGAGATCCCAGCAATTGTTCTCAAAAAAAATTGCACCAGAACTTGCTCCTGTCCTGACTCGTCTGTTTCAGACATCTTACAATAGAAGCATGTTCCCTAGTAACTGGAAAACAGCTCGAGTACAACCCGTCCCCAAGAAAAGATTCAAAGCGCTTCCTAGCAACTACAGACGTATTTCTCCTTTCAGTCGTCTCTAGAGTAATGGAAAAGTATATAAACACCGAATTACTAAAATTTCGTGAAAAACACAGTCTAATCCACGACAGGCAGTATGGATTTGTACCACCAAAACTCTGTACCTGGACAGCAAATTTCCTCTCCAACCGGAGCATTTCTGTTGTCGTGGATGCCATTCCTCTAAACTGTATCCAATTAATGCAGGAGTTCCTCAAGGTTCAGCTTTAGCCCCTACTTTGTTTCTTCTCCACATCAATGGCCTCCCCTCTAGCACATCCAACCCAGTCCACAGTTACGCGGATGACAGCAGTCTCCACTCAAATATACAATATTCTAAGCCTGTCTCTTTAGACCAATTAGATGAGGATCGCAGACTCATGGAGGGTTCTGTCTCTGTGGATCCCCAAAAAAATATTGGACTGGGGAAGTAGAAATCTTGTACAATTCAACGCCACCAAATATCAGTCTTGCTTTCTATCTCATAACAGATACACCAGCCCTGGACCCATCACAATGAACAACCAAGTTATTCAATGTAATGAGTCCTTTTCAGTTGTTGGCATTTCTGTGGATCGAAATCTTAATTGGCACCAACATGTCACATCAATTGCAGTAGCGGCTGCTAAGAAATTAGGTTTCCTCTTCCGGGCTCGCAAATACTTTTCACCAGCTGATCTCTATACCTTATATACTTAACAAATAAGGCCAAATCTCGAATACTGCTCCCACATCTGGGGTGCCGCTGCCGCTTCTACACACGCTATCCAGGACTCCATTCAGAAGAGAGCTATATGTCTCATCGGTGACCCTACCCTCACACAACGGCTGCCATCCTTTGCCCACCGACGACGTGCCGTTGGTGACCTCTCTCTCTTTTATAAATATCTGCACGGGCACTGCTCAGAGGAGCTTTCTTCCATAATTCATCCACCTGCTGCCCCCAACAGATCTACCAGTGGAACAGAGCGAATGCACCTTTTCATTGTCCAGGTCACCAGACATAGAACATCTTGTTATGCCAGTTTTTTTGTCCCGAGGACTTCCAAGTTGTGGAATTCCTTGCCGGCACATGTTTTTCCTTCTCCTCCGAACCTCCAACCCTTCATGTCCAGAATTAACAAGTTGCCTCTTTCCTCCTTGTGGAGGTAATGAGTCCCTTTCACTTGTTGGCATTTCTGTGGATTGAAATCTCAATTGGCACCAATATGTCACGTCAATTGCAGAAGCGGCTGCTAAGAAATTAGGTTTCCTCCTCCGGGCTCGCAAATACTTTTCACCAGCTAATCTCTATACCTTATATACTTAACTTAACGCCAAACCTCGAATACTGCTCCCACATCTGGGGTGCCGCTGCCGCTTCTATGCTCGCTAACCTGGACTTCATTCAGAAGAGAGCTATACGTCTCATCGGTGACCCTACCCTCACGCAAAGGCTGCCATCCCTTGCCCACCGACGTGCCGTTGGTGACCTCTCTCTTTTACAGATATCTGCACGGGCACTGCTCGTAGGACCTTCCTACCATAGTTCCTCCACCTGCTACCCCCAACAGATCTACCAGGAGAAGAGAGCGAATGCACCCTTTTACTGTCCAGGTCACCAGACATAGAACATCTTGTTATGCCCCCTCTTTTGTCACGAGGACTTCCAAGTTGTGGAACTCCTTGCCAATACATGTTTTTCCTTCTCCTCTTAACCTCCAAACCTTCAAGTCCAGAATTAACAAGTTGCCTCTTTCCTCCTTGTCGACACCCACGGTACGATAGTATTTAGGCTGTGAGCCCTCGTGGTGTGTTGTTGAAATAAAATAAAAAATAGAACCGTAGACCGGTTGGCCTCTAATTAGAGCTCGTCAGTACGGCATACTAATTGCAGCGAAAATACATCTATAAAGTAATACGGCTATGGTAACCAGCCTCTCAAAACTAAGATACATGTAAGACCCGCTGTTTACACATGTCGCCATCTTGTTGCGGAACCAAGTAGTATGTTGTCACGGCAGCTCTAAATAACACAGAATGTTATAAAATAGAGACTGTATACAACCAACTAACAATTTAGTAAATTGCCAGCCTGGCCCATTTCTTCCCCAATATAGGGACAAAGTATGTAAGGCTAGATGTATTCTCACCACAATTAGAACCGTAGACCGGTTTCGCTCTAATTAGAGCTCGTCAGTACGGCATACTAATTGCTGCGAAAATACACCTATAAAGTAATACAGCTATGGTAGCCAGCCTCTCAAAACTAAGTGAGATGTAAGACCCGCTTTTTACACGTGTCGCCATCTCGTTACGGAACCAAGTAGTATGTTGTCACGGCACTTTATATGTGTATTTTCGCTGAAATTAGTATGCCGCACAGGGCCATATTTAAAAAATTAAAGTTGATGATGGTTTCTCGGAGACACGTCGAATAAAAAATCTGTAAACACCAACATGTAGAGCTTAAAAAGTGTACGTGAGACAGTGTTTTCTGTTTTTCAATATCTTCTCAAATAACGTCAGAAAAAAATGAAAGCGAAATTGGCGAATTTCGGTTTTTTCGAATATCTCCGGAACTTATCGGAATTTCCAAAATTTCAAAATACCGTTTAATTAAGCTCTAAAATGGGCAACATTTTTCTAATTTAATCTACCCTGTATCTCTTACGGTTTCAGATTTCCCCATGCTAATCCCCTCCTTATCTTGGAAACACTGTATATTGTACCTTCTGAGAATGTTCTGGGGATGTTTTAATATTCTTTTGAAATATTCCTGGTATATTCTTAGAATGTGTATATACTGTCTGGGAACGTATAACGTTGCAAAATAGTTGAAATAACTCGAACAGCGAATGATATCAAATCATTTTTTCTTACACACATGCATTATAACTCGATGGAAATTAAGTAATATAAGGAGTGTAAAAAACAATACTTTGTATGACCAGCGATTTACGAACTATCCTGTGGTTGTAAAATCGTAATATTTTGATGGCAAAAATTTATAAGTACACTTGGAGAAACCCAAATTACCACAACACTTATTTCAGAGACCTTACGATCGTTTCGTTGACAAAGTCAACATTTTCAGAGGAAGAAAAATTCTAAAACTAAACAACTAGCTACCGTGTATTTATATCGCGTCAAGGTAAACGAACTAGTCCGAAGTAAAATTGTCGTCCAAGAACGATCGTTTGTTTATTGTGTAGTGAAACTACGATCTGCTTCAATATTCTGGTCGACAAATTTATGAGCCCTTATATAATATACGGATTTTAAAGGAACTGAATTATTTAAGGAATCTGCACGTTCCCTTTCGATCTAGACCTTTATTATGTGGATATTGGATCAAGCCGACAAACATCTGGCGAGGTAAACAACGTCAACTCCGCTCATATTTTTTAAATAGAAAACGAATACCGGGTTGTTAATTTTAGAATTTTTCGTCCTCTGAAGATGTTGACTTTGTCAACGAAACGATCGTAAGGTCTCTGAAATAAGTGTTGTGGTGCCTCTAGACACCTCAGCATTTTGTGGTGGGGTAGTCTACCCATTAAATATATTGTCAATATTTTGATTAAACGAGGATGGTGGAGCTTGGGGTTCTTCATTATTTGAGATATATCTCATCCTATCGTGGGGAATCTCTCTGTCAGTGACTTTACTAAGTGCGAAATCATCATCTGAGAAAATGGATTTGTCAGATGGATCAATCCCTGTAGAACTAAACCCAGCCTTAATATTGGTCGGCGTCATTGATTTTTAGAATGCATAATTTACACAGCCTGCTATTTCGAAGATTGTCAGTGGTATATCAGGGTGTTCCAACAGCCATACTTGAACAGCAGTATTGTAGAAATTTTTGAATGGAAAATAGACAGACAAATCTAAGGGTTGCAGTCTGGGTGAGGTGTGTGGTGGGATAATCAAAATTATAACCCAATTTTTCCTTTTAGTGAATGTTTATTTTAAAAAAATTCACTAATAGAGAGGTATCGATGGTGAAACTTTGCAAAAAAAATTTCAAATGAGGGCGAACTAGGATCCCTAGAACCCATATCCGGGGTCAGTTTCAATTTTTATATGTTATATATATATATATATATATATATATATATATATATATATATATATATATATATATATATATATATATATATATATATATATATATATATATATATATAGATATAGATATATATAAAACTAAAAAACTAATGGACCGATTTTGATTAAATTTGGCGAATACGTTCCTTTCGTAAGTGGCTTGGATAAGTTTGTTTTCTGAGAATTTGTCTTCCTTTGAAGATGTTGACATTGTCAACGAAACGATCGTAAGGTCTCTGAAATAAGTGTTGTGGTGATTTGGGTTTCTCCAAGTGTACTTATTAGTGCTCATCACAGGTTCCAGTTTCACATGGCAAAAATGTACTATTGCTCTGTATACCATGACTTTAGAACCGTCATGTATATGTATGGAGCACAGCATAACGATCCGCACCGGTAATATTGATTCATAATTAAACCTTACTTACCGACATCGGTCAAGTTAAGGTATCTTCATCGATAATTTGGTCTGTTGATTTCTCTTCACGGTACGCACCATCACTACTAAGTCAAGGTTCTGAATATGTAAATGATGATGGTCTGCGTTGTGTAATAAAATAGACAGTCAATTTGACAGTCCACACATAAAGTGATCTTATACTGTTGAATTTTAATGAAACTGTCATGAGAATGTTAAATAGACTATAGGGAAATAAAAGGTATCTTCTTGTGACAGCCGCCTGTTAAAGCAGTGAATACTGATTGGATTTTGAAGAAACTAGACATATATGGTGTTTTGTTCTTGAATTATGGTTCACTGTTATTACTCGATGGATTTTTAAGTAAATTTCAAATCAATTGTTGCTCTACTAAAACTGTTTTACTGGTAGAAAGTAGGATTAGCCACAGAGATTTTCCGTGCTTCTCTTGTTTGTCTAAAAGTGGCAATGACAAACCTCCTGGTCCATTTCCATTGTATCCCCGTTTTTCCAAAAAATGTATTAAAAAAAAATAACAAGAAAATACATACAGGCTGGTCGAAGTTCAATATCTATTTTATTATTCAATAATAAAATAATGGAACAAATGTTGCAGGTACTAACGTTAGATACGAACTAAAATTATTTTTACATATACAGCCCATACAGCACAAAATATTCTCAGAATGTTCTCACAATGTGAGAGCATTCTTTTTTCAGAATGTTTGTTTCGGTATGTTCTAATAACATTTATGGAATTTCAAACTTCAATCTCGAATATTTTGAGTACATTCATTCAATCACATCCTAATAAAATTCTTCATCCATATACTGAGGGTATTTGAATAGATTATTATACCGAATATTCGCTCAGAATGTGCGTGAGAGGTCCTTATAATATTATATAACTTTAAAATTTAATGAAAAAATATATGATTAAGGTATAGTGGTGAAAATTATAATTGTAACTATTTTGCATGTTTGATTCTGTTACCTGTCTATAGTAAACACATCCGAAATTGTATATTTAGACAATCGATTATTTAGGCATAGAGCGCATGTCCATGCCGCCAAGAAGGGAGGTGGCAAGATGGACGCTAGACGTAAATAAAAAGTAATGTCAAAATGAATGGTCTGTGGTCAACGTTGTATAAGGTTATATTCTAACATAATTAAATAAAAATAATAATGTGGCGTTAACACGGATAATTGTGCAATTGCAAACAACATAGATCCAGAGTACAGAAGCAACTAAAACATGGTGTGAGGTTATCGAGAACTAAGACGCACCTAGTAAAGAAACATGTTTTAAAGCACCTCCTGTAGTTCACACTCATGATGGGTTCGTTAATTTTGCTTGAGACTAGATCATCTTACTAATTAGGTACACCTACATTGTATAATATATAATATAAAAATTATGTTATGTTCAATAGTACCTAAGTCATGCAATATAAACCACCACAGTTTGATGTGGATGGACTGTAAAAGTTCAAAGAATACTGCAAATCTATAGAATTGTCTAAGCCAACATCTCAGGCTTTTTACTCCTGTGGAAGAAGTTAATGCTGTAAGAAGTATCACTATACAGTGCAGAAAATGTGGACCGGAACATATGGTAGGAAGATGAATGTACAATAAAACTTGCAATATATCAGATACGGAATCACTTTGCCAAAGTATGCCTTTACAACCAGAATATCCATGCTGTTGGTGACAAACACTGGGCATTGGGATATTGAAATAGCTTTAGAAGTCAAGATCAAGTCCGCGGAAGCAGAGCAGAAAGCAACCATACAAGCGAAGGGGCAAAAGGTCTGACCAATGACAGTTGTAGTTTTGTGTAAGTGCAAGTTAGTGTGATTTTGTGGCATGTTCTGGCCAATTTAGTTGTATTCTATAAAGGTGTAAGTACCATTGTGTAATGCTATTCCTTTAATGCCACACTGAAAGCCTGTAGGATCAATAGTTTTCAGTGAGGGTAACCATGATTATTCATCTCGGAAACTTTGTATTTGGCTATTACATTTTTCGCAACTCCAGGAACTGTATCTTTATTTATTTGTTTTCTATGTTATTGAAATTTTAATTATTTTATTAATATTTTATTCAGACATTTCTTTGTATTTGTTATAAGTACATACTTAATCTGAATAAATGTGCAATACTCGAATTGTTGACTTATTACGTATCTGAACTTGAGTTTACAGGTGTGTGTAGCCACTGGAACAATATGGTAACCGAAATAAGGGTGAGTGATTGAAGTTCAAATTCTAGCCTCTCGGGCTTGCTTATACGAAAATATATTAAAGGCCAGTTAAATAGTGGAAAATCAGTAAATTTTGAACAGAAATCCAATATTTCATATCTTTGCTTTTGCTTAATTTCGGTATAATTGAAAAAATGTATACAGGTGTTTCGCATAAAAACCGACACAGGACAGAGGCATGTAGGTAAACGTAAAATATGGTGGTTTAACGCAACTTACCCTTATATTAAGTTCCACCCCTGAGAAGTTATAGGCCTTCAGTAGGGTTTCAAATTTCGAAAAAAATCAATATCTCTGTAATACTTTAACTTAGAAAAACCAAGTTTAGTACCTGTTTTGAGTGTGCCAAGAGCATTAATCAATGGTAAGTAGAGTTCAATTAAGGCATTTGAAAGGGTTTATTAGGGGTGTGCACCCTTAAAATGTCACAATTTTTAAACAGATTGGTAGATTTAAGAACATATTTCATTTTATGAGGAATTTTACTCTAAAACTCTGTTACTACTGTGATTTTCAAAAAACTTTGTTGTTTTCAAGAAAAACACGAATAAGTAAAGAAACATATTTTATCAATATTACTAAAAGTCATCGAAAATTAAATATTTGCCAATAAACTTATGTATAGGTCAAATTTGACAATCAGGAAAAAGGTGTGAATAAGTATAATTTATTAGAAAACAAACAACTCTAACAACAGAAATAAATAAATAGCTATCGATAAGTTATATAAATTCTTCAACATGATAATTTCACAGACATCTATTGAATTTTCGATGATTTTAAGTAACATTAATAAAATATGTGTCTTTAGTTATTTGGGTTTTTCTTGAAAATGACAAACCTTTTTTGAAAAATAACATGAGTAAAAAAGTTTTATAATTTACTTCACCATAAAATAAAATAATAATTTTTTATATCCGCCAATATGTTAAGAAATTCTGTCACATTTTATGGGTGCATCACCACTATTCAACCCTTTGAAATCTACTCACCAACGAGTAATGCTCGTGGTATACCCAAAACGTTTACCAAATTTGTTTTTTCTAAGTTGAAGTGTTACTGAGGTATTGATTTTTTTCGAAATTTAAAACCCCACTTTGAAGGCCTATAACTTCTTAGGGATGCACCTTAGTATAGGGGTAAGTTGCGTTAAATCACCATATTTTACGTTCCCCTACATGCCCCTGCTCTGTGTCGTTTCTTATGCGAAACAGCCTGTATATATATTTTTTTAAACGCAATGTTCCCATGAGTATATGTATGAACATTTTAAGAAGATTCATTAAATGTTCGTGGAACATTTTCAGAAGATACTGGGAGCTCCTAAGAATATTATAAATAACATTCTAAGAACCTTATTAGTATGACAGAATCTGTTCAATTCTCATGTTCATAGAATGTTCTATGAATATATATTTTACCTTGTGAGAATGGTATATTCTCAATATTCTCAATTCTCTGTGTTGTCTGGGAGGATGTTGCATAAGTTAGATACAACCCAAGCATCACTTTTTTTCTATGGTACATCTTGTATATTGTTTTATTGTTCAATTCCTTTTGTTTTGTCGATCCGTCCAGTGTATAGTTGATAAATATACAGAGGCGTTCAAAAGTTATGGCCACTTTTCTAAAACATCAGAGACAGATTTGACGGTCTGTATCTTCATTAATCTCAGCATAAAACACTCTGTCATGCAAAAAATTTGAAAAAGTGTTCTTCTTTTAATTTCAATCAATACAAAAACAATTCCTTAAAAACAGTATACAGGGTGAGTAAAAACATAAAAATAATCACATAATCTGATCGGTTGTTAGAGTTGAAAAAAAACTAGAGTTTTTAGGTATAGAGAGTGTCATACATTCTGAAACATAAAACACACAGTTACGGCAGCTTCTTTTTTTTAATTCAGGCACTATTTTAGAGCGCCTGTCTCGATTTTTTCGACCAATATTATAAACGAAATTTTCTTTAAATGCGCCGTTTTCATGAGATAAAATTTACTATCAGAACATTTCTTATCGGAATGAGAGAAATGCGGCTTATTATTTCAGTTTATCGGTCGGTTTGATACTTGATAGTACTACCAAAAATTAATCTCACAATGGTGTATTCTGTAGAAGAAAGAGTTGAAATAAATACTCTTTTTTTTTAAAACGATGACTGTGCCAACCGTACCGCAAATTTGTTTAATGAACGACATCCGAACAGACATGTTAACAGAAAATACATTTTGGAGTTAGTTGCAAAGTTTCGACAAAGTGGTTCAGTAGCCAATAAAAACTTCTGGACGCAGCAAGTGCGTTATGGTAGTAAATTTTCATAAAAAAGTGCCATGTTTCATCAAAATAACTTTATTGTTTGAAAATGCACAAACATTTCCGAAAGTAAACTTGAATTGTTCCCGAAAAAACTGGTTCCCTGGTCAACCTTATAGGTTAATAGCAAATTGAGCTATTCAAATTTGAAGGATTTAATAAAAATTCGCTACCATAACGCACTTGCTGCGTCCCGAATTTCTTCTCTTAGAAAGATGTATTATATTTCGATGGAAAATGCAAAAATGCAATAACATAGGGCGTGTTCGATTAAAAAAAAAAGAAAATTTAAATCACCAACGACTTATGGGCCACCCTGTAATTGTGGAAAATTCTTTTAAGATGTAGCTCAAGACACCCTATAATTAATGTATACCTTTTTTTTCGTAACTTGCATAATAACGGATATATTGAGCTTTAAAGTTTGTTTACGAAAATTTGACAAAAATGATATACCATTAAACGATAAACTCAATAGCCAACACTACTGCTAAAGCATCAGAGAAAGGGTCTATTTTAAATGAATTTTCTGGGAATATTTTAGTAAAATGAAGGAATTTTTTCTACGAAAATTCACTAAAAACGGGATCCTGAACGTGAATTTCCGGTTGAGAAATGAGACTACTGAGATTGAAGTTTTAGGACAAATTGCTGCAGACCCAACTTTGAGCACGAGAAAATTGGCCACTGTTTCAAACATCAAAAGAAGAACTATTCAGAGAATATTGAAGCATCATCAATGTCACCCGTATAAAATTGTACAACAACTGAATGAAGATGATTTTGATCGGCGGCTGGAGTTTTGTGAAGTTATGGCTGCACGAATAGCTGATAACGGGAACTTTCTGTTCAATATCTGTTTTTCAGACGAGTTTACGTTTTTATTAAACTTTACAGTCAATCGTCATAATTGTGGTTATTGGGCAGATAATAATCCAAGACATTTTCACGAAGTCCACAATCAAACTCCACATAAATTGAATGTTTGGACTGGCATTTTTGGAGACCGTTTAATCGGACCAATTTTTCTTGATCGCAATTTGAGTGGCGAAACGTATTTGAAGTTACTAGAAGATATAGTTTACCCTCTACTAATTGGCATTGTTGAAAATGATGATCGCTATCAAGAAAAGTAATTAGTGTCTCCACAAGATGGAGCTCCTCCGCATTTTCACAAGGTGTTAGGGAGTTTTGAACAGAGAGTTTCCAGAGCGATGGATTGGGTGTAGAGGTGCTATTGAGTGGCCCACTAGATCACCGGATTTAACTCCTTTAGACTTATTTCTATGGGGCCATTTAAAGAGTAGAATTTACACAACAGAACCGGAGTCTCTGGAAGAATTATATATATACATTTTTGTGCAATCCGAAATATATATATATATATATATATATATATATATATATATATATATATATATATATATATATATATATATATATATATATATATATATATATATATATGTATATATATATATATATATATATATATATATATATATATATATATATATATAAATTGATACTTCTCCGGAAATTTCTTGAATGAATTAGACATAAAACAATCAAACATAATTCAAAAGTCTCTTAGGAGTTCGGGATTTTTAAAACACCATTTTCTGTGTTTATATCACCTTTTCTTGAAAATAACTTCAAAACGGGAGCCGAAACATTGAGACAATTTTAGGCGCGCTTTAACCTTACAATCGTATATTTCTCATTCCTAAAACCCAGAATCGTTATTTCGATACTCTTGGTAACATGATAATATTAAAAATTGATAAAACTTTGCTTTTAGGCTGATTCGTTATATAGAACCCATGTGAGCAAAAATATATAGGGCGCTACATATCTAAAATTGATTACAATTCCGGAAAACTCGACAGTTTCTAGTTTTACATTTTTGTGCAATCCGAAATATATATATATATATATATATATATATATATATATATATATATATATATATATATATATATATATATATATATATATATATATATAAACATGGATATATATATATATATATATATATATATATATATATATATAAATTGATACTTCTCCGGAAATTTCTGAAATGAATTAGACATAAAACAATCAAACATAATTCAAAAGTCTCTTAGGAGTTCGGGATTTTTTAAAACACCATTTTCTGTGTTTATATCACCTTTTCTTGAAAATAACTTCAAAACGGGAGCCGAAACATCGAGACAATTTTAGGCGCACTTTAACCCTAAAATCAAATGTTTCTCATTCCTAAATCCCAGAGTCGTTATTCCGATATGTGTAATAATTTCTCCGACTATTGTTTAAAAAAGTTTTGTGCTTCAGATAACTTAAACGAAAACATAATGAAATTGAATGTCAAATTATTATAAAACAACTTCGATTGCTTCTCGTAAACATTTTTATTTCATTCACTGAATTTAAAAGAATCAATACGAATTAAAGCATTACACTTTTTTTTCTCCATTTACATTCACTAAATTTCAAAACAATCTAGTTACGCTTGGGTTAAATTAAAATCGGTAGTACTCACTCAGGCCGTAACAATAAGAAGAATTTCCCGCCAGAGTAATTCCATTGTTAGTGTACAAGATGTGTTCGAATCGATTACCGACAATAAGTTGAGCACAGTGAAGGAGCAAAAACAGAACACCTATCACAAACATGATGCAAATCACCAACTAACATTTGAACACGAGTCGACCGAAGGTATCTTGATTATTGCGCCGGGTTTCGACACCGGAGAGCATTTCGAAAATCAGTCATGACATTGACATCAATCGGATCCGGCTGTTGCCTCCGAGTCCCCGAGGTCTAGGGTTACCAGTCTGTCCACCGTCGAAGAAACTACACACTACAATTATTAGTGCTGCTTATAGGAGAGCGTCTGACATTCTACAGGTTGTTGCTAAGAAATAGATCAAATAGTTAAGGTGGAAACCGGACCAGTAACAAATAATTACCGATACTCAAAAAAAATCGAAGATTTTTTTTTTTACAAAAATTCTAAAACATTGATTTTTACAATAACTTATTAAACATTTATTATTAATTGCAGTTTTTAATTAACAGTTCACAACAAAAAATTACAAAAAATTATTTTTACGGAAACACTAAAAAAAATGTTTGTGTAAACTGACCTAATTAGTCATTAAAATTGAAGGAAAAGAAAATGTAAAAAGAAAAAAGAAAATGTAAAAAGGTATTTTTTAACTTATCACGGAAATTTGCACCAGTGGAAACAAGAAAAATCTAAGAGGAAAAATACCCATATTTTCATGTCACAAGCTCTCATAAATAAAAACTTTATTTAAGCTGTCATCTTGAAGCTTCATTTGATATTTGAGAAAACAATGTATCAACTAGTTACCTATATATTATTAGAATGTAAACATGGGTGACCTCGCATGCAGACTCTGCGGCGAAGGGAAGGAATCAACCCAGCACATCTTGTGCGAGTTTAAAGCTCTGGACCGCAAAAGACAACTGATCTACGGTCAGTCTAGACCGGAGACAGAGCAATATAACACTTCACCCTACCAATCGCTCTGAAGACTAGTTCAAGGCACAGAGATTTTGGGATGGGTGGACGAAAAAGGACTAAGGGCATGCACAATAAGCCAAAGGCTGCAGTGTCATCGCGGCGACAAAGACGCGGACGAGCCCTGAGGGAAAAGAAACATAGATAATTCTATCAAATTTATTATTTCTTACCTTTATAGTTCCAAACTCTTTTTTATATATTTCAACAACACACCACGAGGGCTTACAGCCTAAATAATATCGTACCGTGTGTCGACAAGGAGGAAAGAGGCAACTTGTTAATTCTGGACTTGAAGGTTGGGAGGTTCGGAGGAGAAGGAAAAACATGTGCCGGTAAGGAATTCCACAACTTGGAAGTCCTCGGGACAAAAGAGCGGGCACAACAGGATGTTCTATGTCTGGTGACCTGGACAGTAAAAGGGTGCATTCGCTCTGTTTCCCTGGTAGATCTGTTGGGGGCAGCAGGTGGGGGAACTATGGAAGAAAGCTCCTCTGAGCAGTGCCCGCGCAGATATCTATAAAAGAGAGAGAGGTCACCAACGGCACGTCGGTGGGCAAGGGATGGCAGTCTTTGGGTGAGGGTAGGGTCACCGATGAGACGTATAGCTCTCTTCTGAATGGAGCCCAGGATAGCGAGTGTAAAAGCGGCATCAGCATCCCAGATGTGGGAGCAGTATTCGAGGTTTGGTCTTATTTGTGAAGTATACAAGGTATAGAGATTAGCTGGTGAAAAGTATTTGTGAGCCCGTAAGAGGAAACCTAATTTCTTAGCAGTCGCTTCTGCAATTGATGTGACATGTTGGTGCCAATTGAGATTACGATCCACAGAAATGCCAACAAGTGAAAAGGACTCATTACTTTGAATAACTTGGTTGTTTATTGTGATGGGTCTAGGGCTGGTGTATCTCTTATGAGAAAGAAAGCAAGACTGTGATTTGGTGGGGTTGAATTGTACAAGATTTCTACTTCCCCAGTCTACTATTTTTTGGAGATCCACGGAGACAGAACCCTCCATGAGTCTGCGATCCTCATCTAATTGGGCTAAAGACACAGGCTTAGAATATTGTATATTTGAGTGGAGGGTGCTGTCGTCCGCGTAACTGTGAACTGGGTGGAGAAGAAACAAAGTAGGGGTTAAAGCTGAACCTTGACGAACTCCTGCATTAATTGGATACACTTTAGAGGAATGGCCATCCACAACAACAGAAATGCTCCGGTTGAAGAGGAAACTTGATGTCCACGTACAGAGTTTTGGTGGTAGGTCATAGGCCGGAAGTTTATTAAGCAGCGCTGCGTGCCAGACCTGGTCGAATGCTTTGGATATGTCTAGAGCGACAATCTGGGATTCACCGTGTAGTTCCATAGACTTGTTCCAAGAATGGGTGGCAACGGAAAGGAGGTCGGCCGTTGATCTGCGCTGTCGGAATCCATACTGCCTGTCGTGGATTAGACCGTGTTTTTTCAGGAAATTTTAGTAATTCGGTGTTTATATACTTTTCCATCACTTTAGAGACGACTGAAAGGAGAGAAATAGGCATGTAGTTGCTAGGAAGAGCTTTGGATCCTTTCTTGGGGACGGGTTGTACTCGAGCAGATTTCCAGTTACTAGGTAATATGCCTCTATTGTAAGATGTCTGAAACAGACGAGTCAGGACAGGAGCAAGTTCTGATGCGCATTTTTTGAGAACAATTGCTGGGATCTCGTCAAGGCCAGAGGTTTCCCTGGTATTAAGAGAAGAAAGCCTCTTTCGTACCTTTTTAGTTTTGAAAGTAATATTCGTCATTTTATGCGCGACATTGGGGACTGTTGGTGGAACATTTGGAGGTGCGTTCAGAGTAGAATTGCCGGCGAACAACTAGGCAAAAAGTTCATCCTTGCCCAGGGCGGTAGAAACAATTTAATCCCCTGAGACAAGAGGTGGGAACGTGCTCTTGCAGAAATTATTTCCAATAGATTTAGCAAGAGTCAAGAAGGGTTTGCTGCCGCTGGAGCTTAAGAGGACTTTGTTTTTGATGTGGTTATTAAACGAGTTTTTTTCCTCAGAAAGAATGCGGACATAGCGGTTTCTTGCGTCGTTAAATGCTTGACGGTTTTCTTGACTGGGATTGTATAGAAGCTTTTTGTGAGCTTTGACCTTTTCAAGTCTGGCCTTGTCACAGGATTTAGAGAACCAGCGCTTTTGAGTGGCTGAAGAGGTTTTCTGTGTACGTGGAATAAATAATTCCATGCCAGTTTGGATTATTTAGATGACGTTTTGTGAGATATCAGAGGGGTCAGGATGAGAGAAGCAGACAGACGCCCATGGAAATGAGGAAAAGTAACCCTGCATTTCGTCCCAGTTCGCGGAGTTGTAGTGCCAAACGATACGTGGGTGTGATGACTGTGTGACCTCGGGTTGCAAATATATATTATTCGCGCTTAATGAGGACACGATGTGGTGTTAACTATTTTGGTGGTAAATTGTTTAATGAGCTACGAAACCAAATAAGAGAAGTCGAACCGAAGCTTTTTAAACAATCTCTGCAATCGCTATTGGTAGATAATTCTTTATATTCGTTTGCTAAATATTTTAAATATAATTTTTAAAGCTCGCGCGCCATGTGTTGTCTTTATGTAGATCTTATTTTATTATCGTCTGTGATCTTTGCTTTTGTGTTATCGGTGTTAGTTTATTTTGCTTTGGTTTTGTGACGTTGGTTAGGTATATACGACAGCTTTTATTTATTACCTTGACTTGTGTAAACATTTTACATATACCAGCACCAATAAATATTATATATATATATATATATATATATATATATATATATATATATATATATATATATATATATATATATATATATATATATATATATATATATATATATATATATTCAAAATTCAAAAGTCGCGATCTCATTAGCGGACGTTTTAAAAGAAAATTCACTAAAAATACATTCATAATTTAACACAGCTGGATAACAAGCTTTTAAAACGAAGAAATTGATTGTTATTTTTTACGTGCGCACACGAACCTCATATTCAGATTATTATTATTTATTACACATTATTACAAACATTAAGCAACATTAGTTTATGACCCTTTTTCAGACAATTAATAACCGCATATTATAGTAATTCATTATTAGAATTGCTACAAATGCATTTATATTAACCTGACTTTTACTTTATAACCTTGATATTCTTTTCTAATAAAACGCGTTTTTAGAACCGGGCCCGATGCATTTACATAGACTCACATTCTCAACAGTCCAAGTCTGGCATATGAGTTAATAAACATCCGAATTAAGCAACGCTATACGTCTTAGTTTGTCTTAATTTGCATAATTAAAAACAAAAAAATTAACGAAATAGGCATTTTGTTATAAAAGTTCGAATCTAATTGTTACGGTATTGCAACTGTTTGTGTTGCTCAACGTTGTTATTTCGCAGGTATAATCATAGTAGGCCATCCATGTAAATATGGTTTTTATTGTTCACTGAAATTTCTCACGGGTATATGATGTGATGCTCATCGTTAATTGTTGTAATTTTTAAAATTATAAAATCAAAATTTGTTTTTATTTATCACTAATCTATTTACAAACATGATGTTAACGGAAGGAAATGGTAAAGAAGCCATGGCCACCGGATTTTTTCCAATAAAAGATCGAAAACTAATAGGACAATATCTAGCATAAAATAAAGCTTCGAAATAAACAAAAATTTTCAAAAATTTTACCAACCCTTAGCCATTAGTTTTTGTGCTAATAGAAATCCCTGATTTATAAATTTTAGCATTAGAAAATATCTGGACGCAGCAAGTGCGTTATCCCATACAGCACAAGATATTCTCAGAATGTTCTCATAATGTGAGAACTTTTTTTTCAGAATATTTGTTTCGGAATGTTCTAATAACATTTATGGAATTTCAATCTTGAATATTCTGAGTACATTCATTCAGTCATATCCTAAGAAAATTCTTCATCAATATACTGAGGATATTTGAATAGATTATTATTCGGAATATTCGCTTAGAATGTGCTTGAGATGTCCTTATAATATTATATAACTTTAAGATTTAATGAAAAAGATAGATCATGATTGCGGTATAGTGGTTAGAATTAAAATACTAACTATTTTGCATGTTTGATTCTGTTACCTGTCTATGGTAAACATATTGTATTTTTAGGCAATCTCTTCTTTAGGCATAGAGCGCATGTCCATGCCGCTGGGAAGGGAAGATGTCAAATGGAAAGATGGCCGCTAGACGTAAATGAAAATTAATGTCAAAATTAATGGTCTGTGATCAATGTTGTATAGGGTTTTATTCTAACATAATTAATTAAAAATAATAATGTGACGTGAAGACGGAGAACAGTGTGTAATTGCCAACATAGATACAGAGTACAGAAGCAACTAAAACATGGTGTCAGGTTATCTAAAACTATTCAGTAAAGAAACAAGTTTTAAAGCATCTCCTGTAGTTGACACTGACGATGGGTTCGCCAATTTTGCTTGAGACTGGATCATCTTACGAATTAGGTTCACCTACATTGTATAATATATAATTAAAAATTGTGTTATTTTCAATAGTGTCATGCAATATAAACCCCCACCACCGTTTTATGTGGATGGACTGATGGACTCGAAAAGTGCAAGAATACTGCAAATCTATAAAATTGTCTAGGCAACATCTCGGGATTTTTACTCCTGTGGAAGAAGTTAATGCTGTGAGAAGTATCACTATAAAGTGCAGCAAATGTGGACCTGAACATATGGTGGGAAGATGAATGTACAATAAAACTTGCAATTTAGCAGGTACGAAATCACTTTGCCAAAGTATGCCTTTACAACCAGAATATCCAAGCTGTTGGTGACAAGGGAAGGGTCAAAAGGTCTGATCGATGACGTTCAGTTGTAGTTTTGTGTAAGTGCAAGTGAGTGTGATTTTGTGGCATGTTCTGTTCAATTTAGTTGTATTCTATAAAGGTATAAGTACTATTGTGTAATGCAATTACTTTAACGCCACACTAAAAACGTTAGGAACAATAGTCTAGCCAAATTTCAAGTTACTTCAGTGGGGTAACCGCGATTATTCATCTCGGAAACTTTGTATTTGGCTATTAAATTTTCTGGCAACTCCAAGAACTGTATCTTTATTTATTTGATTTTTATGTTATTGAAATTTTAATTGTTTTATCAATATTTCATTCAGACATTTCTTTGTATTTGTTATAAGTACATACTTAATCTGAATAAATGTGCAATACTCGAATTGTTGACGTATTACGTATCTGAACTTGAGTTTACAGGTGTGTGTAGCCACTAGAACAATATAGTAACCTACACAAGGGTGAGTGATTGAAGTTCAAATTCTAGCCTGTTGGGTTTGCTTATACGAAAAGCAATAAAAGGCCAGTTAAATGGTGGAATATCAGTAAATTTTGAAGACAAATCCAATATTTCATGTCGTTGCATTTTCTTAATTTCTGCATCATTCAAAAAATATATACAGGGTGTTTTGCATAAGAACCGACACAGAGCAGGGGCATGTAGGTAAACGTTAAATATGGTGTGATTTAACGCAACTTATCCCTATATTAAGTTGCAGGCCTTCAAAGTGGGGTTTCAAATTTTGAAAAAATCAACATCTCTGTAATACTTTAACTTGGAAAACCAAATTTAATCCACGTTTTGGGTGTGCCAACAGCATTAATCAATGGTAAGTAGAGTTCAATTAAGGCATTTGAAAGGGTTTATTAGGGGCGATGCACCCTTAAAATGTCACAATTTTTTAACAGATTGGTAGATTTAATAAAATATTTCTTTTTATAAGGAATTTCACTCTAAAACTTTGTTACTCCTGTTATTTTCAAAAAAAAATGTCTATTGTATTTTTGGTGATTTTAAGTAACATTGATAATATATGTGTCTTTGGTTATTCGGGTTTTTCTTGAAAACGACAAACGTTTTTTGAAAAATAACTAGAGTAAAAGGGTTTTATAATTTACTTCCCTATAAAATGAAGTAATTTTTTAGATCCGCTAATAGGTTAAAAAATTCTGTCGCATTTTATGGGTGCATCACCACTATTCAACCCTTTGAAAAGCTTTAATTGAACTCTACTCACAAACGAGTAATGCTCTTGGTAACGCAAAACGTGTGCCAAATTTGGTTTTTCTCAGTTGAAGTATTACTGAGATGTTGATTTTTTTTTTCGAAATTTAAAACCCCACTTTGAAGGCCTATGGCCTCTCAGGGATGCACCTTGGTATATGGGTAAGTTGCGTTAAATCACCATATATTAGGTTCCCCTACATTACTATGCTCTCTATCGTTTCTTATGCGAAACACCCTGTATATCTGTTTAAAAAACGCAATGTTCCCATAAGTATATGTATGAACATTTTGAGAAGATTCATTGAATGTTCGTGGAACATTTTCAGAACATACTGGGAGCTCCTAAGAATATTATAAATAACATCCTACGAACCTTATTAGTATGACAGAATCTGTCCCATTGTCATGTTCATAGAATGTTCTATGAATATATATTGTGCCCTGTGATAATGTTCTGGGGATATTTAAATATTCTTTTGAAACATTCCTGGTATATTCTCAGAATGTGTGTGTGCTGTCTGGGATGCTAGAGATATTTAAAAAAATTACATCAAACATATCTTTTGTTTAATGAGAGACATAAAATTTGGTAGATGGTATAACATCTATAGTAGAAACTATATGCAAAGTTTCATTAAGATGACTTTACTATTTGAAAAAATATAAAAATTATCCCGAAAAAACTAGTCCGATTTTCCTGGCCAATGAACTCATTCAAGCAATTTACACAAAAACTGCACTTGCCAGTACATAATTTTTCACAAATGCTTTTTGGCAAAAATTCAAAAAACTTTTACATAAAAATTTTCAAACAATCCCTTTCACGAAAATTACACACTTTTTGAACAAAAGTTGGCTCAAGTAATATTAAACGAAATTCATATAAAAGCCTTTTTACGAAAATTAACTAAAACTTTTTTTACACGACAATTCACTAAACAAATATGTTTGACGAAATTTTTTTTTTTAATTTCAACAACACACCACGAGGGCTTACAGCCTAAATACTATCGTACCGTGGGTGTTGACAAGGAGGAAAGAGGCAACTTGTTAATTCTGTACTTGAAGGTTTGGAGGTTCGGAGGAGAAAGAAAAACATGTGCCGGCAAGGAAATCCACAACTTGGAAGTCCTCGGGACAAAAGAGCGGGCATAACAAGATGTTCTATGTCTGGTGACCTCGACAGTAAAAGGGTGCATTCGCTCTGTTCCCCTGGTGGATCTGTTGGGGGCAGCAGATGGGGGAACTATGGAGGAAAGCTCCTCTGAGCAGTTCCCGTGCAGATATCTATAAAAGAGAGAGAGAGGTCACCAACGACACGTTGGTGGGCAAGGAATGGCAGCCTTTGGGTGGGGGTAGGGTCACCGATGAGACGTATAGCACTCTTTTGAATGGAGTCCAAGATAGCGAGTGTAGAAGCGGCAGCGGCACCCCAGATGTGGGAGCAGTATTCGAGGTTTGGCCTTATTTGTGAAGTATATAAGGTATAGAGATTAGCTGGTGAAAAGTATTTGCGAGCCCGGAAGAGGAAACCTAATTTCTTAGCAGCCGCTTCTGCAATTGATGTGACATGTTGGTGCCAATTAAGATTTCGATCCACAGAAATGCCAACAAGAGAAAAGGATTCATTACTTTGAATAACTTGGTTGTTCATTGTGATGGGTCTAGTGCTGGTGTATCTCTTGTGAGAAAGAAAGCAAGACTTAGTTTTGGTGGGGTTGAACTGTACAAGATTTCTACTTCCCCAGTCTAATATTTTTTGGAGATCCACGGAGACAGAACCCTCCATGAGTCTGCGATCCTCATCTAATTGGGCTAAAGAGACAGGCTTAGAATATTGTATATTTGAATGGAGGGTGCTGTCGTCCGCGTAGCTGTGAACTGGGTTGGATGTGCTCGAGAGGAGGTCATTGATGTGGAGAAGAAACAAAGTAGGGGCTAAAGCTGAACCTTGAGGAACTCCTGCATTAATTGGATACAGTTTAGAGGAATGGCCATCCACAACAACAGATATGCTCCTGTTGGAGAGGAAATTTGCTGTCCACATACAGAGTTTTGGTGGTAGGCCATAGGTCGGAAGTTTATTAAGCAGGGCTGCGTGCCAGACCTGGTCGAATGCTTTGGATATGTCTAGAGCAACAATCTGGGATTCACCGTGTTGTTCCATAGACTTGTTCCAAGAATGGGTGACAATAGAAAGGAGGTCGGCAGTCGATCTGCGCTGACGGAATCCATACTGCATGTCGTGGATTAGATTGTGTTTTTCAAGAAATTTCAGTAATTCGGTGTTTATATACTTTTCCATCACTTTAGAGACGACTGAAAGGAGAGAAATGGGCCTGTAATTGCTGGGAAGCGCTTTGGATCCTTTCTTGGGGATGGGTTGTACTCGAACAGTTTTCCAGTTACTAGGGAATATGCCTTTATTATAAGATATCTGAAACAGGCGAGTCAGGACAGGAGCAAGCTCTGGTGCGCATTTTTTGAGAACAATTGCTGGGATCTCGTGAAGGCCAGAGGCTTTCCTGGTATTAAGAGACGAGAGCATCTTTCGTACCTTTTTAGTTTTGAAAATGATATCCCTCATTTTATGCGCGACATTGGGGACTGTTGGTGGTTGAACATTTGGAGGTGGGTTGAGAGTAGAAAATTCGAAAACCAATTGTTCATGTGAATTCGCAAACATCTTTTTTACAAAAACTATCCACAACAATTTGACAAAAAATGATCTCTATGACAAAATGAAAAAAAATTCTGCGAAACTGACTAGATCATATATATCACACGAAAATTTGCTGATCGAATACATACAATGAACATTATATACTGTATTTAAAATCAAAATAAAATAAAGGCTGTTTCATTTGAAAAAAAAAATTAGTTTCGGCAGTTAGAATTTCTTCAACTTCAGCCACTATTTGGGAGTGCCCTTTATATGGCAGTTTGATTTTTTTCGACAAACAATATAAACGAAAACCTCCTTAAATCTGTCATTCCCATGAGACTCCGCTATATAATGGTAAAAAAGCCGTATCATAATTTTAGTGAATTTTCATTAAGAAAATTAACTAATAGAGAGGTATCGATGGTAAGATTTTTGAAAATTTTCTTCAAATTTGCTCGAATTAGGGCCCCTAGAACCAAAATTAAAAAGTCATTTATATATATATATATATATATATATATATATATATATATATATATATATATATATATATATATATATATATATATATATATCTATATATATATGTATCCAACCGATAACTCAAAAAGTACTCTGCTAATAGAAACCACATTTGGCAATTCCCTTTATTTTGTTAATAGCTTGGAAAAGTTTGTTAGACAGTTATGACACTCACATACTTTCAGGAAAAAATGTGAAAAACTGTTTGAAAACGCAACTTCTTTTAAATTTCTAGAAGCATGAAACTAAAACTTTACACGCACGTAGACATCGTATCAGTGGTCCTCTCTAACAAATTTGAACTTAATCGGTTCAGTAAACTCTGAGTTATAACCAAATAAAAAATAAATAATTTACGATATAACCTGAAATGACCTCTGAATGGATGCCTATAATGTTAGACAAGGTCAGACAGATATATCAGGGTTACACTACTATTGCAAACAAATGCTCCAAATTAAACTTCAAACGAACAGGTTAAATAATATGTCACAATAAACAATCACCGGGGTTGCCATTTGCCAAAACTGTCATGTGAATTTGAAGATATCAGGAAAATAAAAAGTAATAAATAAAAATTTAAATGAAAGTTATTCAATTGGCTTAAAGGCAATCTAGAACAACGTTTTATTAAGCATAAATATTAGGCTTCCCATTCTTCAAGGTGTTTAAAACCCATCGCCCTCTACAAGTTAAATCTTAAGGCCAGTTAGCTATTTGTCATTATCATTTGTTATTTTTCAAACTGACAGTAGGGGAGGGAGTAGAATTCGAGGTTATCTTCTTCTTCTTTGTTTACAAACGTCATAACCAACTCACTTAATACCTTAGAATCTTGGAATAAGGTACTTATTGTTTACTTTTAGTTTTTAGTGAATTTTCATGATTATTTACTCTTCATGTCGTATATGGAAAATCTGAGGTAAATGAAACTACATAATATGCAGTAGTTTAAAATACCAATCAACAGATGTGTAAATTATTAAAATTTTAATTTCAAAATTTTGTATTGTTTATATTTATTTATTTCATTTTCAAAAAGTATGGACACAGAAATAGTAAATAAATGATGAAAAGGGTTTAGGTGCAGCAAGTGCGTTATGGTAGCGAATTTTCGTAAAAGTGTTCCAGCTGGTGATAATTGAATTTCCCATTAAACTAGATTCTTCAGTTTTGATACATACTAAAACCTATATAAAAGCAACGTGGGTACTTAATTTTGAAAATAACACAATAAGCTTCTCAGGCAACGTGACATTTATTTTAGAAAACTATTTTTGTTATTTTGTTTGCAGAATCTGTTTCGATTGAGTGGACTAAAACGGATCATCCAAGCGACTAATAAGTCAAAATACCTGCTACGTTTAATTTGGCAGGTACATTCGTTTTGTAAATAAAAATTAAATTTTCGGTAAACTTGCAGATTAGCACATGGGGGTTTTAAAAAACATTTTTTGTTGTTTTGTTTGCAAAAACTAGTTCGATTGGGTAAACTAAAACAAAATCATCCAAGCAATTAAAAAGAAAAATACATTCCCTTTCTAAATATTTTTTTTTCTAGAAAACTTTTGTAACCTTCATTATATTTGTAACAGAATTTTTTTAAAGAGACTTGCAGTACTCACATATATCTCTACCAAACTATAATTTTCTAGCTCCATAGAAAATATAAATTAATTTAAATAATCGCTAATTGGGACCTTTAAGCCGGTCTCCCAGGTCCATTCAATTTAAAGAATTAGTTTTAATGATATACCTTACTAATAGTGTACCATTCTTATAAAAATTCACTACAATAATGCACTTGCTGCGTCCCGAACATTTTTTTAATATGTGCTAGAAACGTAAAAGGTTGCAAAGCAATTGAAATAACTTGGGAACAGTGAACGATATCAATTTTTTTCCCAACAAATATGCATTATAATTCGATGCCAAATGTGACAAGGTAATAACAGAAAGGTGTTCTATTTAAAAAAAAAAGGAAAACGTTGATTACCAGAGACTTATGGGCGAGCCTGTGATTGACGAAATTATTGAACAAGAAGCAGCTCAAGACACCTTATAATTAACGTATATTATTTTTTCTCGTATCTTGTATAATAACAGATATATTGAGCTTTACCGTAAAAGCGCACTATATATATATATATATATATATATATATATATATATATATATATATATATATATATATATATATATATATATATATATATATATATATATATATATATATATATATATATATATATATATATATATATATATATATATATATATATATATATATATATATATATATATATAAGGTGGTGGTTTATATATGATATAAACATATAAAATCTCTGGACGCAGCAAGTGCGTTATGGTAGCGAATTTTCTTTAAAAAAAATTTAATAGCAAATGTCTTTCTTTGATGAAAGCAGGCATCAAACTTGGTTCCCTATATAGTAGTAACAATGTACCATATTTCATCGAAATAAATTTAGTGTTTGAAAATATATAAACATTTTTCAAAAGTCTGGATGCAGCAAGTGTGTTATGGAAGTGAATTTCCATTAAAAAAATTTAATAGCAAATGCGAGCAGGCATCAATCTGATTACTGGTATAGCCTATGTAGTAGAAGCAATGTACTATATTTTATCAAAATTACTTATGGTTTGAAAATATACACAAATTTTCCGAAAATAAACTTAAATGTTGGTTCCCTAACCAACAAAGCTTACTGACCATCCTGTATAACTTTACATTAAATTCTTTTTTCTGTTACATGCAACAATCTTTCTACTAAATACTAATATAAGCTAGATCTTTTCTACGTTGCCGAGGGCAAGAAAAAACATTTTGCGTTGAGGCTTCCATTTTCAAAAATTGCTGTATTTCTCAAAAACGATAGGTTTTAGGTATAGGGAATCCTATTTTAACTTACCTTTATTTTATCTCTAGATGACGAAAACCGAATAATATACTGGGTATTCCATTTAAAAAAACATAACTTTGATCTGTATATTTTTTTGTGAACACTCTGTATCATCGACAGTATTTTCAGAAGATGCCCCTGAAGGCCCTGCATATGCTAGAAAAAACGGAATTTGTAAATTCGAACAGGGTCTATTAGAGAGACCGACGCGTATGTGGTGCCCCACCCTGTATATATATATATATATATATATATATATATATATATATATATATATATATATATATATATATATATATATATATATATATATATATATATATGTACAGTGTGTCCCACCAGGTTGGTGCTGCATGTATTGCTATCTCGGTTATTATAAGAGCTACAAAGTCGGTTAAGTAAGTAATGTTTCTCAGAATTCTATTAATATTTTATAACTGTCATCACCATTATCATTTTAGCGATTTTTTTTAAATTCGCTAATGAGAAGATCTGTGTTTATATACAGGGCTTTCATTAATTCCCGAACCCCACGTGACCGGATTCAGTCTCTCTCTTGGTGGAATATGATTTTATAAGTTGGCAGTCAAAAAGTAACCAAAAAACCACTAGGCTAGGGACCCTAAAGTTACTAAATCAATTGTCAGTTCAGTCCATTGGCGCTCAATTCCCTTTTGACGGTTATTTTGTATGTATATTGTGCATTTTCCAAGTTCGACCAGTGTTTACCTTCTTCAAATAATTTTCTATCTGTTGGACAATAAAAATAAGCAGTTTTTATCAAAACTTAGCATTTTCATTGCGTTTTTACGTAAGTTAAAAGTGTAGGTATGTTAAGGTTATATTGTTGACGATATTCGACATCGCATGGAACGAAGCCCTACCAAATCTGTTTGTCGGTAATCTGCCCAAACAGGTACATATTTGTTACATGTTACACAATACACATTCCTAAAACCGTAAATTAGAAGTTTAAATAATCGGACCTCAATTTGTTTACATACATTACAAACTTTTGATATCTATACAAAATAAAAGTAATATTTTATTATGTTTTTAATTTATTTTTTAACAATCAATAACAGTAAACCATACATGAACAAACTTGCTGTTAAAAGTACTAAATAATAAATACATTTAAGACATTTACTGTTTCAACTTATTATAATTTTTATATTTTTTATAAAACCCCAAAGGAAATATGAAACAACACTGGCATCTTAGGGATTTCATTAATTCAGGTTGTACAACCGTCTGTCTGCTTCGTCGTAGGCATTTTCCTTCCCCCTTCGTGTGCATACAACCACCCTTGTTGCATAAACCACAAGAAAAACTTCTTGTTCATACCCCTCAAGGAAGTTACATGACCTGGGGGCGAATAGGGGTGCTGTGTGAGGTAGGCGGGGTAGGCGGGGTTTAATGGGGATATGGCTTCAAATAGACAGCTTTTAAGCAGTTTTCTTTGCTTTTTCTGCTCATATTTCCTTTTTACTACCTACCCCGCCCAGCACCCCTATTCACTCCCAGTCCCGTAACTTCCTTGGGGGGTGTGAACAAGAAATTTTTCTTGTGGTTTGTGCATCCAGGTGGGGTCCTAGTAATGTTTCTGAAAACAATTTTTTGAAAAGCATTCTGGAGCTAATCTGCAAATTTACCGAATTTTCATTAGATCCTTCAAATTTCAATAACTCAGTTTGCTATTACCGTAAGCTTTGTTGGTTAGGAAACCAACATTTAAGTTTATTTTCGGAAAATTTTTGTATATTTTGAAACCATAAGTAATTTTGATTAAATATAGTACATTATTTCTAGTACATAGGCTATACCGATAATCAGATTGATGCCTGCTCACATTTGCTATTAAAAATATTTTTATGGAAATTCACTTCCATAACACATTTGCTGCATCCACACATGTGAAAAATGTTTATATATTTTCGAACAATAAATTTATTTCGATGAAATATGGTATATTGTTTCTACTATATAGGCAACCAAGTTTGATGGCTGCTTTCATCAAAGAAAGACATTTGCTATTAAAAATATTTTAAAGAAAATTCTCTACCATAACGCACTTGCTGCGTCCAGAGATTTTTGTTTTGTTTTTGAAATAATCGCAAAAAAACCAAATGGTGCGTTTTTGGCAAACCCCCGTATCTCGCTTAATTAGAGCTCGTCAGTACGGCATACTCATTGCAGCGAAAATACACCTATAAAGTAATACGGCTATGGTAGCCAGCCTTCCAACACTAAGTGAGATAGAAGACACGAAGCACGTGTCGCCACCTCGTTGCGGAACCAAGTAGTATGTTGTCACGGCAGCTCGAAAGCTCTAATTGGAGCGAAACCGGTCTACGGTTATAATTGTGGTGAGAATGCATCTAGCCTTACATACTTTATCCCTATGTTAGGGTAGAAATGGGCCAGGGCTGACAATTTACTAAATTGTTAGTTGGTTTTATACAGTCTCTATTTTTTAACTCGCTGTGTTATTTGGAGCTGCCGTGACAACATACTACTTGGTTCCCCAACGAGGTGGCGGCACGTGCTTCGTGTCTTATATCTCAGTTAATGCGGTGTTTTGATTTAGACATTTAATGGGAACTTTTTTGAAGTCTTTGCAAGAAAAAATAAAGCAAAAGAATATCTTCAGCCATTTTCGAGATGTGTGTGTGTGTGTGTTGTTACCTCTCAAAAAGCGAAATTTTCTCTATAAAAATTCGCTACTATAACGCACTTGCTGTGTCCAGACTTTTTCTAATATACTCTTACTCTCATGAATATTATAATAACATCTTAACGGTATGAAAAACACTTCACAAATTCTTCTGACCTTAACCCGCTAAATTGGTATACGACCACAAAAAATGAAAGTAAGTTGAATGTATCATTTCTAACACTATTTAGCAATTAGGGGAATTAGTTTTAATTCCTTTCAATAAAACTTGTTATGAAATTTCTTTGCTATGTAATTTCCAGACGTTGCAATTTTTTTGTTACAATATCCTCATAATTTTTAACATGCCCACAGTTTCAACTAAGGAAGACGTGTATTAGATAACGCTACAGTGAAGTGCAATAAATTATTGTGAGCCAAAACCTCAAAAAGATTATTTCTTGTTTAAACAGAATCAGTCGCTTTTAACTTACAAAATAGATACCAACATTTACATTCTAAAACTGATTTCGCATTGTCGTCGTGAACAAAGACTGGTTCTTTCGACCCAAATGATCCGACTACAATATTTAATTTCGATCACGACGTTTTATTTTGGTTTCCTCTAAGAATGTCAAAGTGACCACTTGAAACGTCAAAAAAACTTGGGACGCAACAAGTGCGTTATGGTAGTGAATTTTTATTAAATGCTTCAAATTTAAATAACTCAATTTTCTATAAACTTAGAGAGTTTAATTTTAATACGTAGTAAGGTCTTTCCTAAAGCAAGATATCCACAAAATTTCATTAAAATAACTTTGTAATTTTCGGAGAAAAAATTTTTTTTCGAAATAAAATTTAAAATTTGAATAACTCAATTTTCTCTAAGCTTAGAAAGTTGAATTTTGGTACGTAGTAAGACCTCTCCTGAGGAAACATATATAGTAAATTTCATTTAATCAGCTTTGTTACTTTCGGAATGAAAAAAAAATTTCGAAAGAAAACTCAAAATTTTCCCGGAAAACCCCGTCCGATTCTTCTGGATAACGAACTCATTCAAGCCATTAATAAAAGAAAGGCACTTGCCAAGTTTCATCGAAATCGGTTAATTATTTTTTGAGTTAGCGGTTGGATACATATATATATATATATATATATATATATATATATATATATATATATATATATATATATATATATATATATATATATATATATATATATATATATATATATATATATAAACATATAAAAATTGAAACTGACCCCGGATATGGGTTCTAGGGGTTCGCACTCATTTGAAAGAATTTTTGCAAAGTCTCACCATAGATACCTCTCTATTAATGAATTTTTTAAAGTAAAAATTCACTAAAAATTGCAAAGTCTCACCATCGATATCTCTCTATAAGTGATTTTTTTTAAATAAAAATTCACTAAAAGATATATCCCATATCTCTTTTAATGTTGACTTTTGGACTGAGGTAAATTTAGTTGAATTTCCACTGCTGCTCTGTGTACAATTACTTCTAGACCACACTGTATACACAATAACAACATAATTTGTCTTGATATGTGCAGCAAAGAAGAAATATAAATTAAATAAAAATTCACTAAAAGTAAATGGAGTGTACACAAACTAAAAGGTACTATACTATTTATACTTAAACTGGAAACACTGGTTGCATGAGTGGTTACAACTGGACCTCTAAAAAGACTGTAACAGCGGCAGAAGCAGAAGTCAATGGAAGCCATGTGTGTTCGGTAAGAGCATATTTGGAAAGAAACTATTGACTATTAATAACAACAATTGACTAAAAACAATGCGAGTTGTAAGGAAAAAAATAATTATACTACAGAGGTGATAAATGATGATAAATTACAATAGGGTTATATATAATCGTAAGTGCTGCCAATGATTAACAATCAGTGAATTCAGTATTATTGACATTTCTCTGAAACTTAAAAATGAATTTCATGAGTCAATGACAATAATAGCAGCTGTCATTGACTAACCAACAGCAACCACATACTTGATCTATGATTTAAACATAAATGTTTCAAATTTGAATAGCTCAATTTTCTGTAACCCTAGAAAGCTGAATTTTGGCACATAGTTAGGTCTTTCCCAAAGCAATATGTAGACCAAGTTTTATCGAAATTTTCGGAAAAAAAATTTTTTTTAAAGAAAACTCAAAATTTTTCCGGAAAACCCCGTCCGATTTTCCTAGCCAACGAACTCATCCAAGCCATTAATAAAAGAAAGGCACTTGCCGAGTTTTATCGAAATCGGTTAATTATTTTTTGAGTTATCAGACGGATACCTATATATATATATATATATATATATATATATATATATATATATATATATATATATATATATATATATATATATATATATATATATATATATATATATATATATATATATATATATATATATATATATATATATATATATACCTATAAAAATTCAAACTGACCCTGGATATGGGTTCTAGGGGTCCTAATTCGCGCTCATTTGAAAAATTTTTTGCAAAGTCTCACCATCGATACCTCTCTATTAGTGAATTTTTTTAAATAAAAATTCACTAATTAGTAATCCTTAAGCAAAGATTTTAAAGCCAATATCATTTAGGTACAATAAATATTGCAATAAGTCTGTTTAACAGGGTCTTAAGTTTCTGTTTTAACCGCCATTGTCCTTTATTTGACTAAAATGTTTGCAGAAAATCTGTTTAATGAAGACTCTTTCTGCGATGTTTTGGCAGCAGCTTTAAATTATAATGTTTGTGATTTAAACGCGTTATATATTAGGTTACTTAATGAAATAAATTTGAAAAAACTCTGGACGCAGCAACTGCGTTATGGAAGCGAATTTTCATCAAAATATTTTTAATAGCAAATATGTATATCTAATGCAAGCAGGCATCAATCTGGTCACCGGTATAGCCTATATAGTAGGAACAATGTACCATATTTTATCAAAATTACTTATTGTTTGAAAATGTACAAAAATTTTCCTAAAATAAACTTAAAATGTTTCCGAGAAAACTGGTGTCCTAGTCAACAAACCTTAGGTTAATAGCAAATTAAGTTATTGAAATTTGAAGAGTTTCATGAAAATTCGCTACCAAAACGTCTTACTGCGTCTCGATTTTTTTCTTACAAACATGCATCATATTTCGAAAAAAATTTAAAAATGCAATAATATAAGGGTATTCGAAAAAAAAAACAATTGTAAGGATCACCAACGACTTATTATAAGATGCAGCTTAAGACCCCTATAATTTTTATAAAATGCAGCTTAGGACACACTATAATTAACGTATACGATTTTTTCTCGTATCTTGTATGGTAACAATTATATAGAACTTTACCGTACAAATCTGTCACCCTGTGTATATATAAACAGATAAAAAATGAAAGTAAACCCGGATATGGATTCTAGGAGGCCTAGTTTGCGCTTTTTTGAAGAAATCTTTTTAAAACTTAAAAGTCTTGGTCTCCTCATTAACGGATTTTTCCTACAAAAATTAGCTAAAAATTATAGTCCGTTAAACCATAAACTTAACTAAACCTACAGCCAAAGCATCAGAGAAAGGCTCTATTTGAAATGCATATAAACACCTAATTACTAAAATTTCTTGAAAAACATAGTCTAATCCACGACAGGCAGTATGAATGCCGTCAGCGCAGATCAACTGCCGACCTCCTTTCCTCTGTCACCCATTCTTGGAACAAGTCTATGGAACTACACGGTGAATCCCAGATTGTCGCTCTAGACATATCCAAAGCATTCGACCAGGTCTGGCACGCAGCGCTGCTTAATAAACTACCGGCCTATGGCCTACCACCAAAACTCTGTACGTGGACAGCAAATTTCCTCTCCAACCGGAGCATTTCTGTTGTCGTGGATGGCCATTCCTCTAAACTGTATCCAATTAATGCAGGAGTTCCTCAAGGTTCAGCTTTAGCCCCTACTTTGTTTCTTCTCCACATCAATGACCTCCTCTCGAGCACATCCAACCCAGTTCACAGCTACGCGGACGACAGCACCCTCCATTCAAATATACAATATTCTAAGCCTGTCTCTTTAGTCCAATTAGATGAGGATCGCAGACTCATGGAGGGTTCTATCTCCGTGGATCTCCAAAAAATATTAGACTGGGGAAGTAGAAATCTTGTACAATTCAACCCCACCAAAACAAAGTCTTGCTTTCTTTCTCACAAGAGATACACCAGCCCTAGACCCATCACAATAAACAACCAAGTTATTCAAAGTAATGAGTCCTTTTCACTTGTTAGCATTTCTGTGGATCGAAATCTCAATTGGCACCAACATGTCACATCAATTGCAGAAGCGGCTGCTAAAAAAATAAGGTTCTCTTCCGGGCTCGCAAATACTTTTCACCAGCTAATCTCTAATAGACCTCTCTATACCTTATATATTTCACAAACAAGACCAAACCTCGAATACTGCTCCCACATCTGGGGTGCTGCTGCCGCTTCTACACTAGCTATCCTGGACTCCATTCAGAAGAGAGCTATACGTCTCATCGGTGACCCTACCCTCACCCAAAGGCTGCCATCCCTTGCCCATTGACGTGCCGTTGGTGACCTCTATCTCTCTCTTTTATAGATATATGCACGGGCACTGCTCAGAGGAGCTTTCTTACATAGTTCCTCCACCTGCTGCCCTCAACAGATCTACCAGGGTAACGGAGCGAATACACCCTTTTACTGTCCAGATCACCAGACATAGAACATCTTGTTATGCCCGCTCTTTTGTCCCGAGGACTTCCAAGTTGTGGAATTCCTTGCCGGCACATGTTTTTCCTTCTCCCCCGAACCTCCAAACCTTCAAGTCCAGAATTAACAAGTTACCTCTTTCCTCCTGGTCGACACCCACGGTACGATAATATTGAGGCTGTAAGCCCTCGTGGTGTGTTGTTGAAATAGAAAATAATACAAAATTGTCTGTAAACATTTTAGTAAAATGAAGGACAATGACGGTTGAAGCTGAAACTGAAGGGTTTGCAGAACACTCTTCTTGCGACATTTTCTTTACATAATCCGTATTTATTTCAGGTTCTTTGCCTAAATGTTGCGAATTTTGACCTTTCAAATCGCGACTTTGACGTTTTGAGGAGAATTTTCTTTAAATGCCTAAAAAGGAGATAGGAGTGACTGTAGTAGCTACAGAGGCACCACTGTAGTAAGTGTAGTCCTCAAAATCTACGAAAGAATTTTAGAAAATAAATTAAGAACTATATTAGAAACACAACTTGAAGAATCTGAAAGCGGCTTTAGAAAAGGAAGAAGTGCCCAATATCACATATTTACGGTTAAACAGCTGGCAGATAAAATCCTGAAACAAAATAGAGCTGCATATTTGGCTTTTGTAGATGTTTATAAAGCACTCCAAGAAGCAGAGTCTGTAGTAGTATGAGATATAGAAAAGTAAAAAAGAACTGATATGTAACATAAAAGCCTTATATACGACAACAAGGAATAGAGTCAGAACAGGAAATTTAGAATCAAAAGAATTCATAACAAAAGAAGGTCTAAGACAAGGTGGATGGCTCAGCCCCTTATTATTCATAATGATTATGGACAACGTCATCAAGGAAGTAAGGTCAGAAGCAAAACAGTTACAGATAGAATACCGAAATTTACAGGCAGTGGGTACTGCAGAATGTTCGTTTGCTGACGATCTAGTGATCTATGCAAAAAGTGGGGAGGATCTGCAAAAAATCTAGAGGTATGGAAACGGGCTTTAGAGAAGCGGGATATGAAGATCAACACAGAAAAAACTAAAGTCATGGTGATCGGAAACGATGACAAGCACGTTAAGGTGGCAGTGCAGGGTAAAGAGCTACAACAGGTTAAATCTTTCAAGTACCTAAGAGTTTAGCTACAGGCAAATGGTAGACAAGATACGGAAATGAACGAAAGAATAGATTCGGCTGTAAGGATATGCCTAGCACTGAGTCATTCATTTATAGGAAGAAGGGAAGTATCGACAAAAACGAAAATTAGTGTATACAAATCAGTATTTTGCCCGGTGCTGACTTACGGAAGTGAAAGTTGTGTGCTGACTAAAGCCATGGAAGCAAAGTACAAGCAGTCGAAATGAAGTTATTACGCACTGTGAAGGGGATTACAAGATTGGATAGGATAAGAAACAATAGTGTAAGAGAAGAACAACAAGTGGAACCAGTGGCAAAAACTATTTAGAGACAACAGTCTATGTCCAAGACACGTAGCGCTATAGCCAATATGGACGCCCAGCTATTGGAATTGATTCAGGAAATGAAAGAAGAGGCCAGAAAAAGAGATGAAGTAGCCAGAAAAAGAGATGAAGAGACTAAAGAAGGGCTGAGAAAAAGAGACGAAGAAGCGAAAGAAGAAATGAGAAAAAGAGATGAAGAGGCCAAAGAAGAAATGAGAAAAAGATATGAAGAGGTCAAAAAAGAGACGAGGAAGTCAAAGAAGAAATGAGAAAAAGATATGCAGAGGCCAGAAAAGGAGACGAATAAGCCAAAGAACAAATTAGAAAAAGAGATGAAGAAGTCAAAAAAGAAGTGAGTAAAAGAGATGAAGAAACAAAAGAAGAAATGAGAAAAGGAGATGAAAAAGCCAGAAGAAGAGATGAAGAAACAAAGAAAATTCTGCACGAACAAGCCAGCAGAATTGAGAATATTACTTCGTGTGTGGACGAACGTATGAAGCAGGTAAAAGACATCTTCCAGCAGGTAGAAAATCAAGTACGGGGTATCAGCGACGATGTACATGACAAGCTGACGAGTGTGCAGGAAGTACAAGCGGAGGTACAGGAGAAAATGCAATCACTAGAAAAGAAGTATGATATCCTAGTCAAGTGAAACAACAGACTCGAAGATAGCCCGGTCGTAAGATTTTAGGTCCCCACATTTGATAGCTTAGTCCCATGGGGTGTTTACCTACGCCAGTTCGAAGCCGCTGCTACAACAAATGGTTGATGCGAGAGAGGAAGCGACTTCGTTAATTGTAGCTCTTAGAGGAGATGCCCTAGATGTGCTTCAAGGTATTCCCAGGGAAGAACCGCTGAGTTTTGACATCATTAGACATCAATTAGAGATGAGGTTTGGCGACCAGCATTTACAACATTTGTATTGATTGCAGTTGAAAACTCGTTGTCAGAAACCTGGCAAAAGTCTCCAACATCTCCACGCCGACGTTGTCAAACTGACACGATTAGCCTACCCCGTAGCTCCGATGGAGTTTTTAAACCAGCTGTCGGTGCAAACCTTCATTGCCGCGATCAGAGATACCGACACGCAGCAGGCGCTGAGGATGGCTAGACACAAAAACTTGAACGTGCTTTGGCACGAGTTTGAAGCTGTAAAGCAAGCGTCGGAAAGTCATGTGAAAATTCGCAGTCTCCAAGACCAAGAAGAAAATAAAACAGATTCATCCAAGATCATAAAGCTACTAGAGAAAATAGCAGAACAAATAAGACCAACGTCTAATGGACACCCAATAAGAACCCACCGTGCAAATACCTTGCGCTGCTGGAATTGCGGCAAGGTGGGACATATAAGGGGCGAATGTTGGGCTCTAAGATCACGCATAAGGGAAAAAGTTAAGCTAAGGCCGGTAACCATTTCTCAGGTTAGCGATTCTGGCAGCACTCTCGTCGTAGACGGATACGTAAGCGGTAATAAGACTCAGATGGTTATCGACACAGGCGCACCTATGACGATTATTCGCCGCGACATGGCTCAAAGATGGCGAGTAAGAGAGCCAGACAGAATGTACAGAGTAAATGCAGCCGGTGGTGATCGGATCCAAGTATTTGGCGAAACTGACGTCGAGCTGCAAATTGGGACATGGAAGGCAAAGCAGAGAGCCATAGTCGCGGCCATATCAGACCTGATTATAATTGGCCTGGATATACTTCAGAGTTAGTACACTAAACTCGATTTTGGCACTAACGTCCTGACTATCGGCGGTGAAGAAATCATAATGTCGCCAGGCAGTAATCTGGTAGTGCGGAAAATCACCATAGAGGAAAATAGCAACGTCTGTCGTGAAAGTGCCATTCCAGTGAAGAGAACTGTGAGAGGAAGAGACGACCCAGTTACTCAGCCAGAAGCAAGTGTAGATGTAAGTATGAGAGAAGTACAAGACGAAGAGTACAAAGACCACGTAAATGTGAAGCCAACCCAGAAAAAGGTCAGTAAACACCTTTGTTGGAACAGAGCCGATGTCGACAGGATGAATAGGGCCCGCCAAAATATTTGTGCAAGTAGAAACACCAGAACAACAGCAACTACACGGAAGAACCAGTTCCACCTAAGAACTTCTCTTGAAGAAAGCTCTGACATATTGACTAGAAGTAAAACCATCAACTTTGCTGTAGCAATGCATATACGAATAGAAAGCGACCGCATGAAGACCCGTTATAACGTGCGAGCTAATTCAGCTGGTTTTAAAGAAGGAGATCGGGTGTGATTCTACAATCCAATACGACGCAAGGGACGGTCACCGAAACTACAGAAATTATGGGAAAGTCCTTATAAGGTGATCAAAGGGATCAAAATGACGTTGTCTATCGAATTTAGAGGAACCCGAAGAGCAAGATGGAGGTGGTCCATAGACACAGATGACTTACGTCATTCCAAGAAATGTCAGAATTCGACCGGGGCGATCGTATATAAGAGGGGAGCAGTGTCACATTTGTCTATGAGAATTAGGTTTATGGACTTTGTTTATTCTTTGGTCAGATGTCAGTTATAAAGTGTGTTGGTAAGAGCGAACACTCTGGAATTATATTTCTAGAAGGGACCAGAAGTGACAGGTATAGAAAAGTGTAGAAGATCTAGAATCTCTATGGAGAGTATAAATAGACGAACGGTACATAGAGTGAGTCAGTTCAGTATTGAATTAGTGTGGTGCAGAGTAAGTGATCATAGAGTATTAAGCGAGTCCGCAGTAAGTGTTGGTGCATAAGAAGCGATCATAGAAGGCGAATAGTGGAATATAGTTCTATGGACATTTAATAATAGAGAGAAATAGTTTAGTTGATACTGGTGTTGGAAAATAGTTGCTTATAATATATTAGTTTGAAAAGCTGTGTTTTGTTAAGTCAACAAATCCGGAACACCGTAGAACGTAACATTATTTTCAAATGAAAAAATTAATCTTGGTGACATTGTCCTTGACACCATCTGCAGAGCTGAAGTCGCAGAACAGATTCCGGAGGCTTTTCGTTTAAAACCTGTAGGACGGCATTATTTCTTTCTTCATTTATAGGCATTAGTAGTTTCTTTGCGTGGAAGCTACCGTCCTTGAATAGATAAATCACTATCCTGCGAAATATTTTGGTGTTTGGTCGTCCACTTTCTGGGTAGTTGTTTTGATATGAATTTGCAGCTGCCTCAGTATTTCGATTAGACCGAACATAACATTCCAACATGTCAAAATATTCTTCATAACTGTACATATTGTTTAATAATATTTAAAATAAACAGGAAACACACTGCTTAGTACAAAATTTTATGCAACGTCTTAAATACACCTCAAGTTGTTCAGATAATTAAGAATGACAGTATTCTTAATTCTCGCGATAGTGTTATACCCATAGCAACCTCTCTTCTGTTGTTTTTGAGTTGACTTACGTTTAAAAATCAAACAATTTTCAAAGGCGTCTTCGTAAATCATTAATCTTCTTTTTATTGAGTTCTGTTAGTAAATTTAGTTATTTACTAGGTTTGCCTATTTAATTAAATTATAGCCATTTTTTAGGATAATGTTGTAATGTAAAATATCATTTGTAATGATGGGCCGATTCATTGGTGTGCTGAAAGTTCCCATTTTTTTATCGTGAATCATTACGGAAAATTATGTTAAAAGTAGAAGTCTATTGTTAAACTCCATGGCCTACTGCTTTTGAACACTTTTTTTGTCATTTGTTTTCTGGTATTGGATTTCATAGCCTACTATGCTCAAAACGGTTTTTCTCAAAATTGTCAATGCAGTTACAGGATTTCTCAAGCATGTTGTACCTCATTGGAATGCTCTTTTCACATGCTATCAGATGAGCAAAAAATCAAATATGGCTGACATAATAAAAACAAACGTTGATACCTTTAGCTCGAAAACAAATGACAATCCGAAGTTGAGAATAGCACACAAAGATTGCTCTATTAAAAGTGTCCTGATAATGTGCAAGTCTTAGACATGTCGGTTCAACGCCTACTTACTTAGATATTGAAGGTGAACTCAAACTCGAACTCTCCGAATTTGCAGGGTTGCCATTTTGCCAGTAATTACTGGCATTTGCCAGGAATAAAGAGTCCTGCCAGTAAACCTGCCAGGATTGACTTAACGCCAGGAATTTGCCAGGAGCAACATTCTCAGGGTAGTCGATTTGCAAATAACCAGCAACATTTGCATTTGTTATTAAAAGATCATATGAATCACAGAGTAAAGATTACTTAAATCAATTTAAGAATTTCGATTCACGATATCACCGCTAGATGACAATGTATCATGCCTCTTTACTATTATATTTTGTCACACTTGGCCTTTGTAGTTATCCTTGTTTAACATTTATTAATATTACAGGGTAATAGTGATAGCTATACATTGATGGATACCACGGTGTTGAACAAAGAAAATAAAGGCGAGTATTGGAAGGTATATTTGGTAAAAAAGGAAAACAAACTTTTAATTCTTCGGTTCTACGTGCTCCGTAATCCGCATTCTTTATTCGTTTCGTAGGTGGGAATCACCGGTCAGCAGTTTCGTAAATAGCATTATTATTTATGATTAAATATCGCTGATTTTGTGATTTTCGCTTTATTCATTTGCATTTGCAACTTTAGGCTCTGTTTATATAGACCATTTATTTATAGTGGCATAGTGCAGTGAATATAAAATTAAAATGGATAAGTGGTTAATAAAGTAGGAAAAAGCAGCCTTTAATCAAACTTCATCATAGGTAGGAAAGTAAAATTTGAAATGGTGAATATGTCGATAAGCGGCCGGTCGACTTTTGACAAAAATTTTATATAGATGTGTTTAGCAGCACACACAGCCCACAAAGTCTAATACGGATTTTGATATAATTACCGATAGATGTCGCTTTTAGCAATGTTTTTAAATCTCTTAGAGCCTATTATATCATGAGGTAGCCACAAATTATGTTATTAAGTTTCATAAATACAGAAATACTACTTACAAACTCTATTCAATAAAAATTAATTGAATATTTTAAAACCTTGAAAAACGACAGTGACAAATGAATTATGAGTTGGAAGCGCTTACGGCGCCCTCCGTTGGTTCAGACTAATCATTCCATATTAGACTTTGTCTATGGATATTCCGAAATCCAACGAGCGGGAAACGACCGAGTTCCGTTACTGATTGCTACCCATACTGTAGACTGCGTTCTTTAAACTAGCCAATCATATAATGTTATTACCTACCGATTCAATCCATGATATAATGACTTAGAAGAGATATGATATTGCGCATATGCCCCGCCTCCTCCTATGACGTCACGTGGTGAGTAACGTTATAGAAGTCCAACTACACACTTAAAACAAAGTCATTCGCAATCAAAGAGTTTCTATACGTCAGTTCAATGCGGTTGAAGTTGCGCCTATATTATGTCTTTTTCAGAGAATATAGGTCGCAGCACTAAATTTAATCTTTTTCATTTTTATATTATATATACATATTATATATATATATATATATATATATATATATATATATATATATATATATATATATATATATATATATATATATATATATATATATATATACGCACAAGACAAGTACAATAATTAGGGGAGCCCTTACTTAGCATTGGGGATACATAAACTTAAAAATATAGGGAACACGTTCGCAGACATTTAGAAGGCGTTAACATTCATAAACTTGATTTGATCATCATGTCACATAATCACAGTATAGTATTCTGATCTTAAAACATTACTTCTAACTGTATACACTTAAATATTAGTAAAATACGTAATTTGTTAAGAGGTTGTGATGAAACGTCAAACCCCAATCTACGACAGCATATTATTGTTGCATTGGACTCACCACTTGACGCCATGTGCGTGGCAGTTCTAAAAATAGGTAGTCGGAATATCATATCTCTCGTTATTTGTATCATGGATTCAATCTAGGGATGTTCGATTCATAAAAAAAGAATCGATTTTTGAATCGTGAAGAATCGTTTGGTAAAATATCGATTCAATAAAAATCGGAGCTAAAAGAATCGAGTTTTTGAAAAATCGATTCCCAATTTGTTACCCACAGAACCTAAAGGTGTCGCTAATTTTTGTCACCGCATCAGCATATCTGAAACCATTGTGTAATGTGTAATATATTCTATCAATGTTAAAACCTACTAAAAGCAAGGACTCTACCTAACACTAGGTTAGGAATACTACTATATATATATATATATATATATATATATATATATATATATATATATATATATATATATATATATATATATATATATATATATATATATATATATATATATATATATATATATATATATATATATATATATATATAACAAATTAGTTACCTGAAAATGAATTTCATTTTCTAAAAAAATGACAAAGCATTATGATGATAACAAGGCACACCCATACCCCAGTTAGTTTGGTAGCAGCCCAGCCCCTTGCTCGTTAAAAGACTGGAGAAGCCTGCGATAGACTAGCGGCTCATACTAAAATACTATTTCACAAATTATTCGATTTTTATTACCTTTTGCTTCATCATTCAGGAATACCTCTTTGCATTGTTGGGAGATAACAGACATAAATTGTATTTGTACTTCATCCAGAAGTTTCACCGAGTAAACTTTGAAACAATCAATTTAGGGGTCCATGTTCATACTTCGCAGGGGGATGTGGGAAGAGAATTAAATAAAAAGAACAAAGGATGGTGAAAAGGAAATAAAAACAAAATATACATATAAACAATTTTATTTTTTTAAGTATAAGAAATTATTAAGCAGTGCTACTTGTGGTAATATACCAGTCTTCCAAGGTTAAAGAATTTAAAAACAATAGTTCTTGAAGGTGACAAGAGCTCAGCCTATTTCGGTTATCAACTAAAATGTTTCCTGTTCTTTAAAACATTCTTTCTGATGGTGTATATGTTGGAACTACTGCTAAATATCTCTTTACAATTTGATATAACACATGAAATAATGTCTTATTTGCCACCCAATATTGAAGAGGATCAGAACCAATATCAGTTAATGGCTGATTCAAAAAGTATTTTTACAAAAGACATGCTTAACCGCTTAAGGAACTACACTACAACACTAATACGGTTATAATTTGTAATTTTGGAATAGATCCACAATTTGACGGTTTGGGTGACAAATGACAATGACAAATGACAAGCTAGGTTTCTGTGTATTGTATTGCCACACTCCACATAGTATATACATGATGTTCTGTGGTATTATTAAGTAATACTGTCATAGAATACAAAACATCTTGTTCAAAGAATACTGTATTAGAATAGTGGCGCAAAAGTACTGTTTTTTGGTTGAAAATTAATTAATATCATTTACGTATTAATCGAGAGCTGGCAAATCGATTCGAAAATTGAAATTTTGCAACACAAATAATCGATCTTTTAAAAATCGATTTAGAATCGAACATCCCTAATTGAATCCACCCGTGTATTCTGAAAAGTGCCCATGATGTATAAGATTAAGGTTGAGACCTTGACGTAATTTTACATCATTCGCAAAATCACAGTAACCACCCCATAATTTTACAGATGCAGGCTTACGTACCCATTAGGACAAAGATAATGATCACCAAAATAATAAACTGAACTATTAAATTGCCAGGAATTGAAGTAATAAAATATTTAAATTTCGCCAGGGAATGCCAGTAATGCAATCAAGTTTGTCCAGTAATTTTGTGTCGACCTAGTGGCAACACTGTATAGTTTGATAGAGGCCAATGTCTAGTGATAGGAAAAACCGTTATTTTCCAGTAACACATAAAGCCGTTTACGTAATTTCATAATAACCGTTGAAAATAACAGCTTCAAAATTTTCCCTGTTATTTTGAACTGGATAGTCGATCGATAGTATCCAACATTCCCAAAGCTGTGAGCGAGAGTGAGCACACTAGAGTATAAATAAGGTGTTTCTTGTTAAATAATATGTTATGAAGTAAAGTCTGCTCTATACTGCATAGCATACCCATACATATTTATATCATTCCCAGTCTCTTGTCCATTCATCCCGTTAAATAGTTAAATTTAACAGTTGCCGATGAAAACCGATGTTTATTCATCGAGCCTAGTTGCAGTGGAACAAATACGACTCAGAATTCTAGTTTAGTGTAAAAACCGTTATTTTGTAAGGTGTTATTTTTATAAATCCACAACTGGTGGTTACCGTTGCGGCTCGACAAACGTTTAAAAATAACCAACTATTAAATAACGACCCATCACTACCAAGGGCCAAGGTAAGTGCCACATTGCCACACCCTGTCGCCCTGTACGAATGAGTTAAAAATTAAAAATGAATACCAGTGCTAAGGAAGAGTTAGAGTGCAAGAAAGAAGTAAAAACGGAGGAAGATTACAAAATAGAAATAGGACAATATGACTTTAATACACTCGTCAATTTAAAGGAGGAATACTGTAGTGATGACGGCAGTTTTGGAAATAATGATTGCAAAACTGGTTTAAATACTGATGTTTGTGAGCAGTTGGAGAGTAAGAGCGATTTAAGTGATCTGTGTAATTTACAGCAGGCGACAGACTGCTCAAGAAAAACCGTTTCCACACACATAAGTAGTGAAAAGAGCCCTTTTAAGTGCGAGTCGTGTGATTACACTAGCGTAGAGAATGATCATCTGTCAAGGCACATCGTCTCCAGACACAGAAATCTTGAAGCGAAACCCTATAAATGCGAGTTGTGTGATTACACCAGTGCACAGAAAGGACACCTGACAAGACACATCTTCATCAAACACAACATTATTAAAAAGGGACTTTTTAAATGCGAGTTGTGTGATTACACTAGTGTACGGAAAGGGGGACTGTCAAAACACATAATCTTCAAACACAGAAGTATTGAGGAAAGACCTTTTAAATGTGAGTTGTGTGATTACACTAGTGTACGGAAAGGGAATCTATCAAAACACATAATCTCTAAACACAGAAGTATTGAAGAAAGACCTTTTAAATGTGAGTTGTGTGATTACACTAGTGTAGAGAAAGGGGGACTGTCAAAACACATAATCTCCAAACACAAAAGTATTGAAGAGAGACCTTTTAAGTGCGAGTTGTGTGATTACACTAGTGTACGGAAAGGGAATCTATCAAAACACATTGTCTCTAAACACAGAAGTATTGAAGAAAGACCTTTTAAATGTGAGTTGTGTGATTACACTAGTGTAGAGAAAAGGGGACTGTCAAAACACATAATCTCCAAACATAGAAGTATTGAAGAAAGACCTTTTAAGTGCGAGTTGTGTGATTACACTAGCGTAGAGAGAGGGGGACTGTCAAAACATATAATCTCCAAACACAGAAGTATTGAAGAAAGACCTTTTAAATGTGAGTTGTGTGATTACACTAGTGTAGAGAGATGGGTACTGTCAAAACACATAATCTCCAAACACAAAAGTATTGAAGAGAGACCTTTTAAGTGCGAGTTGTGTGATTACACTAGCGTAAAGAAAAACCATATGTCAAGGCACATTATCTCCAGACACAGAAATCTTGAAGCAAGACCCTTTAAATGTGAATTGTGTGATTACACCAGTGCACAGAAAGGACACCTGACAAGACACATCATCACCAAACACAAAATTATTAAAAAGGGACTTTTAAAATGTGATTTGTGTGATTACACTAGTGTACAGAAAAGGTATCTGTCAAGACACATCATCTCCAAACACAGAAGTGTTGAATACAGACCTTTTAAATGTGAGTTGTGTGATTACGCTAGTGTACAGAAACGAGGTCTGTTTGGACACATCATCTCCAAACACAAAAGTATTGAATACACACCTTTTAAATGTGAGTTGTGTGATTACACTAGTGTAGAAAGAGGGGGACTGTCAAAACACATAATCTCCAAACACAAAAGTATTGAAGAGAGACCTTTTAAGTGCGAGTTGTGTGATTACACTAGTGTGAAGAAAAAGCATATGTCAAGGCACATCATCTCCACACACGGAAATCTTGAAGCGAGATCCTTTAAATGTGAATTGTGTGAATACACCAGTGTACGGAAAACAAATCTGTCAACACACATCATCTCCAAACACAGAAGTATTGAATACAGACCTTTTAAATGTAAGTTGTGTGATTACACAAGTGTACAGAAAAGGTATCTGTCAAGACACATAATCTACAAACACAAAAGTATTGAAAAAAGACCTTTTAAATGTGCGTTGTGTAATTACAGTAATGTACAGAAAGGGGAACTGTCTAAACACATCATCTCCAATCACAGAAGTATTGAAGAGAGACTTTTTAAATGTGAGTTGTGTGATTACACTAGTGTAAAGAAAGGGAATCTATCAAAACACATTATCTACAAACATAAAAATGTTGAAGAGGGACCTTTTAATTGTGAGGTGTGTGGTTATGATTGTTTAAAAAAAGAGTTAATGTCAAGACACATTTGTAAACCTAGAAGTGTTAAAGAGAGACTTTTCAGATGTGTGTTGTGTAATTACAATACTGTAGAGAAATGGCAACTGTCAAAACACATGATCTACAAACACGGAATATTAAAAATTAGCCTGTAGACTTTTTCTGTCATAGCGTGAAGGTCTTGCCTGTGTTTTTCAACAGTTTGTTTCATTTGCTTGCATTTTATCAACTTGATCAGATTGATCTAGAACCCGGATTTTGTGGTGTGTACTTTAAAATATATTATGGCTTTAATTATATATCCTAATATTGAGCGGTGGCTCACGTATAAGTCTCTGACTTCAGTGAGCATTAGCTTATCTCTTGTAATTACTGTAATGTTTTGTTGTTCCGGTAATTAATTAAGACACGTATTTAGTTTTAAAGAGTTTCTATTATAACATAAACAAAGTAACAAATATAATTGTACATTGGAAATCAACATCTAGTTGTCGCGATCATTGTTCAATGATGATACCGAGCGCCGCCGCCACACGCAGTCATGCGCCCGACGTCTTACATAGGTAGAAGAGGGGATGCGCGGCAACTTTGAATTACTTTAATACCTGACATCTCCCCTTCTTTTAATTTTTAATTTATTCATAAATTAACCTATCAGGCTTCTTAATTACACGACCTCTTGACGTGGTTGGCATGGCTTCTTCCATTACATTTTCTGGTACTTCTGTACTGTCACAATCACTGGATGCACAATCACTCAAATTACTATCACCTAACTTATAGTCCAACAATTCATTTTTAGCATCTAACATTTGATTTGATGATCCTCCAGAATCTCGAGCACTCTGCATTGCAAGTTGAGTTTCGAACTTATTAAACTCGTGTAAATAATAGGCTGGTGCTTGAGGCTCTGGGGAATTGACAATAGGTTTTTTATCTACATCATTATTGCTATTCCTATCTATTTCCAGGCTAGTCAATTTTTTGTTGCCTATACCATAGTCCCTTTTTGCTTTATTTATTTCTTCCCTTTTGCCTACATACCTTTCTTCTCTTTTTGAATTAGCCAGATCTTTATTTTCAAATGTATAATTTTTAAGAGTTTTAATAAACTTTCTGTTTCGAATATAGACTGAACCGTTTTCTGATTTTACCTTGTATCGTCTCTCTCCTATTTTATCCGATATTATCCCTTTAACCCAATTTGTGTTTGGTCTGAGTTGAAAGTAAACATCCATGCCTTGTTTGAGTTGAGGTAAACTACGAACTCCTTTCTTATTATAATATTTCTTTTGTGTTCTCTGATTATTTTTTATAACTGAATTGTATTTTCCATATGCAGGTATATGTGGCTTTAGTTTATTCATATTTACAGGTATGTTATCTCTCAATATTCTGGACATAAGAAGTTGAGCTGGTGAGCAATTATTGATTAGAGGGGCATTTCTATATTGCAACAACGCTAGTTGTACACTTTTATGATCATCTATTGCTTTCTTAACTAATTTCTTTATTGTTTGAACGTGTCGTTCTATCATCCCGTTTGATTGTGGGTAATGTGGAGAAGTTACAATATGATTGAAATCCCATGTTTTTGAAAATTTCTTAAAATCTTCAGAAGAAAATTGGGGTCCGCCATCTGTAACTACAGTTACAGGTATCCCATGTCTAGAAAATATTGTTTTCAAACTCTCAATAATTTTATAACTTGTTGTGTTGTTTCCCAATTTTTCTAATTCTACATATTTTGTGTAGTAATCAACTACTAAAAGAAATTTCACCCCTTTAATTTCGAACAAATCACAACCTAGCTTGTTCCACGGTATTGTTGGAATTTTGTGCGATATTAGTGGGTCAGGGTTTTGCGCGTTACTATATTGATTGCATATTACACATTCTGAAATTAATTGTTTGATATCATTTTTCATTCCTAGCCAAAATAGTGTTTCTTCCGCCAATTTGATGCATTTATTTATACCTAGATGACTATAATGAATTCTATTAAGCATTTCTTTATGTAACGTTTTTGGTACTAGTATACACTTATTCTTATAAATTATTCCTTTATTTACGGTTAGCTCATTTTTGTATTTGTTATATAACCTAATCCTTTCAGGCAACTTCTTTATACTATTTGGCCACCCTGCAATTATAACCTTGATTAGTTCTTGTAATTCACTGTCTATTTCAGTTTCAAGTTTTATTTCAGTTAATTTTCTATCGGTAGCATTAATTTCTTGTTCGATCAAACTTTTGTATTAATGCATCGAGTTTATTTTCTTCTTTTTCATCAAATGTGAATGTTGTGTACACTTTATATGCCTGTTCTCCTATGAAATGAAGTAACATTGCACATTTTATTTGATCTGACTTTTTGTCATTTTCCGTTGCTATGAGGTATATTTTAAACCTTTCCCTGAACAGTTTTCAGCAACGTTTCCCTCCAAACATAACGATTCAATCCCATGATGACTTGACGCCATTTTGCCTTTTGTAAAATAAGACGCATGTCACTATTTATTTAACTTGTAATTTATTTGCATTTATTTATTTGGACTGAATTTACACGGAAATTATAATTCCCGCGGGTAATTTACTTTATTTATCGCCTTAATGTATTTACTTTACTTTGATGTCCTTAAACTGCAAATGTTTTAACTTTAATGGCTTCCATTGAAATTAGAGAATTTTTATGTAATTAGTTGATACTTTTACACACAGTTATTTGTTCACACCCGCAGCGCCATGTAATGTTTTGTTGTTCCGGTAATTAATTAAGACACGTATTTAGTTTTAAAGAGTTTCTATTATAACATAAACAAAGTAACAAATATAATTGTACATTGGAAATCAACGTCTAGTTGTCGCGATCATTGTTCAATGATGATGCCGAGCGCCGCCGCCACATGCAGTCATGCGCCCGACGTCATACATCGGTAGAAGAGGGGATGCGCGGCAACTTTGAATTACTTCAATACCTGACAATTACCTAATTCATTATTCATTAGTTATTGTGCGCTGTTTTGTTTTTCTGTTGCATTTATAGTGGTGAATAAAGTTATTATTATTATTATTATAGGTTTTAGTCTGCCTCTTACCCTTTTTTAAGTGTGTGTCCTTAAAATATTGGGTAAATATGCAGATTAGCTCCCGAACCCTTTTCAAAAAACTGTTTTCAGAAACATGCCCCCGCACAAACCACAAGAAAAATGTCTTGTTCACACCCCCCTAGGAAGTTACGGGACCAGGAGTGAATAGGGGTGCTGGGCGGGGTAGGTAGTAAACAGGAATATGAGCAGAAAATGTGAAGAAAACTGGCTTGAAAGCTGTCTTTTTTACATCTTGAAGCCATATCCCCCTTAAACCCTGCCTACCCCGCACAGTGTCCCTATTCCCCCAGGTGCCGTAACTTTCCTGGGGGATATGAACTAGAAATTTTTGTTGTGATTTATGCAACGAGGGTGGTTGTATGCAACACGAGAGGGGAAGGAAAATCCCCACTGCAAAGCATATGTCACAAGTTGAGCGGGGGGGGGCATGTTGTAGGCATTGCCTTTCCCCTCTCGTGTGCATACAGCCACCCTCGTTGCATAAACCACACGAAAAATTCTTGTTCATACCCCTCCAAGGAGGTTGCTGGACCTGGGGCGAATAGGGGTGCTGTGCGGGATAGGCAGCGTTTCAGGGGGATATGGCTTCAAATAGACAGCTTTCAAGCAGTTTTCTTTACATTTTCTGCTCATATTCATAAGCAGGGACCAAAGCATTTGGTTACTGATTATGGAGCTGTTTGTATTCAGTCAGAGATACCCAAACTTCTTGACTTTTTTGTCTCTAAACATATAACTTGGGAATGCAGACATGTTTTCTTCGAACAGCAGCATGGTTTTCTTAAAAAAAGATCTGCAACAACCAACCTTCTTTACCAGAATGTATTGGTCTCAGCTTTGGAGGATAGGTTACAGGTTGATTCGGTGTATACAGATTTCTCCAAAGCGTTTGATAAGGTTGATCACACCTTATTATTGTCAAAACTTGCATTGTTGGGTTTTAATGCCAATTTGTTGTCTTGGGTGTGCAGCTTCCTTACGGGTAGGTCCCAGAGTGTAAAGGTCAGAAACTTCATTTCTGATAGTATTACTGTTTCTTCAGGAGTTCCTCAGGGTTCACATTATGGACCAGTCCTCTTAAATCTTTTTATCAATGATGTCATACATTCACTTAAGCATAGTCAGATTTTGATGTTTGCTAGTGATATCAAAATTTTCAAGATTGTTTGTTCCAGACAGGACGCCTTACTTTTACAGGAAGACTTAAATGGTTTTGCTCGGTGGTGTGGTGACAATCTTCTGACTCTGAATGTTGATAAGTGTTTCTGCATTACATTCACTAGAGCTCAGTTTCCCATTGACTTTGTGTACTCCATGGGCTCTAGTGCTTTACAGAGGAAGGAAATGGTTAAAGACTTGGGCATTGTATTGGATAGGGATTTATCTTTTAAGGATCACATAGAACACAGTATCTAAAGCATATAAAATGTTAGGATTTATTCATAGATCAACTCTGGATTTTTCATGCAATAGCTTGAGAAGGCTGTATTGTGGTCTGGTTAGCTCTTTGTTGGAATGCTCTTCTATAGTCTGGAGTCCGAATTACAATATTTATATCGATCAGATTGAGCCCATACAAAATAGATTCTTAAGAATTTGTGCTTACAGAATGGGCTTGCAGAGAAATGATCTTAACTTTTCTTATTTGCGGAATCGGCTGCACTTGCAGTCACTCAGTGGTAGAATGATTGTCAGTGATGTTTGATTTTTGCATAAATTATTGGTGAATAAAATTGATAGTCCTTTGCTTGAGTTAGTCTCTAAGGATTCCGGACTGCACGAGAGCAAGGGAGGTTTTCGTTGTTCCCTTCCATCGAACCAATTATGGATTTTTCAGTCCGATGTCGAGAGTGGTGAGAACTGCAAATGAGTATTCTTAGCTCTTGGATATGTTTGATGATTTTGACCATTCAATTAGAGGCATTTTGAGAGGTGTTATTGATTGAATTGTCATATATATATATATATATATATATATATATATATATATATATATATATATATATATATATATATATATATATATATATATGGTGTACAGGTTATGTTTTGCTTTTTTGTTATGTTCTCATATTGAGATAGGTTATTTAAGACTAATGTAGTTTTAGATGTTCTTATTATTATTGTAAATGGTTGATCCGTTGAATAAATAAATAAAATATTGCCTTTTTACTACCTACCCCGCTCAGCACCCCTATTCACTCCTGGTCCCGTAACTTACTTGGGGGGTGTGAACAAGAAATTTTTCTTGTGGTTTATGCATCCAGGTGGGGTCTTAGTAATGTTTCTGAAAACAATTTTTTGAAAAACGTTCTGGAGCTAATCTGCAAATTTACCAAATGTTGTTTTTAGAAAATTACTAGGTAATCCTCAGGATTGATACTCTAACACTTGGTTTGAAATATTAATTGGATGGAGTTTTGGTAAAAATTGCAAATGGCTTTTAGAAAATGTCAAAATTATTATGAATCTGTCAAATGAACCAGGTGAATTTACTTTTAAACATTATTACAACAAAATTGTGTAATTTTAGTACAAGCACAAGTATTATACTTCTTTGTATTGACACAATGTATAATTACTCTGCTACAGTAAACAATAATAATAATAATAAACAATAATATTTAATTCTAAATCACTCTGTTCTGATTGACAGGATGAGGGCTATTGGATTCTCCGAGGGCTTGCTTGGTTTGTTCAGATCTTACCTGGATGGAAGGAGGCAATTTGTTGAGGCTGGGGGCTTCAAATCTAACACCTATCACGTAACTTCGGGAGTGCCGCAGGGTTCCATACTCGGTCCATTACTGTTTAATATATTTATTGACCCAGTTAAACATGTTTTACATGTTCCTTTTTTAATGTATGCAGACGATATTAAGATTTTCGCAAATATTTCGAGTGTTGATGACTGTTTGTGGCTACAGAACTGTCTTCAGATCCTTGATGAATGGTGTTGTCGGAGTGGTCTTTCTGTGAATGTTTCCAAGTGTTGTGTGATGTCCTTTACTCGAAAAAAGCACGCAATCACTTTTGGGTACTATATAAGAGGGATTCCGCTTGACCGCCCCGGGACAGTTAAGGACCTTGGAATTGTTTTTGATGGTACTCTATCTTTTAAACCACACTATGAGCAGACTGTCAGTTCTGCTTACAAAACTCTAGGGTTTCTGATAAGAAACAGCAAAAATTTCTCACAGACTGACACCCTCCTCCTGCTCTTTGGCTGTTTGGTTAGGTCCCGACTTGAATATGGCTCGGTTGTGTGGGCTCCCACTTATGAAATACATGTGGCAAGCCAGGAATCAGTGCAAAGGAAATTTCTAAAATTTCTTAGATTTCGTGAGGATGGTCAATATCCGTCTATTGGTTTTCCTCAGGAAAGTTTACTTCTTCGCTTTAGTCTGCAGAGTCTGTCGATGCACAGGCAGTGCAGTTTCACTATATTTTTATATAAACTGGTTAATTCTGTGTTTGACTGTCCTAGTCTGCTTCAGCAACTTAATTTCAATGTGCCTCGTATTGCAGCACGTTTTCCAGGCACATTCTATCGCCCGACTGCTCGTACACGATTGCTGCGTTCATCTCCAATTTACCAGATGTGCAATGATTACTCTGTATTGCAGGACAGCCTAGATATCATCTCATGTAACATATCAGAGATAAAAATGTTTTTCAAAGCGATCTAATTTGTGACTCTTTTTTTGTATTGTTAGCTTGATTATTGTTAGTTATGTTTTGTGTATTGGCCCATCCTTAATTTGGCTTTTAAGCTGTTGGATAGTGTATGAATAAAAAAAATATTTGGGTGTGTCTTGAAGTTCCATTCCGCTGTTTGAAATATTACACAGCATTGCCACACTTCCTATTCCAGAGTCAATTTCTAAATTAAATGAGTTAAAGAATTAAGTCAGATAAGTATCAGTTCATTATTGTTGCCCTTACTTGGTAAAACTGTTCCATACTGGCTTCACAGAGAAATAGTCTCTACATCTCTAGCTAAATATTCAGTTAATATACAGTGTCCCAAACTGGATGGGAATGTATTGCTATCTCCGTTATTATTAGAGATAGAGAGACGGTTAAATTGGCAATGCTTTGTATAATTTCATGCTCGTTCCAAATATGACTTTTATTTTGTCCCGCGTCTTTTCGTTTTCACAGTTATTTTGAAAAAAACAAAATTTGTCGATTCCTTTTTTCTTCCATATCTAAGTAGACATTGATTTGACATGTCTAAGACTTGCACATTATCAGGAAACTTTTTACACAGTAATCTTTTTGTGCTATTCTCAACTTTGGATTGTCATTTGTTTTTGAGCTACATGTATCAACGTTTGTTTTTATTATGGCAATCATATTGGATTTTTTGCTCATGTGATAGCCTGTGAAAAGAGCTTTCCAATGATGTACAACATGCTTGAGAAATCTTGTAATTGTACTGACAATTTTGAGAAAACCGTTTTGAGGATAGTAGGCTATGAAATCCAATACCAGAAAACAAATGACCAAAACAAAAGTGTTCAAAAAGCAGTAGGCCATGGAGTCTAACAATAGACTTCTACTTTTAACATAATTTTCCGTAATGATTCACGATAAAAAAAATTGTGATTTAATTCACAATACTTAATTAGGTAATAATGTTAGGTAATATTATGTGAAACAGTTTAATAACAAATAGAAACTTAAACTCCACAAAACAACACAATTAGAAACGTAACTCAATAGATAATAAAATAGAAACTTAAAAATACACTAAATAGAAAATTGTTCAATATGGCCACCGTTTTGTTCAATGCATTTTATACACCTTTTTGAAACATGTCTGCAAACTCTGGTGAGGGTGTTTTGGTTAATATGATTTATAGCTTCCGTGATTCTGTTTCGTAATTCATTATTATTTTGGATCGAATTTACACACATCATTCTTCAGAGTACCCCAAAAATAAATATCCATGGGTGTTATATCAGGACTTCTTGCACACCAATGAACCGGCCCATTGTTACAAATGACACGATTATTAAAATTTTGGTACAAAAATTCTTTGACGATCCTAGCATTGTGAGCTGGACAACCGTCTTGTTGGTACCAAATATCATCTAAATTATCATTAACTCTTCTAATTGTTGGTAAGATATCATTTCTCAATAGATTAAGATACCTTTCCCCGGTTAAATTACTTTAAAAAAAAATGGACCAACAATGAAGTTACCTGAAATTGTTTAAAATTAACTGTCTAATCTACAAATAAAAATAACAGTTTTTTTACCTAACAAGCATTTAATAATGCATTACCTATCTCCCTTTACGAAGCCACTATCGCTAGAGGGGTGGAACCTACCATTTGTGGCTGGATCGGAAGCATGCTCCACAATCGGACCGTTATTACCTGGTTGCAGGGGGAGGTGGTCAGCTTCAGGGCTGCCCTCAGGGGGAGTTCTATCCTCCCTGCTGTGGTCCCTCTTTGTGGACGATTTGCTGGCTATCCTGGGGTTGTGGAGGTTGAAGTCCAGGCGTATGCTGATGATTTAGTCATAATGGTTAGGGGCAAATCTGAGGAGGAACTAGCAAGTACTCTTCAAGAGGCACTAAATGTAATGAATGATTGGTGTTGGAGGGAACAGATGTCTGTGGACCCCCACAAACGGATCATTGTTCCATTTACCAGAAGAAGAAGGCTGGATAGATTAAAACCACCTATTCTTATGGGGGAAACGATTACATTTACAGAACAAGCAAAATATCTGGGGGTTACCCTAGATAAGAAGCTCAACTGGGACATACAGTTAGAGAATGTAATCCGCAGGGCTAAACTGTCCCTGTGGACATGCCATAGAATCTGTGGAAATAACTGGGGAACAAACCCCCAACAGATGTACTGGCTCTATGTAGTGGTTATCAGACCAATGATAACATATGAAGCCATAGTTTGGTGGCCCAAGGCACTTCGTGGTATCGCGAGGGCCAAACTGGCTCATTTACAAAGACAAGCTTGTCTGATGATATTCCATCTCTTCACATATGGCTGGAGAGGGTGGCGAGGTGGACAACGTACAGATTCAAACAAACGGTCGACAGCATGCCGAAGGAAATTAGTCTGGGAGGGTCCGGACTCCTGGATGACATTGAGCGTCATGGGATTCTGGGAATGGTCTCAGACTTGATGCCTACAAAGATCAGTAGAGATCTGTCTTTCAAGACCGTCCTTCCGGAAAGGGAGGACTGGGAACAAAATCAAACGACCCTATTGAGAGCTGATCTCTGCTGGTATGCTGACGGCTCCAAAACCAATATGGGAGTAGCAGCCCGCGCATATGTGGGCAACACCAATGCTAGACTATCAACTAGCCTTGGCAAGTACGCAACCATACACCAGGCAGAAGTGTATGCCATCGAGATGTGTGCAAGGGAAAGTATAGAAAACCAGTGCACACACAAATCGATAAAGATATATACAGATAGCCAAGCTGCAATAAAGGCACTTGGTTCCTACCGTTGCAATTCAAAAACGGTATGGAGTTGTAAATCTGCCCTCAACGAACTGGGCAGCTGTAATCAGGTGTCACTGGTCTGAATACTGACCATGATGGCAATGTTACGGCCGACACGTTTGTCAGGGGTGGTGCCCAGAGGGACTTTATCGGCCCAGAACCAGTGCTGGAGATAACATCATGCACAGCAAAATGCATCTTAAAGACCTGGACAGAAAGAACGACAATCCAGCAATGGCAAAATTTGCCAGGATTAGCTTACTCTAAGGCCTTTATAAATGGCCTGTCCGAGTCAAGGGCTAAAAAACTTCTAGAGTTAAATAGACAACAACTGAGTACTCTAGTCGGCCTGTATACAGGACACTGCCGCTTGCGTCACCACATGCACCGAATTGGAGTCGGTCAGGAAACTGAGTGCCGGCTGTGTATGGAGAGTGACGAGACAGCAGAGCACGTACTGTGTTGCTGTTCGGCGGCGGACAGGACTAGATACCTTCTCTTTGGCAAGACAAAGCTTGCTCTGGAAGATCTGGATCAACTTTCGCCCACAAAGATTAACGACCTCTGCGGGAGGCAGGCTTTGTTGGGCGAAATATAGACCATTAGGTGTGAGCCACAATAGACCTTATGGTCGCGGTGGAGGGACCGGTATGGCCCACTCACATACAAATCTAACCTAACCTACCTAATAAGCCGCACCAAACATTAATACCAAATCTGTCTTGCAATCGTCTTTCTTCCCTTAGATGGGGATTTTCATTTGCCCAATAATGCCTATTATGGCGATTATACACACCACAATTTGTAAATCTAGATTCATCAGTCCATATTATTTTCAGATGAAAATTTTCATCTTGCTGACATTGTCCTTGATACCATCTGCAGAATTGAAGTCGCTTAGGGTAATCATCAACATTTAAGCCTTGTACGATTGTATGTTTGTATGGATGGTAATGACTTTGTTTTAATACACGGTGTACCATACTTTTTGGAACATCAATTTGTTCAACATAAAACCGAACAGATTGCGGAGGGTTTTCGTTTGAAACCGGTAAGACAGCTTGCTTTCTTCATTTCTAGGCATTGGTAGCTAGGTCACATTCTGACACTATCCAGACCATGATGGCATTTTCCGTGTCGCCCAGGTGTGAACAACCACAAGTGTCTTAGACTGTCCTTTGACTAAGCTGTGCGCTTTACTCTCACAGTAAATGGCCGGTAGACATTATTATTCTGTATAGTTCTAGTTTTGTAGAAATTTATTCTTTTTTGCATGTTTTAAATCAGTGAAATAAGTAGTCCTTATTTGGTGGGCGCAATGTTGATGCAAGTTCGTATATAGGTATTTGAATTTGAAATTGCCGCCAGACATTTGGGGATTGCTTGCCTGTTAGGTTGGCACCGTTACAGCAAGGGGTGGGGGATTTGTCATTTGTGATAGTTCTTGCTCTCTGTCACTTCTTTATCGCCAGTCTACAGTGCACAAGCTCCTACTACTTTCTTGTTCCCCTAAATATTTTGTTAGACTGTTTTGAGACCATAGAAGGCAGGCCTTGGATAGAGAAACCCTAAGACGCAGGAATCATTAATCAACGTGATTATACAGTCCACTAAACAGGTAAATAAATCTCAACTTTGCCTGGTAGCTAACTTGAATAATATCTGGTTAATTATTTTGTTATTATTTTGTATTATCTTGCTTCAACGACAATTATTATGGTTTGAATAAAATAAATCTTAATATCAAAACAAATTTATTTTTATACAAGAGTCTGCAAAATATATGTTTTTTCTTGTTTAATAAACCTTATAATTAATTCATCTAAATCGTCATTACTTCTGGCTATTTGTCGTCTAATTGCTTGCCTAATTTCTTCTTTAGCTCCTTTATCTGCTCCACGAGTTCCAATCCGTCTCTGTCTGCAATAAAAAATCATCTTAGACATCCAAATCGAAGGAAAAAATAAATTAAAAAATGTTCGGGACGCAGCAAGTTCGTTAAGGTAGTGAATTTTCATAAGAGCAATATATTATAGTGCTTTAGCCTCATATTAAAAGTTATAAAACATTACTTTATTTACTTAGGAACAGTAAAAATAATATTAACAAATCTTACTTTTGTGACTCGTTAAAATACAGGTACCATCCATAAAGTAATTGGCATTTTTTAAGTTAGCTGCTTTAACTCGCTGAACAAGTTATTTTACGTAATATGTTCAGTTTTTTCTATATTTAATAAGCCACTTTAATTTGTTTTCCTCGTAGATTAACTTTATGTGTACAACAAAAACAAAACACACGTGACTAGACTTAGGTTCCTGGGAACTAAAAATAAGGCACAAAATTTTACTAATATGGTGCTAGCAAAGCGCAAAGGCACATTAGCGAAAATATGGAAAATAAAGTCTGGACGCAGCAAGTGCGTTATGGTGGTGAATTTTTATCAAAGTGTTTTTAAAAATGAGGTAAAGAAAGGCAAGCAAAAACATGAGCACTATCATAAATATTTATACAGTAATTTGGATACAAAACTAAAACAAAGAAATTAATAAACAGGAAATATACTCAATAAAAAATATACTAGAAAGCTGAACACAAAAAAAAAATTCCGTGTTTCATGCATTGAGGGTGATTGTATGCATGCAGAAGGGGAAGAAGAATCCCGAGGTCGAAGAGGGTTTCTGCCCCCTCACCCAAAAACACAGGGGGTTCTTCCCCTTGTGCATGCATACAGCTACTTGCAAAGCACAAAAAAATATTCTTGGGAACAACCCCCAAGAAAGTTACTGGACCTGTGCGAATATGGATGTATTGCGGGGTAGACAGGGTTTAACCCATTCCGGACGGGCGCTGGAAGGAGACGCGTGCAACTGTCGGCCGAGCGCGGGAAAACAGGTCTCGCGGCTGTGCAGCAGGCGGCCGGCATGTCGCACGTTGTTACTCGTGTTTCAATCGCCGTAGCTTACGTTAGATACCGAAGCCGGCGTGGCTAGCTTGTTGTTGTGTAACATTGTGTAATTCTGCTAAAGCGAAAACAATGTCAAAACCAAATAGAAAAATAAGCCTAACCGATAAAGAATTGGAGGCATTATTGTATGAAAGTGATAGTGATTATATTCCACAAGACGATGAAGATAATAATAATTATTCTAGTGATTCCGACGAGGAGGTTATAATTATTGCTGGTAAAGAAAATACGGATAACAGTGATCCCGAAGATGAAGTAACAAGACCAGGTCCCTCAAACCGTCCTACAAATACGTCTAGTACTAAAAAAACGACAACTCCAAGTATTCCATGGAGATTTGATGATAATTTTGTCCCGAAACAATTCAATTTTGACCAAAGCAATTCAGGTATTCAAAATAACGTTGTCATTGAAGAAAGTTCCCCCGAGTTGGCTTATTTTGAGCACTTTGTCAATGAAATTTTAGTGGCTACAATAACAAACGAAACAAACAGGTATGGCAACTTTTTAAAAAATCAAAACAAACCTTCTTTCAAAAACTGGTCAGATAGAAGTATTCCGGAAATGTATAACTTTTTGGGACTTTGTATATTGATGGGGTTAGTAGAAAAACCTACACTAAAAGATTATTGGTCAAGGAACCCTGTTATAGAAACCCCATTTTTTAGAAATGTTTGTACGCGCGATACATTTCTACACACCCTGTATGCATTACATTTTGTCGATAATGACAATTTAGATAAAGACGATCCACTGAGAAAGATAAGGCCTATTGTGACAGCTACAAATAAGACATTTTGTGAAAGCTTTTACCCTTTTCAAGATCTGGCAATCGATGAAAGCCTTATACTTTGGAAGGGAAGACTTGCTTTCAAACAGTATATACCTTCAAAAAGGCATAGGTTTGGTGTGAAACTATTTGAGATTTGCGATGTAGAAACTGGCTATGTTCAAGGATATATTATTTACACCGGTGGATCAACTAGTATTGAAAGAACCGACAACTTGGGTATTTCTGGAGACATCGTTGCGACACTTATGAAAAATTATCTAAAAAAAGGACACATACTTTATGTCGATAACTGGTATAGTAGCCCTATACTTTTTCAATACCTTTTTGAAAATAATACAGGAACATGCGGAACAGTAAGGCCGAATAGAAAAGGTATGCCAATTTTTGGGCCAGTGGAAAAGGGCCATTGTGAGTCAGCACATACCGATGAATTGTTGGCTTTGAAATGGTGTGATAAGAGAAATGTTCACATGTTGACATCTGTGTACACAGGAAACCAAAAAGAAACTGGCAACAAACATTTTCAAACAGGCGAACCCATAATAAAACCTGAGTGTATCATTCAATATAATAATAAAATGGGCGCGGTTGATAAAGTTGATATGCAAGTGAGCTTCGTGGAATGTGCCAGAAAAAGCCTAAAATGGTACAAAAAGGTGTTTTTCCACATAATTGATTTAGCCCTCTACAATGCCCTAATTTTATATCAGGTAAAAACAGGCAACAAACCATCGTTTTCTGATTTTCGCCTGAAATCGGTTACCCAACTGATTGAAAAATATAGTATCAGACCTACAGCCGCATCAAGCTATCCTCCAACGGTGGACAATCCCTTGCGCCTTTCAGGAAGACACTTTCCAACATTGGTAACACAAACCGCCGCTCAAGGGGCTCGAACTCAACGCAGATGCCATGTTTGTGCCAACACCAAACTTCAAAAACGCAAACGGAAAGACGTGAAATATATGTGCGAAGAATGTAATGTGCCACTTTGTGTTGTTCCTTGTTTTCAAGAATACCACACTAAAAAGAAGTACTGATATGTAGCTCATCTTCTTTACTTGTACGTACTTATTACTTTGTTTATTTTTCATCCACCATAATGTGGTTTTCTGTTTTACTTTTTCAATAAATAATACACATTTTTTTACATTCATAATTCATATTGTTTTATTTACATTACACATTTATGGTAATGAGATAAGTTTGCTCGAGGACACAAACTGTCAAAATAATATACAAGCACTCCTATCTATCAACCTAAATGTGTACAAAAGATGGTAATAAAGAGAAAAAAACCTAATTACGTCTATCGTACATGTACGGCGTCAGTCTCACCATAGCAAAACGTACATGTACGGCGCCAGGTCTGTGGCATTACAAACATAAACGTACATGTAAGTCTCGTGGCATGAAAATAGTCGAAACAAGCCGTAAATGTACGGCGTCCGTCTTTCTAAAGGGCATTTCTTCTAGTACATGTACGTCGGTCGGTTTGTGATAGAAAACTTTAAAACGTAAAAGTACGGCGTCAGGTCTGCGAAATGGGGAATGCAAAGTCGTACCAGTACGGCAGCCGTCCTGAATGGGTTAAAGGAGGTATTGCTGCAAAATGTGAAAAACGCATCTTTTCAAAATCCGACTAAACATTCTTTTCAGCATTTTCCGCTCATATTTCCTCCCCGCCCAGCAACCCTGTTCATTCTTGGTCACTTAAGTTTCTTAGGGGTTGTTTGTACCAAATTTGCCTTGTGACTTGTGCATCCAAGGAGGGTTCTAAGCATGTTTCTGAAAAAAAAATTCTAAACACCCTACATGCAGTAAACTGTAAATTTACCGAAATTACATCCCACAATGTCGCCTATAATGCCTTTTTCAGATAATATCGAATACAGCACTAAAGTAAATAAATTCACTTGCTGTTTCACTTCTTTTTTTTATGTTTATATTACATATATAAGCACAAGATAAATAAGTATAATAAACGGTGGCCCTTAATTAACATCGGGGCTACACAAACTTAAAAGTAGAGAATACATTTAGATCGCGTGTTAAGAGCCATAAGTTTGATTAAAAATCACGTCTAACTGTATGCACACAAAAATTAGTGAAACACATTTATAAAAAAAAAAGTTTTACGATATTATTTTAAATAAACCAATCGCGGCGATTTTGCAATTCGCGACTGTATGAACCTAGCTTTTGTCCAAGACTACACTGGACTACCAGGTCTTGATACTTGCAAAAAACATTGACGCCTGTACTACTAAATTTAACACAACGAACCTAACAAATAGTGTCTTTCGCACGGAAACAAACTATAAAAATGCCGATACTCTTGCTATTACTACATAATGCATTAGTTATTTCGCCCGGTTATACAATAATAATAATGTCTAAGGGGTCCTGTCGTGGCTCAATTAAGAAACATTAAAAACCAACTGTTAACAGGGCTCTTAAAATATGATTTACTGATATACAGATTTTCTATTTTACGCAAAATTGTATTGTTTTAAGTCATTACCTCACAATTTTGATTTATAACCATCGTCCACTATTTATTGTCAATATTTATATCCATGCTTTAAATATATTAGGTTAATTCAAAGTCAGTTGTAAAATATCAAACTTTGCACTTGTCTCCATCTATAACATTTTGTGTTAACTAGAGCAGTTGTGACAACATATTACCTTGTTCCGCACTGAGATGGTGTCCCTGTCGTAAATCTTTCAATGTTCTACATGTGGACGTGTTCCAATAATGTAACTTCCATTGGTTTCTATCGACGATTTATTTAAATAGCATAGCAGTACAGGTAATGTCATCTGTCTTTGTCTAACATTGTAGAGATTGCATTACAGAATCTGAAGTGATGTCTAGGATTATTTTAATATTAATTTAGAATTACTTAATTTTTCTTTGATCAAGACTTGAAAATTGATACACAGCCATGTCTGTCTATGTTCTTTTAAGTTGTATATTTTCGTTTCAATCACTTAAACAATTTGAGAGATAATGCGTTTAAAAAAATATTTTTTAATTTTTTGTTAAGAAAAATTTGATCTGATGAACGAACTCATCCAAGCCATTAACAAAATAAAGGTAATTCCCAAATTTGGTCGAAATCAGTGAAGTATTGGCAGCAGGTGGAGGAACTATGGAAGAAAGCTCCTCTGAGCAGTGCCCGTGCAGATATCTATAAAAGAGAGAGAGAGGTCACCAACGGTACATCGGTGGGCAAGGGATGGCAGCCTTTGGGTGAGGGTAGGGTCACCGATGAGACATATATATCTGAATGGAGTCCAGAATAGCGAGTGTAGAAGCGGCAGCTGCACCCCAGATGTGGGAGCAGTATTCGAGGTTTGGCCTTATTTGTGAAGTATATAAGGTATAGAGATTAGCTGCTGAAAAGTATTTGCGAGCCCGGAAGAGGAAACCTAATTTCTTAGCAGCCGCTTCTGCAATTGATGTGACATGTTGGTGCAAATTGAGATTTCAATCCACAGAAATGCCAACAAGTGAAAAGGAGTCATTACTTTGAATAACTTGGTTGTTCATTGTGATGGGTCTAGGGCTGGTGTATCTCTTATGAGAAAGGAAGCAAGACTGAGATTTCGTGGGGTAGAATTGTACAAGATTTCTACTTCCCCACTCTAATATTTTTTGGAGATCCACGGAGACAGAACCCTCCATGAGTCTGCGATCCTCATCTAATTGGGCTAAAGAGACAGGCTTAGAATATTGTATATTTGAGTGAAGGCTGCTGTAGTCCGCGTAACTGTGAACTAGGTTGGATGTGCTAGAGAGGAGTTCATTGATGTGAAGAAGAAACAAAGTAGAGGCTAAAGCTGAACCTTAAGGAACTCCTGCATTAATTGGATACGGTTTAGAGGAATGGCCATCCACGACAACAGAAATGCTCTGGTTGGAGAGTAAATTTGCTGTCGAGGTACAGAGTTTTGGTGGTAGGCCATAGGCCGGAAGTTTATTAAGCAGCGCTGCGTGCCAGACCTGGTCGAATGCTTTGGATATGTCTAGAGCAACAATCTGGGATTCACAGTGTAGTTCCATAGACTTGTTCCAAGAATGGGTGACAAATGAAAGGAGGTAGGCAGTTGATCTGCGCTGACGGAATCCATACTGCCTCTCGTAGATTAGACTGTGTTTTTCAAGAAATTTTTGTAATTCGGTGTTTATATACTTTTCCATCACTTTAGCGACCTCTGAAAGGAGAGGAGAAAAATAGGCCTGTAGTTGCTAGAAAGCGCTTTGGATCCTTTTTTGGGGACAGGTTGTACTCGAGCAGTTTTCCAGTTACTAGGGAATATGCCTCTATTGTAATATGTCTGAAACAGACAAGTCAGGACAGGGGCAAGTTCTGGTGCGCATTTTTTGAGAACAATTGCTGGGATCTTTCCTGGTATTAAGAGAAGAGAGCATGTTTCGTACCTTTTTAGTTTTGAAAATGATATCTGTCATTTTATGCGCAACATTGGGGACTGTTAGTGGTTGAAGATTTGGAGGTGGGACAGATATCTTATAGCATTCAGGTTTTGTAGTAAGAAGGAGATCCAAGGGATTTGAGCAGTGTGTTGGGATGTGAGGAAAGTAAGTAGGTTGCTGAACCAGGCTAAAGAATTGCTGACTGCAAAGGCCTCCCCTGCTCTCCCTTGTGGATCGGTTTTTGAAGATCCTAGCCATTCCTTATCATGGACATTGAAGTCACCAAGAATAGTGACCTCGGAGGAAAGATATTCAGAAATCAGATAGTCGGTTTTTTCAGAAAGGTAGTCAAAGAGCTGGACAAAGTTGTTGTCAGAAGGTGACCGGTAAATGCAACAGATGAATTTAGTTGCAGCCCTAAGAGAGAGTTTTATCCATAGTATGTCTTTTCTTCCAGCTTCTAAATTGGAGAGTCTGGTGCAGGGTAGATTGCTACGGACGTATGCGCACACGCCTCCATGGAATCTTAAGGAAGTAAGGAGCTCATACACTGGGAAATTAAGGTGATTAGTGGCTGTTTTGGCACTGATTTGGCTTTCGGTGAGGAAGAGGAGTTGGGGCCTATTAGCCTGGTGGACGGAGTTCAGGTTAGAATTTAGGCCACATATATTCGAGAAGGATATGTTAAAACTTGATGCTGGTGCCCCCTGTACACCCCTCTCCCGGAGATCCGAATGGAGGAGTATTTTATCTCCGGAATCTTTTGTACAAGGAGGAGCCATCATCATTTTTGTTTATAAGGGAAACCAACTCATACACCAGAACAGGAATCGTCCGTTGGGACTTCACCGACCCCTTGATGTAAGGGGTGGTACCTCCTCCTAATGATAGACAAAAACACGACAATTAGTTTTGTACGGATCAAAGGCCATAGTGGCCTATTCTTTGAGTTAGTCCCCGGACCCACAGGGGATGTAATGTTATTTTATTATTTGATGTTAACTGACTATTCTGCATTTGATTTGCTTTGGTTTGGTTCAGTATGGTTAATTGTTTCTTTTATGTGTATTGTTATCTTGTCTGAAATTCTTTGTGAACTGAGAGATTTAGTTTTATTTCATCAGCACTATAAGAATGTTGTTTATTTATCTAAATGTACTTTGTAATGTTCCTACTCAACTAGTGGCCATGTTATTGATTTTATACTATTGTGTAAAGTAATTGAACACACCAAGGCCAACAAAATTAACATTTTTTTAGACTTCTATAAAATTTAAATTGTACAATTTTTCATAAATTAAAAAAATAATATCTTTACTCATCTTTCTGCTTACCCTAAATGTGGAATGATATCCAAAGTAATTTGCCCACCATGTTTTGTCCATAAGTAGGTAATTTCTTCTAAGATATCCACATTTATGACATAATTCTGGAAGAAAAATAAAAGTAATAGGTTAATTTGTATTTTGTGATTTCTACAATAGATAGATGCATAGATCATTTATTTTCGCCTTCTTGTCATAATACATGGATAAGCTCGTCACAATCGGTATAAATAATATCACATGAACATATAATATATAATACAGTATAAAACAATTATGCTGTTTAGTTACAAAAAAAAAAAAAGTGCACAATGTGAAAAAACACAACGCTTAAAACAGCGATACAAACATCTGTATACACTTATATAGACTACACTATAATAAAAATATATATGTACAATATTAAACAACAAAACAATCAAGTACAAAAACATCAAAAAATTCCAATTAAATCATTTGCCTCACAGAGCACAAAATAAACTCATCGACTGCATAATGATCGCTCACTAAAATATGTTTTTAAACTGGCTTTAAAAGTGCTTATGTTTCTAGTGGATTTTACACTTTCCGGTAGCAAATTGTACGAAACACTACCCGCATACACAGGGGATTTCTTGTACGCCATTCTTTGAAAATGGTTTAAATTAATGTGACTGCAGTGCCTAGTGGAATAGGAGTGATTGTCTGAATGTCTTGGCAAATATGTTTCTTGCTAAAAATGAAACTCAGTAACTTATAAAGGTAAATTTCTGCCAAGATCTTAACTTCCTTTTTCTTAAAAAGATCTCGGCAGAACCGAACTTAGAAGCGTTTTTAACAAGATTCCCACTCTCCCCCACCTGTTATTTGCCAAGATAGAATAAAATTCTTGTTACCAAAAATATTCAGATTTTTCTGAAGATTCCTATTTTTACATTTTCAGTGACCTTAATTAAGAATTTTTTGCAAAACATAGGTTTTTTTATTTTTGGTTTTCTGTTAGGCCCTCTGGCGATTGATTTACAACCCTGCAAATAATTTTCAGGCTTTTTTCGTGGCCACTTTCATTTATTTTTTCCCCCCCCAAAATTCTAAGTTATACGGTTTTCGAGATACAGCCAATCACCACCCTGTAACAATTACGTTTCGTTACTGTTTTAATTATTTAAAATGAACCTGTAAGAGACTTAATTAAGAGCCGACAATCCAATATCTGTAAGGCAATTCATGTTTTAATTTCAAAATTATTTTCATGAAAAGTCTCTAACTCTTCAGGTACCGTAAACCCCTTTACTGCATTTCTAATTTGTACGTGAAAATTCAATGTACGTTTACCATGGGAAACTACCTCACATTATTACTGAACAAATATTTCCAGGAACGAAATAAGCATTTAAAATATTGTTTATCTGTAATTTTCCGGTGATCCACCCAAGAAAGACTGTTAAAAACATTGCAGAGAATTGGCGGCAAAAACCTTCAACTGTGAACACGGGAGGTGCGACGTCGGACTTCACCACCGATTGGAGGTCTCGTTTTATCTCATTCGAAGAATGGAGCCAAGAAAGAGCTCTCTCACAGCCACCAACCGTCACAGTAAGAATTTTTGCGTGCAGCGACTAACAATTTGCAGAACCCGAGACATTAGCAAGGACTCTCTGCTGAGCCTTCATAGAGTGAACACCGTCAGTTTTCGGTGGCTATTAAATTATCTTAAAACGGGGTTGTAATGTTCTTTCTGTTATCTGTACCACCTATTAATTATTGTCAGTGATTGTTCGGAGTGATTCAAGTGATTTTCGAGTTTAATTAAACATCGTATTCAGAATAAAAACGCGAGCTAATTCGTGGTTCTTTGTTCCGAGCTGTTGACTTCTTGCCATAATTAGAAAGAATTCCTAGTTATTATCGAACCTTAAGTCAATTGGTAGTGAATTTTACTGAAGCAAATTCACATTTTAATTGCAATTCACAAGTTTTCCATCAAGCGAATTCAGAACATCGACATAGGTGTCAAATGGTCTAGTAATATTGGAACAATAACATATACCAGCCCAATAATCTCTGATGAGAAGTCCCAGTCGTTTTCCCCAGTTTTTCCGCTCTTATTGGAGTCTGGAATCTGTGTCAGACACTCATGATTGATCCCATCTGGAAAGCATCTTCACAGGGTCAGCAGGTAACCTAATACCTAGTCTAAGATCCGGCTGCAAAATTAGTACATTAATAATCTAGATTATCAAGATTTAATTTTTAAGTATTTTTACAACTAGGAGAAGTCACTTTTCATCAGGTGCCAATTAATAATTACCCGCCAGTATTATTAATTAAAATATAATTAATTTACTTTTAGAGAAACATTTCGTTAACATCTTACGGAAATAAAACCTACACAACTTTACAACAGTGTATTTAAAATATCTGAAACGTCATAGTTGCTGCTGATTGCTTAACCGCTACCTCTACGCAGGCCAGGTGTAAACAGGTATAATTTTATTAAAACTTTTCGTTCTTAACGTACACTCATTTCATTTATACCACATTAAAGCTCATTTTTTTCTGTAGTTAATGATATAAAGGTGCCTATATAAAAAAATCTCCGGACACAGCAAGTGCGTTATGGTAGTGAATTTTCATAAAAATGTTTTTATTGCAAATATGTGTGTTTTCTTTTTAAGAAAGCAAACATCAATTTTGGTTACCAGTATAACATATATAGAAAAAGCAGGCATCAAATTTGATTACCAGTATAACATATATAGTAAAAACAATGTGCCATGTTTCATCAAAATTACTTGATTGTTTGAAAACGTACAGAAATCTCCAAAAGTAAACCAAAAGTGTTACTGAAAAAATCCGTTTCTTGGTCAACCTTATAGGTTAATAGCAAATTGTGCTTTTCAAATATGAAGCATTTGATCAAAATTCGCAACCACAACGCACTTGCTGCCTCCAGAATTTCTTAACTTACAAACATGCATTATATTTCGATGGAAAATGCAAAAAAATAAGGCGTTTTCGACAAAAAAAAATTATTTGTATCACCAACGACTTATGGGCCACCCTGTGATTGTCGCAATAATTTTTTAAGATGTAGCTCAAAACACCGTATAATTAATGTATACAATATTTTTTCATATCTTGTATAATAACGAATATATTGAGCTTTATTGATTTTTTACGAAAATTCGACAAAAATTATATACCATTAAACAATAAACTCTATAGCTAAGACTACTGCCAAGCATCAGAGAAAGGGTCTATTAGAAATGAATTTTCTGGAAATATTTTAGTAAAATGAAGGACAATGACGGTTGAAACTAAGAGTTCGGTGTATGTAAAACATTCTTCTTGAGACATTTTCTTTCCATAGGTCGTATTAGATTCAAGTTATTTGCCTAAATGTTGCGAATTTTGACGTTTTCAATTGTCACTTTGACGTTTTGAGGAAACCCCCAATTTATTTTTCTTTAAATGCCCATAACTTTTTTTCTCTTTTGACCTACAGAGCTAAATTTTGGTAGGTGGCACACCTATAACGATATAAACCAGCTTACCAAATTTGGTTGCCCTTACTTTGTTAATTTTGGAGATATAAATATTTTGCGAAAGAAAACACAAATTTTTCCGGGAAAACCTCGGCGGATTTTCCTGGCTAACAAAATTATCCAAGCGACTTGCGAAAGGAATGTACTCACCAATTTTGACGTTTAAAATCGCAATTTTGACGTTTTGAGGAAAATCCAAAAAAAAATTTTTTGAATGCCTGTAACTTTTTTATCCTTTAACCTACGGAGCTAAATTTTGGTAGGTAACTTGCCTACAATGATATAAATCCGCATATGAAATTTGGTTGCCCTTACTTTGTTAATTCCGGAGATATAAATTTTTTTCGAAAGAAAACACAAAATTTTCCGGGAAAACCTGGACCGATTTTCCTGGCTAACGAACTTATCCAAGCCATTTGCAAAAGGAATTTATTCACCAAATTTAATCAAAATCGGCCTATTATTTTTTGAGTTATCGGTGTGATACATATATATATATATATATATATATATATATATATATATATATATATATATATATATATATATATATATATATATATATATATATATATATATATATATATATATATATATATATATATATATATATATATATATATATATATATATATATATATATATATATATATATATAAACATATAAAAATTTAAACCGACCCCGGATATGTGTTCTGGGGGGCCTAATTAGCGCTCATTTGAAGAAATTTTTTCAAAATTCAAAAGTCGGGATCTCCTCATTAGTGAATTTTTTTTAAGAAAATTCACTAAAACCCGCAAATCAAAGTTTCCTACCCTAAAAGATGCTAGGTATGAAAAATAAAGTGACAGAGAGTGATCGCGCGACGCTACTTGTTAGACAAGGATACTCAATGCCAGCTGAACGTCTTTTTTGAGCTATTGCGCATGCTCCGATAAGCATCTGAGTCCAGTCATGTTTAGTGAATTTTCGTAGAAAAAATTCACTAATGGGGAGATCCCGACTTTTGAAAAAAATTTTGAGTGCGAACTAGGACCCCTAGAACCCATATATGGGGTCAGTTTCAATTTTTATATGTTTATATATATATATATATATATATATATATATATATATATATATATATATATATATATATATATATATATATATATATATATATATATATATATATATATATATATATATATATATATATATATATATATATATATATATATATATATATATATATATATATATATATATATATATATATATATATATATATATATATATATATATATATATATATATATATATATATATATATATATATATATATATATATATATATATATATATATATATATATATATATATATATATATATATATATATATATATATATATATATATATATATATATATATATATATATATATATATATATATATATATATATATATATATATATATATATATATATATATATATATATATATATATATATATATATATATATATATATATATATATATATATATATATATATATGTATCATACCGATAACTCAAAAAATTAAGGGCCGATTTTGATAAAATTTGGCATGTACCTTTCTTTTGTAAATGGCTTGGATAAGTTCGTTAGTCAGGAAAATCGGACGAGGTTTTCCGGGAAAATTTTGAGTTTTCATTCTAAAAAATTTTTTATCTCAGAGAATAATAAGCCGATTTTGATAAAATTTGGCATATAGCTTCCTTTTGTAAATGGCTTTGACAAGTTTGTTAGTCAGGAAAATCGGACGAGGTTTTCCGGGAAAATTTTGAGTTTTCATTCTAAAAAATTTTTATCTCAGAATAATAGGCCGATTTTGATAAAATTTGGTACATACCTTCCTTTTGTAAATATCTTTGAGAAGTTTGTTAATCAGAAAAATCGGACGAGGTTTTCCGGGAAAATTTTGAGTTTTCATTCTAAAAAAAATTTTATCTCAGAGAATAATACGCCGATTTTGATAAAATTTGGCATGTACCTTCCTTTTGTAAATGGCTTTGATAAGTTCGTTAATCAAAAAAATCGGACGAGGTTTTCCGGGAAAAATTTCAGCTTTTATTTGAAAAAAAAATTTTTCTTAAAAAATAAAAAATCTATGATAACTAAATTTGGCAGGTAGGTTTACGATATAAAATGTAAACTATACACCAAAATTTAGATTTCTAGGTTATAAGAAAAAAAACTTATAATAAAATATTTTGTGCCAGATCATTTCTATGAAAATTCACTACCATAACGCACTTGCTGCGTCTTTGATAATATTATTACTACTTAGATCGTTGGTTGAGAACCCTATTTATCGGAGCATGCGCAATAGCTCAAAAAAGACGTTCAGCTGGCATTGAGCATCCTTGTCTAACAAGTAGCGTCGCGCGATCACTCTCTGTCACTTTATTTTTCATACCTAGCATCTTTTAGGGTAGGAAACTTTGATTTGCGGGTTTTTTTATATAGGCACCTTTATATCATTAACTACAGAAAAAAATGAGCTTTAATGTGGTATAAATGAAATGAGTGTACGTTAAGAACGAAAAGTTTTAATAAAATTATACCTGTTTACACCTGGCTGCGTAGAGGTAGCGGTTAAGCAATCAGCAGCAACTATGACGTTTCAGATATTTTAAATACACTGTTGTAAAGTTGTGTAGGTTTTATTTCCGTAAGATGTTAACGAAATGTTTCTCTAAAAGTAAATTAATTATATTTTAATTAATAATACTGGCGGGTAATTTTTAATTGGCACCTGATGAAAAGTGACTTCTAGTTGTAAAAATACTTAAAAATTAAATCTTGATAATCTAGATTATTAATGTATGAAAGGGACTGTATTTAAACGCAATTGACTAATTTCTAATTTTCAACTGTCGTTCCATAGGCACTAATAGGGATTCACAGGATAGCTTAGCCGCATATAAATATCAAACACTTACGATTATTCAGCGTTTTTCTCCTGCAGATAGGTGTTGGAATCTTGCCTTTGTTCGTACAATTCGCCGCCAACTTCTTCAGTCTTGCTAACAATACTGAAGCTCACTACAACTGCAGGTGGATAAGGTATGTCAACTCATGCGAACATGGGTTATTAGCTAGCTAATCGTCGGAGCACGGGTAACTCGCGAACGACGTGCTTTCTGGTTGACATCAACAACTCAACTCTTCTTGAAACGAACAAGACTTCGTAAAATGCGATCGCGCACATGCGCAGTGCACCAAAACATCGAGAAATGCATAATAGATATATACAGCAAATTAATTCCTGCTGAGTACCAAGGAACGAAAGTAAACTAAAACGTCATAGTCTGCACCAATAATAATAATACAAATAAAATGGAAATAAAACATAAAATAAGTAAAAAAAATAAAAATAATTATTACATTCTTGAACATTCCGCACCCCGTAAAATACTATTTTACTCTACCCTACTGATTTGGCAACGGACACAGTTTAGTAACTGGCCGTTTCAACTCTCCCAACGCCGTTTTCACGGTAACTACGCGAATGATACCGTCTGCTCCTGGATGGACTGAGCTGACACGTGCCATACGCCATCGCAGAGGTGGTGACAACTCATCTTTAATTAAAACAAGAGTACCGACTCTCACGGGATTTGTTTCTGAATCCCATTTATTCCGCTGCTGCAAGGTATTAAGGTATTCGTGACTCCAACGTCGCCAAAACTTCTGTTGGAGAGCAGAGATATGTTGCCAACGTGACAAGCGAGACAACTTTAAATCTGACAAGTCATGTTCAATGAAGGAACCCAAGGGTTCTAAGTTTAAGAAATGCGAAGGGGAAAGAGCAGTTAAATCATTGGGGTCAGAGCTTAAACTACAAAGAGGTCTAGAGTTCAGAACAGCTTCAATTTGTGTGAAAACCGTCGACAATTCTTCGAAAGTAAGAATTTGATCACCTATAATCCGAATTAAATGAGATTTAACTGACTTTATCCCAGCTTCCCATAAACCACCCATATGTGGAGCGGAGGGCGGATTAAAATGCCACTCAAAATTTGCCATTTCCACTGCAGATTTCATACAATCGAGAAGATATCTGCTGGCACCAACGAAATTTTTACCACAGTCGCTGTGAATTCTAACACAACTTCCTCGACGAGACACAAATCGACGAAAAGCGGCCAGAAACGCCTCGGTGGAGAGATCCGAAGCGAGTTCCAAGTGAACAGCCTTGGTGGTGAAACATACAAAAAGGCAAAGATAAGATTTCAAAGTTTTTGCACCCCGGCCTTTATTCATAGTAATAGTGAAGGGGCCGCCGAAATCAACACCCACAAATTTAAAAGCCTTTATTTCCGATAATCGAGAGGAAGGCAAATTACCCATAAGTGGATATATGACAGGCGGGTTCACCCTGAAACATGTGTGACATTTTGACAACACAGTTTTAATCGCACGGTGGGGAGATAATATCCAAAACTGTCGCCGAAGCAAACAATGCAAGGTGTTAAAACCTGGATGTAAGTAGGATTTATGATAGTATTCAATGATAAGAACAGTCAAGGCATGTTTTCTTGGGAGCAAAATAGGATGCTTAGCATCGAAATTCAATGAAGAATTCCTCAATCTACCACCAACCCTTAAAATATTTTTATCATCAAGAAATGGATTAAGTTTCCTAATACTCTTTGAACAATTTTTATTTTGTGACAACAATTCTATGTCTGATTTAAACACAAAATGCTGCACTAACTTTATCAGTCTCAATAACGCATCTTGCAGTTCCAGATGAGTAAACTTCTCACCCACCTTTTTCTTGTGCCGACAATATGAAGCAAATCTCAGGCAGTAGCATGTTACACGTTGCAACTTAGACAATGAGGAGAATCTACCAATAAATGAGAAGAAGTCCTCTGTTATGAAAACGGACAACGAATTTTTCACTTCCTCATGGAAGATTTCAGTACTATGTTCCTGAGAGATGCTTTGCTCTGGCCAATGCTCAGAAGTCAAACATAGCCAGGCAGGTCCAGTCCACCATAAGGGATGTGCAACTAGCTGCGATGGTAATATACCCCTACTAGAACAATCAGCAGGGTTCTGTAAGGACGGGACATATCCCCAGCAATGAGGAGGAACGAGTTCCTGAATTTGTGCGACCCTATTCGCCACAAAGGTCTTCCACCGGTGAGAGGGAGAAGACAGCCAGTTAAGCGCCACTTTTGAATCTGACCATGCGAAGAGTTTATAGTCTCTATGGACTAATACAAAGGCAGGTAAAATTGCGTTTACCAATTCAGAAAGCAGTAAAGCCGCACATAATTCTAGCCTGGGAAGAGACACTTTTTTCAACGGACTGACCTTCGACTTAGCAGCTACGAAATATATTTGAATGGGATCTGAAAGTATCCTAAGATAAACAACTGCAGCATACGCCTTTTCAGACGCATCACAGAAGGCATGAAACTCAACAGCATGATTTAAATCGTCCATGTGAGTATATCTTGCTATGTGTATGCTAGACAGTAAGTGTAGTTCAGATTGATATTGATCCCACTGCTGTGTCACAGCCGGAGGCAAGGGGTCATCCCAACCAAGTTTCAATGTCCAAATATGCTGAATTAGGCATTTTGTGAAAACCGTACAAGGAGATAAAAACCCCAAAGGATCAAAAATCCTGGCTAACTCCGACAACATTGATCGCTTTGTACAAACACTTTGCCTCTGTCTTACTTCAAATGTAAACTGATCCAAGAGTGGGTTCCATTGTAGACCTAAAATCTTAATAACGATTTCCTTTTCCGCATCAAATGAAATATTTTGCTGAAATTCCGTGGAAATATTATTCAGAACTTCCTGACTGTTACTTGCCCATTTACGTAAAGGAAAACCACCCGCTTCACAAAGCCCAATTACTTGTCTCTGTAATTCCGCTATTGCTTCCAGCGAAGAGGCTCCTGTGATAACATCGTCGACATAGACATCATTTTTCAAGACTTCTGATGCTACAGGAAAACTGCTGCACTCATCAACAGCGAGCTGTTGTAGTGTACGTAATGCCAGATAAGGAGAGGGTTTGACTCCAAACGTAACCGTTTTGAGTCTGTACTCTCGTACTGGCTCATCATCTTTGAATCTCCACAAAATACGCTGATAGTCACACTGATCGGAAACTACCTGAATCTGACGATACATGTGTTTAATGTCAGCAATAAAAACAAACTTATGGAAACGGAAACGAGTCAACAAAATTGCAATATCCTGTTGTAATTTGGGACCCGTGTACAATGTATCATTTAACGAAAGACCATTACTTGATTTTGCTGAAGCGTCATAGACAATTCTCAGCTTCTTCTCATTAATGACCGCATGATGAGGAATATAATACACATCCTTTTTTTCAATTTGTGCTTCTGGCACAACTTCCATATGATTAGAATCCAAATATTCTTTCATACAATTTATATAACCTGCACGAATGCTAGGATTCTTCAGGAGAGATTTCTCTAACGAGTAAAATCTCCGAAGAGCCATATCACGAGAGCGCCCTAAGTGGCAACCATTCTCTCGGAATGGAAGTGACACCACATACCTACCTGAAGGATTTCTCGAATGAGTTTCCAAGAAATGGCGTTCACAATAACTGTCTTCTTTATTGGTTATTACAGAGGGAACATTTTCTAATTCCCAGAATTTGCTAACTATATGATCAATTGAAACCTCTGAAAATAAACAAACCTGCTCAGACTGTTGCGGCACTCCACATGTCACCTTTCCCATTAGAATGTACCCAAAAATAGTATTTATCGCAATGGGAACACCAATCCTTTCACCCCTAGCTACACCCCCTGTCAACAAATACGGAACAAATTCCGCACCTAACAACATATCTAAGGGCTGAGGTAAATGAAACTTAGGATCGGCCAATTTGAGGCCATCAAGATGCTTCCAATTTTGAGGGTCCACGGTTGTATCAGGCAAATCCGAACAAATTTTTGGTAAAACAACAGCTTCTATGTTCAAGGTTGGGGCCAACATGTCACGAGGTCGAATATAACAATTTACTATACCCTTTCCAACAGCAGATGGTGTTTGGCTTAAACCTCGAACTGTGACGCAAGAGCTTTTCCTTCGAAGACCAAGTCTCTGAACACATGCTTCCGAAATGAAGGATAACTGGCTGCCCGAATCCAAAACCACACGAATGAGTTGAGAACTCCCCGAGCAATCAACACTCTCCACAACAGCAGTACCCAACAACACCGTCGAAACAGATGCCAAAACACTTAGGCCAATATTACTAGAACCACCTTGCCCCATCGGACACAAAATCTGATCAGCTTGTACCCCAGTTGAAGAGCTTTGTAGTTCATCTACATTTGAACCATCTGATGTTGATGTCTCAGAGTTTAAGCAAACATTAGTGTGCTGACTGGTTAAGCCTGAATTGTCTGATTTGGATCTATCCTTGTGAACTTGTCCCTTAAAATGCAACAAAGTGTTATGTCTCTGCTTACACTGGCCACACTTTCTCTTTGATTTGCAACCTGAAACACGATGCGACTCACCAAAGCAAAGTATACAACGATTCAATGATTTTATCACAGTAAATCTATCCTGAGGTGACTTATTTAAAAATACATCACATTTATATAGCTCATGTTTGGATTCACAAAGACTACATTTACATGAATTCACAATCAACGAAAGCCGTGAGGATTTAGTTGAGGGACCAGCTCTCCTACCTTTAGTATCAAAGTCCCCACAAGAGTTTTCAAGTGCCCGAGCCTGGGCATAAACAAACTCAATCAACTCCTGAATTGAGGGCAATGCATCATCTAAAATAGTTAACTCAAACCGTTCCCTAGTCTGGCCATCCAATTTACGAACAAGAAGATTCAGCAACAAAAAATCAAGTTGATTTTTAAGGTCAGGAATTATTGACCTAAATGCACTTAAATTTTCAGAAAAGCGATTTATGACATGGTTTAAATTTTTTGAAGTTCGCTCCATTACAGGAGGAATTTTATACAAGGCCTGCAAATAACTACCTGCTATGATATGTTTATTCATGTATCTTTTATCCAGTAAATTTAAAGCAATTGGATAGTTTGAAGCAGTTAATTGCAGTGATTTAACTAAAACACTAGCTTCACCTTTCAAAGATAAAAGTAAATAATGAAATTTTTCGATATCACTTAAATTCTGATTTTCATCAACTAAGCTTTTAAACAATTCAATAAAACATTGATATTCTTTTATGTCACCAGCAAAAGAAGGAAGCTGTATCGCAGGAAGTTTGACACATGTTTGCTTAGAGCCTTCAGTATTAATCTTACTTACAGTTGTCTTTCTTTCCAATATTTCCAAAACACACCGTTGTTTTTCCTTAATTGAATAATACAAGTCTTCAAAATTTTGCAAACATTCATGTTCCTGATCTAATTTTTCCTCTTGGTCATTTTCAATAAACATTTCTAGGATTTTAGAGTGAAGTAACTGATGTGCAGAGTTTAACTGGTATAAGTCCTCACATCTAGTCAAAGCTTTATATATATCACACTCATCTTCACTTCTCTCAGCAACTATTAACAACTCAAGAATTTTCTGGCATTTAGAACTAATAATAAATGTTTCTGTCTTTAAAAGTTTCAATTTTTTATCCATTGTAATTAGTCAGACAGCAAATTAACAAACTAAAAGTCTAACTTGCAAACAAGTTAATAATTTCACGAATGAAATTAAGCTATTGTTTTTTATGTATCAACTAATTGATAAAATGTATTCAAATATTATGTATTTTATGTAAACAACGAATTGATTACAAGTTTGATCACTTCTAACATGTAAACATTAACATAACCTATCTTATGTATATTAGGCAGAACATCAGAAATGTCAAACGTCAAACCCCGTGAGAAATAAAATTATGACAGGCCACAGAATATAGAAATCTGTGGTAGTTAAATTACAGAACAGTCATCACAAATGAACTACAAGTAGATCACCACCCAGCAGCGATGACGACAATAAGCCGACGGACACGAATCGTCCTTAATCGACACGATTCAAGATTTGAACAAAAGCGGTATAAAAAACGCGATAAAAACCTGATAAGATATAGTATCGCATTTACGTTTATTTTAACGCTTTTTGAACGAATTTAAGTTATTTAATGCAGACTATGATAATCCTGGGTCGATGGACCAATGAAAGGGACTGTATTTAAACGCAATTGACTAATTTCTAATTTTCAACTGTCGTTCCATAGGCACTAATAGGGATTCACAGGATAGCTTAGCCGCATATAAATATCAAACACTTACGATTATTCAGCGTTTTTCTCCTGCAGATAGGTGTTGGAATCTTGCCTTTGTTCGTACAATTCGCCGCCAACTTCTTCAGTCTTGCTAACAATACTGAAGCTCACTACAACTGCAGGTGGATAAGGTATGTCAACTCATGCGAACATGGGTTATTAGCTAGCTAATCGTCGGAGCACGGGTAACTCGCGAACGACGTGCTTTCTGGTTGACATCAACAACTCAACTCTTCTTGAAACGAACAAGACTTCGTAAAATGCGATCGCGCACATGCGCAGTGCACCAAAACATCGAGAAATGCATAATAGATATATACAGCAAATTAATTCCTGCTGAGTACCAAGGAACGAAAGTAAACTAAAACGTCATAGTCTGCACCAATAATAATAATACAAATAAAATGGAAATAAAACATAAAATAAGTAAAAAAAATAAAAATAATTATTACATTCTTGAACAATGTACTAATTTTGCAGCCGGATCCTGTACTAACAGGAAGACTGGTGAGTCTAAACAAATCTTTTCTCTGAATCAGCAGAATTTTCATGCCGAAATCTAACATCTAAAGTTTTAATAACCTGAACGTTCAAAATCACGTAATCAAATTTGAGCTTAAACAATGTCAGAGAGGTGCTGTCAGCACAACTATATATTTCCTGTTTAATCTCTGAGATTTTGTCAATTTTTATATTTAAACACACAGTTTTCATTTTCTTTTAAATTGTAATAAGCAAATTTTGTCAGTCAAATATCTAACCTATACATTCTCTTTAATATCTCTTAGTTTTCATAATTAACGTAGAGATTTCACGTAGGATTATATATTCTTTTTTTTTGGAGCCTCATTCAAAGAACTGGCCAGTTAATTCACTAGAAAACCCAGCAATTGATTGACAAACATCAAGTAACTTACCTAATCACTTGTGTTTATTATTTTTTTGAGCGGTACCCTAAGTAATTAACAGTAACATTTTAGTAATATGCAACTATCTTTATCTTATTCTTTTGGTACATGTATGTAAATTAACAATTTCTTGCCCTCGAGATGCTTGCTATTTATCTGATTGTTATTTGTGTGCAATTAATGTTTATTTGAGATTTACCAACCATTTTTATTACATTTTGTTGCTATTCCAATTTTAATTTATATGAATAAATTTATATATTTTGTTATATTAAAATATCTGTTTAATTGAAGAGAAATTCCTCCCCAGTATCTACTTTCTTTTGACGTCGGCGTAAACAATTATTCTTACTAACTATTATCTAGATATCTAAATTTCAATGTAACCTGGCACTAGAAAAATAAAAATGGCCGACAGGGAAGGTAGTGAATTGAGTGATAGTGATAAGAATTGCAATTATTGTGATAAAAGTGCACTAAAATTTGTTAGTTGCCAAAAATGTAAACTCATTTACCATCCTAGTTGTGGTAGAAGAAAGAAAGTTTGCTGTGAAACACCACTTTCTGTAGAAAACACCACTATAACAACACACAATAACACAAACACTGAATTCCAAGAGGATGCATACAATTTCCTAAAACAGCTGGTGGTAGAAATGAAAGTTAGCAATAAACTGCTGATGGAAAAGGTAACTAAATTGGAAGAGGATGTTACAAGGGAACATAATAATTGTGTTAAATTACAAATTTTAAATAAACAGCTGGAAACTAAATCACATTACTTTATCAAGAAATGATAAAGAAAATAGCAGTAGACGGCAGATAAGTTCAGATAGACAGACAAAAAAAGGGAGGGATAAAAATGAAATCCACATAAACAAATACAATGAACAAACAAAAAATGACACCCAAATAAATAATAAAGATGATTCCAGGAAAAACTACATGGAAATCAAAATGGCTCAAGAAAAAGTTATGGACAAATGCATTGGTTTGAATGATAATATGCCCTTACTACCACAGGAAAAAGAAAAAGAGGAAAATATCTGGAAAACTGTTATAAATAAGAAGAAATTTAAAAATAGGTCAACAATCAGTATTTGAGAAGATACAGATGAAGCAAATACAGCACAGTTCTTGGGAAATGAACCAAAAATTTGGCTGTTTATATCAAGAGTAAATAAAAATGTAACATCGGACATTATACAGCAATATTTGCAGGCAAAGGATATTGCAAAAGGAAAGGATTTTATAGTTGAAGAACTCAAACTTAAGCGTGCAGATAGTAAGGGCTTTAAAATTGGAGCTGATGTGACCCTAAAAGAAGAAATATATAAACCCACATTTTGGCCTAGGGGTGTAGCTTTCTCGAAGTTTACATTTCCCAGAACTACGCAATCGAAAGGAAATTTTTCTGTGGGTCAAGTTCCACAGATAATCATCTAACATCTTATACAAATAAACAACATGCTCCTCTGTTTGCTGTACTTAACTTGAATGTTCAGTCAATCAGTAGGAAAGTGGATGAATTAGAGCTATTCTTGAAAAGGCGTAGTGACATTCAGGTTGTCTGTTTGACGGAGCACTGGTTGGTCAAGGCTGCACTGAAGCATGTAACTTTTGAAGACTTTAAAATTGGCAGTTACTTTACCCGCAATACATTTGAGCATGGCGGAGTGCTTACAATGGTAAGGAAGAATGTACAGTTTCAAAACATAGATAATTACTTAGAAACTTCATTGGTGAAGCACTATGAAATATGTGGTATTTATATCAAAATGATGAACTGTATAATCCTTACAGTATACAGGTCGCCAATTGGTGATATTGACATCTTAATAGAAAAACTAGAGAGTACACTGTTAAAGCTGAATAAAGTCTTTAAGGCAAACATAATCATCGCAGGTGATTGGAATCAAGATTTTGGACACACGGATAATTCATCATCAAAAAAGAAACTCCTCAAAATGCTTCAGTCTTTTAATATTTCTCATTTATTTGAAGAACCAACACATTTTACAAGTACTAGTTCCAAATGCTTGGATAATATATTTACAGATATCTCAAAGCAGCACCGAAAAACTGAAACACTAAATTTACACATCTCTGACCATCTTGGACAGGTGCTTACCTACAAAAAAAAGGTTATCAGACAAAGTTTTACAGAAACACACAAAAGATACTTTACTGAAGAAAACTTAAAACGGTTTGCGTGTCATATGTGTTCTGTTGACTGGGAGGCCTACTTTGTCAACAGTGATCCGCAGACAAATTTCTCCAGATTTCATGAGTTCTTCCTTATGTGCTACAACGAATATTTTCCCGAAAGAAAATCTAGGATAAAAACTCAAACACTAAAGGTAAACTGGTATACCAATGAATTGAAATGTCATAAAAACGGGCTGGAAGCACTCTACACAGTATGGTTGGTGAAAAGAGATAACGAGTCATTAATGGCATACCAAACCTACCGTGACTGCTATCGCGACAAAGTTCGAGCGGCAAAGGCTGAAGGGGTTGCCATGGCTATTCAGCAAGCGGAAGACAAGCAAAAAGCTGCATGGAAGATTATAAAGGGTGAAACACAAGAAAAACGTAAACAGTTACCTTCATTAACACCAGAAGCATGTAATAGTTATTTTGCTAATATAAGTAAAAATATTTTTCAACAAATAAACGGAAATAATATAGTACCACGAACATATATTAAGACCAAAGTTATTAATACAATGAATTCATTTTATCTGCGGGAGGTGACGTCGCTGGAGGTTTGGAGAGTGGTATGTGCCTTAACATTGGCAGAAATGAAGCTGAACTTAATGAGAGAAGAAATATCACAATGTCGGAAGCAGGAGAATGGTTTAAAAATAATAAACTGAAACTCAATGTAAACAAAACAAAAGTATTGAATATCAGCTCCCACCAAACGCAACCAAGACAAAAACAATCTGTGAAATTTCTTGGTGTATATATACAATCAGATTTTCGCTGGTGAATGCACATTGAAAAGCTCCAGGGCACATTGGCGTCGTGTCTGTATCTGTTGAGGCGTCTGATGAACATCAGTAATTACCAGACAGTGTTGACAGCTTATCATGCATGTTTCCAAAGTAGGGCTACCTATGGTATCCTAATATGGGGGAGTAGCCCTGGAGTGTCTGAAATATTTCTGCAACAGAAAGCTGCAGTAAGAATAATCTGTTCTGTAGACAGCCGTACAAGTTGTAGAACCTTATTCACGAAGACAGGCATACTTACCATCTTTTCAGCATATATTTTGGAAAGTGTCTTATATACTTACCAACATCAAGAGGACTACAACCAAAACGGTGATTACCACGAATATGGTACCCGAGGCAGACAGAACATATCCATTCCTTATCATAGAATAAAAAGAGCTGAAACCGGGGTGAATTGCTGGGGTGTCAAGTTCTTCAATAAAATCCCCCAGAATATAAGATCAAAACATAAGCGAGGATTTAGGAGAAATGTGAAAAACACTCTTATGAAGTATGCATTTTATTCTTTAAGTGAATACCTCAATATGGACATTGAGTGGATAGAGTAGCCACTAGAGACAACATAAGATGCCATTTTTTTTATGTGTGTAAATTTGTTTCTTTTGTCTTTTGTATTTTTGTTTGTTTTTGATGTTTATTTCACGGTTTTAGTTCTATAATCTTATATTTGGTATTTGTTTGACAAGGCTGTGTAATTTTTGCCAGAATAAATATTATTATTATTATTATTATAGTCTGGAGAGCCCACAAGTATAGGTGGGCAATGAGAAGCAAACAAAGTAAGAGAATGTGAGTATCAAACTATATCCAGATCTGTCAACCTCCTAAAAAGTGCTGCTAATCTTAATAAATTTGATAATCTGATAGATAACTATTTTAGGGTAGGGTGTTATAGGCAATTGTGACCTCACCATTGAGCAGATCTATATCCACCTGAGGTCAATCACCATATACCACGGTTCTTGGGCGTAAGGCTTTTCTTTCAAGGAGGTAACAACCCTTAATGAATCACCCTGTACAATAACTCACCTGGAATAACAAATAATGGAATGATCCTTGTTGGGCAATTTGGTCCAAAAGTGGTGCAATAAAATCTTCTTCCTGTGGCCAATCTAATTGTACTAATGTGAAAATGTGTCCGATGGCAAGTTCACTATAATTGGTTTTAACTATATTCTCCTGGTAACAAAGCAAAAAATAATAATAGAAAATTCGACATTTTTATTAGACATTGTCACATAGCAATTTAAAATGTCATCCTTACTTTTATGCAGCGAAGCAAGAGTTTGGTACAAAACTGTAAGACAGCTAACTTGGTTAAGGGTAAGTAATGCAGATGCTTCTGATTGCCACCCACTAACAGATTAGTACTCAGAGTTCCATTATTGTTGTCAGGTAGGTGTGGAATTATGTTTGTTATGTGATCAAAGCATAGCTGAAATTCAAAGAAAGAATATATTTGCATATGGCTACAAAAGAGAATCAAATTTGTTTACTTTTGTAAATTATAAAAAAGTTTGCGACACAGCAATTGCGTTATAGTAATGAATTTTCATTTTTTTCCCCTGAATATTCTTTATTATCAGAGTTTTAGAATTGCGTTCCTAAACCTCAATGCTGTTTTCAGCTGGGGCTGGTTTCTGAGGGACAAGTACTTGAGGCGATACTAAAATTGAGTGATTCAAGCTGCACGGATGTATATGATGGTAATAGCAAGTTGATAAAGTGCTCAACAGATTATCTTGTTGAGCCATTAACATTATTGTTGAAAGCTTCTTTTGAGAGGGGTATTTTTCCCGAGGTTTTTAAATATTCACAGTCAATTCCCCTACATAAGAAGGGAGACCTTAATGAGCTGGATAATTACAGGTCTTTGACAATTGTGTTCATGTTTGCTAAGGTGATGGAGGTCATTATCAAGGACAGGCTTGCTGATTACTTTGAGAGAAATTCCTTACACGATCCTAACCAGTTTGGTTTTCGTTGCGGTCGTTCTGCAACCCACGCTGTGCTGAGGGTGGTTGAGGACTTGGTGGATGGCCTTGAGAGACGAGAGCATTAAGCTGTGCTGTTGTGCGATCTCTCGAAGGCTTTTGACTGTGTGTCTCACTCAATACTGTTGAGGAAGTTGGAGTTCTATGGAGTTTCGGGGGGTGCTATAGATTTTTTGAGTCGTATCTTAGTCACAGGCGGCAGGCTGTTCCAATGGCGAATGGGGGAAGCACGGAATTTAGGTTGGTTGGGCATGGTATACCCCAGGGTTCGGTTTTGTCACCACTTTTATTTATTATTTGCATTAATGATCTGTATTACTACATGATGCCATTTAAGACTATTTGCACCACTTTTATTAGTTCGCACAAAAACACTATCGATATGACTGACTCAATTGGAGAGGCGACTTGTTAGGCTGAGCTGTGGTTCACTAGTAACAGACTCAAACTCAACTTTGATAAGACACAACAGCTTATTGTTTCTTCAAATCATAACATAGCAGGTGATGAACCGGTGGGATTGTTGGGTCTGACTTTGGATGGTGACCTGAATTGGGTGCCTCACATTGAGCAATTAGGAAAAAACTTTCTGCTACTTTATATCTGTTACGTAAATTGAAGCCTCTAGTGAGCCCATATGTGTTGAGGGCGGCATATTTTTCATTGTTTAACTCTAGATTGAGTTACGGTGTTATTTTATGGGGTAACTCTACCCACTCCATAGCCATTTTTAGACTTCAGAAGCAGGCTATCCAGCTGTTGGAGGGTGTTGGTCGCAGGGAGCATTGTCAGCCTCTATTTGTGAAGCATGGGATAATGCCTCTTCCTTCGATGTTAATATGCCACCCTTCTGAGGGTACATGAGACAGCAGGGAATTATTTTTTGCGGAGTGATATGCACACGTATAACACACATAATGCCAGTCTACTGTCGGTTCCACGTTGTCGTCTAGCTATGTCTTCCAGAAACTCGGTGGAAGTGGATCTATATAATCGTTTACCAGGGAAGATTAGGGCCGTTAACTTGGAAACCTTCAAGTATATGATAAAGGCATTTATTCTGCAGCATTGTTTTTACTCCATCGACGAATATACTAATGTGGCTATGCCAGTGTTCTGATCTGGACTGATCATAAATATAAACACATACCTTGAACAACAGTCTTATTCTGTTGTGAGCTTGTGGAAGTGACTGAAATTGGATCAGATTCCTGTTTTTAATATACCATTTCTTGAAAATTCTCCCTTTTAACTGCATTTAGAATATGCTGGGTTCTTGTAAACATCTCAGCCATTAGGACAATCACAAATCTTATAATTGATCATTTGCAACATGTCTAATGAACCGTTTATCCCAAATAACAATCCACTAACTATCAAAGTTTCCCGACACTAAGTGCAAATTGAAACAAGTCCAACGAACAAATGGTATACGACGGCTACAAGCAATACTCAGCATTACAGCCGTCATGCGCCACTCATGACTCATGACGTTTTACCGTATAGCTGTCGTGTATCATTGGTGGCGCACCACAAATAACATGGTAGGTTTGATACGGCCGATGCATATTATATTCAAAAACAAAATGTGGTGAACGTGTTAATAACATAAAATTACATATAATTTTGAGGTTAACTTAAATTGTATCAATGTCAAGTAGGTAGGAGAGAGTGGTACATCATGGGATAACATTTTACTTTTAACTATAAATTTTAAAATTCCATTTCTAGGCAACCCATTCAAAGACACATAAGTAGTGGCTATCCCGGGGTTAAGGAGTCGCGGGCCAAAGGACTCCAGGGGGCAAGCTGAGGAAGTGGAAATAACAACATAAACTCCCGATGAAGCTTTCCCCAAGACCGTCATGCGCGGTAAAAATCCGCATCCTGCACGAGGTGACCCTGCTAATAACTAAACATGACGGATCTAGACAAGGAGGTCGAACTAAACTCCCCCAATCTACAGTGTCACGTGACCCGTGCCTATGGATGGATGGCACCAGGGCGATGGTGTCGTGAACGGAACCTCTGGAGTACCAGGCAACCCTCCAGAGTAACCAGCCTTGCACCACACAGGGGGTTCTGATGGTGTGGACAGTATTTCCCCCATTCTCGTGGGAACAACATGAAGATAATAAACACATACAAAACCAAAACCAATGAGGCTCGAGGAGTGGCTCCGGCTACAGACTTGTGCCTTGAGTCTATCCCGGAAACGGAGACGACCCAGGAGGCGGCAGCGGACTCTGGAGGTCCCACGACCGGCGTAGATACGTGGGATCAGGGGGTAGCTTCGGCCAGAGACCTGTCCCCGACACCCAAGCTGGAGGCTGGGTCCCACCGGAGGGCGGCGAGCTCCGCGAACTCCGGGGGCCCCTCCACCAGTGAGGACTCTACTGTTAGAGTAGAGGGACTGCCCCGGCAGTCCAAGCGTGTTTCCGGGGCGCAAAGAAAGAAGCTCCGGAGGGCGCAAAAAATGGCGGCCGGGACCTGGACGGTCGAGAAACCTGTAAAGGCGCAAGAGGGGAGTGCGGGTCAGAAGAGGACGCGCTCGAACTCTAGCACGCCCACTACAGACAGACGTTCCAAAAGGGCCAGGGTGCCTGTAAAGGCGCAAGAGGAGAGTGCGAGTCGGAAGACGCCGCGCTCTGGCTCTAGCACGCCTACTACAGACAGACCTCCCAAAGGAACCAAGGCCGGAACACCGGCGCAGACTGGCTCTTACAGGGAGGCTGCGGAGGGCCTCGGGATGGCGGTGATTGACAGACGCCATCCTGAGGTCACGCTAGACCAGGGGAAGGCGGACCTGATCCAGGCTGCGGTGGTAGCTGCAGTGGACTCTCTTCAGGAAGGGGAGAGCCCGCCTCAGTTCCACCGGACGCGCCTGACGGGGGGCATCCTCTGGACAACCTGTGCCGGCCCGCAGTCGCGGGACTGGCTGCGGAAAACGATCGGGGGCCTCGGTCAGATTTGGGAGGGGGCGGACTTGACAGCCGTCGAGCCCAAGGAACTCCCAAAGAGACGCAAGGTCCTCGTACGGATCCCTGACACCGTCCCGCAGGAGACGGTGATCAGCAGACTTAAGATCCAGAACCCTGAACTGGGGACGAAACACTGGTCGGTTCTCAGCAGGAAGGCAGAGGAGAAAGGACAGACGCTCGCCTTCTCGATCGACCCGACATCTTACAGAGCCCTTGAAGGAACCTCCTTCAAGGCATTCTGGGGCATGGGAAGGGTTAGCTTCCGCCCACTGGGGAAGCAACTAATGGTTAATGGGACTTAGGTTCCTTCAGGTCAACCTCCAACACAGTAGGGCAGCCACGGCCGGACTACTAATGGCTCTGAGGAACACGGATGTGGCCCTCATCCAGGAACCGTACTCCTATAAAGGAGAGATCAAGGGACTCGGCGGAGCTACTGGAAAGCTCATCTACAGCAGATCCATCGAGAACCCGAGGGCCTGCATTTTTGTCAGGGAAGGGATAGAGTTTCTCCCTCTAATGAATTTCTGTTCCAGAGACCTGGCAACGATCAAAATCCGATGTGGAGAGGATGGGCTGAGGGACATTACTGTCGCGTCAGCCTATCTGCCAGGGGACAGCACGGAGCCTCCTCCACCAAACGAATTGGAGCAGCTGATGGTGGGTAGCAGAGCAGGTGGATGGCAGACCATCATCGGCATGGATGCGAATGCGCACCATGAGTTGTGGGGTAGCTCGGACACAAACTCTAGGGGTGAGGCAGTTTTACAATTCTTTATGAAATTTAATTTAGACATATTGAATAGAGGTAATAAACCGACCTTCGTCACAACACGGCGTGAGGAAATTTTAGATCTAACAGTTTCCACCCAGTTTCTGGGTGACTTTGTTAAAAGCTGGGCTGTGTCTGGGGAAGTGAGTAGCTCAGACCACAGATACATCCGGTTTGAAATCTCCAAAGTCGAAAGAGAAACGGTATGGTACCGGGACCCCCGCAAGGCGGACTGGGAAGCCTACAGGGCAGACCTGGCTATGGAACTGCGGGGGGTTAAGAGTACCATAAAAAATTCAATAGACCTCGAGATTGCAGCAGTCCAATTGCGAGACGCAATTACCTCGGCCTATAACGCCAAATGCCCCCTGAAAATGAGGGTGTCCACCAGGAACGTCCCGTGGTGGAACGAGGACTTCAGGCAAAGGAGGACGCAGGTTCGTAAGCTGTTTAACGCGGCCAAAAGGTCGGGAGCATGGGATGAATATAGACAGGCCCTATCGACCTATAACAAAAGACTGAGGGACGCCAAGAAGGAGTCGTGGAGGAGGCACTGCGAAGAAGTGGAAAACACGTCCGAGAGTGCTCGACTACACAAGATCCTGTCTAAGGGCCCTCAGACTAACATAGGCTCCCTTAGAACACCCACGGGAGGCTTTACAAGCTCGGGGGAGGAAACTATGGAAATTTTACTCCAGACTCACTTCCCCGGCTGTAACATAATAAACCAATCACCTCCGGACTGGGAACACTCAGAAATAGAGGCGCCTTATAGGCGGGCATCTAGAGTAGCCTGGACAGTCGCTAAAGAGGTGGTTACCTGGAGCAAAATCAGATGGGCCATTAACAGCTTTACGCCATACAAATCGCCGGGATTTGATGGAATAATGCCCATCATGCTCCAACAGGGGATAGATATACTGGCGCCGGTGCTTACCCTCATTATAAGGGCCAGCCTGGCTCTGGGGTACATTCCGAGGGCATGGAGACTGGCCAGTGTTGTATTTATTCCTAAACCTGGGCGTCCAACAGACCAGGCAAAGTCCCTGAGGCCAATAAGTCTCATGTCCTTCTTGCTGAAAACAGTGGAAAAACTGCTCGACCGGCACATTAGGGGCGGTGTACTGGAAGCATATAATAATAATAATAATGTCTTTATTTGTACTACAACCAAACTAAACTATACAAAATTCACAACAAGAATATAACCCACAATGTAGTACAGGGGCGAAGTTCAGTGCAACACATAAGCGTGTGCTCTGCTCTACCACTTAACCCCAGCATACACACTATCCACTATATACTATATACATATACTGGCACACCGCAATGGGAGACATCAGTTAAGGCCAAAAACAATGAACACTCATCAGCACCTCATCTAGTGAGCAAATAATAAACACGGCTGTGGGACGGAAAAGTATCCTGGAAAAGGGAAAGAACATGAGAATGATAGCAAAAAGAAAAAGAAAGAGAAAAAGAAAGAGAAAAAGAAAAAGGCAGGGCACCTGTTTTACGTTTTACACACACAAAAAAAAAAAAAAACATACACGCTCATTCATCACTGCCTACCATGCAAATAACCAGTCATTGCCTTCCTGAAGGATCGCACCGATAACTTTTTCATGTCTTCTGGTATATTATTGTACACGCTACAAACATCGTATGAAAAGGATCGCCTGTAAATATTCAATTTATGCTTAGGCACGGACAATAAATCCTTCTTTCGTATGTTCACATTATGCACATCCGTGCGGTATCTTATTCTTCTGCACAAGTACCGAGGCAACCCTGACTGAATTATAGAATGGTAAAAGCAGGCTCTACGTAGTGTCATTCTGTTATTCATGTTCAACCAGCCACTGTCCCTAAGCTCACGCGATATGTGATCATACTTACGCACCCCATAAATGAACCGCAAGCACGAGTTTTGCAACTTTTGTATTCTACTCATATACTCGGCATCAAGACACGGATAGTACACCTGCGAGCAATACTCCAGCTGCGATAGGACCAGTGAATCACATAGCACAGTTTTCAGTCCACGCGAAAGATACGATCTATGTGGGTACAGTAGCTTTAAACCACCATATCCTCGCTGTAAACATTTGGAAACGTGTCTCCGATATCTGAAAGTAGCGTCCATGGTGAGGCCAAGATTCGTAACTTCTTCAAGCAGAGGTATCGGCTCCCCATTGACACTCAGCATTATATGCGGCTTTATAATATCAATACCTGATTTATGACCAAAAACAATTGCTGCAGACTTTTTTGCATTCAAATGCAGTGAGTGATCCAACGATAGTTCACTCACAATCCTCAAATCATCATTTATCTTGCTGAGTGCCTCACCGAGTCGTGACCTTGGAAATGAATAATAGAGCTGCGTGTCGTCCGCATACATATGTATTGTACAGCTTTTTATAAATGTTGGAAAAATATGCGTATAAAGGGTAAACAAAAGCGGGCCAAGGATTGAACCCTGGGGTACACCTCTACTCACCCCAATTGCAGCGGAAACATTGCCACGCAACTCTACATGCTGTGACCTACCAGTGAGGTAACTAGACAGAAGCCCAACGGATTCGCTGCCAATACCAATATAACGCAATATGTCTACCAGAACATCGTGCCTTATGGTGTCAAATGCCCTTGTATAATCCAAAAGAATCAATACAGTAAACTTGCCATCATTGCAGGCTTGAAGAATGTCATCATTGACCTTGCAGAGGGCTGTTGTACAGCTAAAATTTGGCCTGAAACCAGACTGCACATCCGGCAGAATCTTATTTTCATCAAGGTATTGTCTCAGCTGCAGGCAAAGGACCTTTTCAAAAATCTTTGATAATATTGGCAGCAGACTAATTGACCTCAAATCCTTGAACTCTGTGGGCTCATTAACCTTCGACAGAGGCGCCACTCTAGCACACTTCCACATGTCTGGAAAATACCCAGCTAAAATACAGGAATTAATTATATTAGTTATGTATAGAGTAATACGTGGTGCACATGTTTTTAACATTTGAAGACTTATATTATCAATACCACTTGCATTACTTTTGATTTTATCTAAACATTTAGATATGGTTTCTGTGTCTGCCAGAACAAATTGAAAATCAGCTGGACTTTTCATATGTGCATAATATCTCTTATAATTATCATTTATAGAACCCACAGGAACACTATTCACAAAATAATCATTTAACTTATCTACGTCACTCAAGCTATCAGGAATGCCCACCCTAGTCCCTGTACCTTTAATATTCAGTCTATTTAATTCCCTATATAAATCACGCATATTTTTACCTTTCAGTGAATATTCAAAGTATGCCTTTTTTTCTCTAAGTATAGTAGCGCTGGTAAAATTTCTCAGAGCCTTGTAGTAATTCCAGTCCCCCACAGCCAGGGACCCACGATATTTTACTTTAGCATTATCCCTCAGCGACATAAGCATTTTTACATTATCCGTTATCCAAGGCTGCGGTGTCCTCGTGATTTTCTTAACTTTATAAGGGGCATGCTTGTCAAATAGTCCAGTAATAGTGCTGGTAAATATTGCAATTTTTTGATCAATATCACTCGTGTGGTAAATGCCATCGAGATCAGTGAAAATTGGATCCATCATAAATAAGTCATTATTAAAATGCCTGTAATCACGGCTTGTCACGATAACTGGCTTCCTAGCAGCCTTTCTCGCGTCTAATATACAATATACCATATCATGATCCGATATCTCAATCAGCGCAACACCTGATGCCACTACAATACCACTGTCTGATACCAAAATGTGATCCAGTAATGCCCCCTTTCGCGTTGGATCCTCTATCATTTGTCTGAAACCAATTTCCTTCAGCGAAGCATTATACGCCCGGCTCATGGAATCATCTTTTAGTAAATCAATGTTCGTATCGCCGCAAATGATGATGTCATCAGTAAGCAGCAGCGCATTTCCAATTAAATTTTCAAGTTCGTCAATGAAGATTTTGTAATTCAATTGATGTTTACGATACAAGGCCGCAAGAAAAATTCTTTTATCGTTTATATTCAGGCATACACATACCTGCTCTATACTGCTCGTTGTAGAGATCAAATTGTATTTTATGTGATCCCTTACATAAATAGCAACACCGGAGCCTCTCCTATCGTAATCCCCCCTCACCAAACGAAATCCATGCATTCAGAACAGCGGTCGGTGTCTCAGAGTACAACCACGTTTCGGTGACACACAATATATCAATATCCTCATCCCCTATAAGTCGCTCCACCTCTTCCAAATGCGGCCGCAATGATCGCACATTCAACTCTGCAATTTTTAATTTTTTAAGATTCATCGCAAGCTGTATCCCCAAAAAGAAAACAATTTATTATTGACCAGTCAAATCACATCAGTCAAAATACACGTACTATAGTTCTCAAAGTGATAATCATACAGGCCCTGTATAGCAAACAAAAAGAAAATGTGAGAAGAAAAGATAAGAATGTATATGATTAAAAGTGCCTTATTATACACAAATATTAACACCAAAATTTAACAATTTAAAAGATGCCGATAAAGTAATATAATATCCAAGGTAACCGTTAAACAATATAAAATTTCGAGTTTAATGTCTACAAGTACGCCACTCAAAAAAAATAAAGTATTTAAGAACGTACAAATCAATATTAGTCTACAACCGATATCACCCCACGCTATGCCAGCATCCAAAAAACCTAAAGTAAATAAACAAAAGCAAAAGTAAACAAAAATATTATACAAACAAAAACTGTAAATTCCACAAAAGTTATCAAGATAATATAAAACAATGCCTATGCAAAAACACACCTAAATAAATTCAAGATAACAGCCGTGCGTCTACAGATTACTTCTGTTTCAGTTCAGGTCAATGTATTCACATGTTAAGGTGAGCCCACGGACCAGTCACCAACACAACGCAAACATTACAAGTTAATACATATTATCAAACTTCCATATCCTCTACACTGCGGACAATATGCATACAGAGCAGGATTCTCAACAGAAACAGCACTGCACCAACTGGTGCTGAAACTGGAGAATACGCTGGAGAACAAGGAGGTGGCGCTGGGGGCCTTCCTAGACATAGAGGGGGCCTTTAGCAACACCTCGTTCGGATCGGTTCTGGCAGCTGCCCGGGAGCGTGGAATAGAGGAGACCTGCTGCAGGTGGATCGGTTCCATGCTCAGGGACAGGGCGGTGTTCACCTCACTCGCGGGAGGGACTCTGCTGGCGGGGGTCGCGGCGGGGTGTCCGCAGGGGAGCGTTCTGTCTCCCTTGCTCTGGTGTCTAGTCGTGGACGGCCTGCTGGGGAGGCTCTCGGGAGGGGGGTATGAGGTACAGGGCTATGCGGACGACATTGTCATCATAGTCCGAGGAAAGGTCACACAGGCAGTGTGGGAGCATATGCAGACTGCACTGAAAGTGGTGGAAGGGTGGACGGTTGATCAAGGGCTCGGGGTGAGCCCCGAGAAAGCAACCATCGTGCCGTTTACGAGGAGGAGGAAGTGTGAAAGCCACAGAACTCTCACTCTATACGGTAGGAGCGTTCCAATCGCCAGGGAGGTAAAATATCTTGGGGTCGTATTGGACTCTAAGCTAACCTGGAATGGTCACATTGGAAAAATACTGCGTAAGGCAGTCATGACCTTAGCCGTCACTAGGCGGCTATATGGAAAAACGTGGGGACTAAGACCTAGTATGGCCCACTGGCTGTACACAAGGGTGGTCAGACCATCGTTAACATATGCGGCACTGGTCTGGTGGCCTAAGGTGACACAATCCAGTGCCAAACAAAAACTAGGCAAGATCCAAAGGATGGCTTGCCTAGGCATCACAGGGGCCATGTCTTCAACCCCAACAGCCGCCATGGAGGTGTTGCTGGATCTACCCCCCCTACACTTAGTTATTATGGGAGAGGCCAGGCTAGGACTATACAGACTAGCCTGCAATGGTAGACTGAAGATCAAACCAGGCTTCAGGGGCCACTGCAAAATTCAGGAGATCGTGAAGGAGCCCATGCTTGAAATGAGGTCAGACTTCGCGAGCCCGCGAATGTGCAGGGAAAACAACTTTACAGTGGAAATCCCTGATCGCGAGGCATGGCGGGAGGAGACGCCGGGCATGCCACGGGACGCGCTCGTCTGGTTCACGGACGGATCTGGCGGGGAGCGTGGGACGGGGGCAGGAGTTTACTCGGAAGGACCGAGGGTAAGTCATAGTATTTCCCTCGGAGCCCATGCAATGGTGTTTCAGGCCGAGATGTACGCCATCCTGCACTGTGTGCGGGAGAACAAGAGGAGGGGCTACACCAACAAGCGGATCCTCATAGCCACAGACAGCCAGGCAGCCCTTAAGGCACTAAGTAGCCCACGGGTAAATTCCTGGCTGGTGAGTGAGTGCCGAGACGAGACGAGCGACCTGGCTGGGCAGAATGAGGTGACCCTCATCTGGGTGCCGGGTCACTCAGGGGTTAAAGGCAATGAAGAAGCTGACAGTCTCGCGAAGAGAGGGTCAGCAGATCCATTTATGGGACCAGAACCGGCTCTGGGCGTGTCAAAGAGCACTGCCAGGGGTGCCATTAAGTCCTGGGTCAGAAACCAACACAAGGTGTACTGAGCGGACTGTCCAGGGCTCAGACATGGGAAGTCAATAATTGACGGACCCAGTTCAAAGAGAGCTGTGGAGCTGCTAAACCTTAGCAGAGGACAGCTCAGAAACACAACAGGTCTCTTGACGGGACACATGGCCGTCAAGAAACACCTGCATAAAATGGGGCGGTTCGAAGGGGACCTCGCATGCAGACTCTGCGGTGAGGGGGAGGAATCAGCCCAGCACATCTTGTGTGAGTGTATAGCTCTGGACCGGAAAAGACAACTGATCTACGGTCACTCTAGACCGGAGACAGAGCAATATAAAACTTCACCCTACCAATCGCTGTGCAGACTAGTTCAAGGCACAGTGATCTTGGAATGGGTGGAGTAAGACTAAGGGTATGCACAATCAACCAAGGGTTGCGGTGCTATCGGGGCGGCAAGGCCGCGGACGAGCCCTGAGGGAAAAAAAAAAAAAAAAGTGGCTATCCCGGACTATCCTTTCAATAACATAAACATATCTTACATGATTTCTTTTCACATCAATAATATGGACTTTGTTCCACAAAGTACCGCATGTCCCAGTATATACCCAGGGTGGTATATAATGGTATTTAGTGGGACGTTAGCAAACCGGCTTTGTTTTAACAGTAGCGTTCTCATTGTGGTTTGAAATAATTCAGGCTAATAAAAACCCATTTAATTTCAATGTTTTTAATTTCCAATAAACGTACAGAATATGCATGGGTAATACTTTATAATCATGAATATAAAAAAATCATATTCTTGGAAGTCAGGGCAAAAATGAATTTAAAATAATAATTGCTCAAGTTACATGGAAAAACTAACTGGCTTTGGTGTCCTCTTGCTGTTCCCGCTGGCTGTGGGATTTGACAATCTTGAAACCACTTGGCCAATATCAATTGAGGCAATTTCCAGATTTTCAGGCAAAAGACATCTGTTAGACGTTACCCTTTTTAAAAAAGAGATGACGAGATGAGAAGTGCAATTTTCTCATTCTTGGCACCTTCTATAATGTTCAACAGTTGAAGGTACTGAAGTAGTACCTGCTGAGAAAGCTATTTATTCATTGTAGGGTTTCTTGTCTGGGGCTGAAATCTGGTGGTGTTTTCTGCTTTAACTGGGTCAGCACTCACACCTCTGGGCCCGAAGAAGTTAAAGGACAAGGACTAAGTTCCAGATAAGTCCACAAAGTTTTTTGTGTTTGTTTATTTTGTGTAACTTGAGTAGTACACCTACAATCAGATCATAATTAAGCTATACATACGTTTAAATTGATGTTATAACCTTGTATTTGTGTGTAAACTCGAGCAGTCAAATGTAAGGGGGATCTCTGCATCTTTGTTAAATTAAGTTAAATTAATAATTACATCTCTGACACAGTAACACATTTTTACCATAGCTGAGTGTCAGCCTAAAATACAACAGTTAATTAATGTAACCATTCCTCACTTATGGTGTTGTGATTCCAGCTACTAAATTTCACTTACCGTTGATGTCGTTGTATTTATTTAACTATCAGATAATTGACTAAAATACTTTGTGTCGAATAATTTATTATTTTATAAACTTCTATCCCCCAAAACCGTTCTTTTAACGTCTGTTGCACCTGTCGCTAGGAGTAGACAAATAGTCGTGACATACCTGCTGAGCCTGGTACCAACTGCCGACACTGAAGTTCCCAATTCCCGGGTGTAGCGTGAAACCATTTTATATTCTTCCTCTTTTACTCTTCCCTGTGGTTTGTTTAAGTTCCTTTTCCTTCTTTCTTTATTTTTCCGAAACCTCCCTTTTCCTAAATTGTAACGGGCCAGAAGCCGGGCAAGCTTTTCATTATTTATTTTTTATTAAGAAAACCCGTGACAACTTACCACCCTTGTTGCTTGTCTTCTTCTTCTTTATGTATAAAGCCGATTGGCGTATAAGTTAGTAAATAAATAAATAAACCTTGCTAATGTAAAATAGGTATTTAATTATCACTAGGCTTGTGATCTTATTGTACCTTATTGTTTTTATACAGGGTGATTCATAAGTGGTGACCAAAAATGAAACCCCATGTTCTTTGAACAATTTTAGAGAGGGTATGTCCTATAAAAATTTTTCCTATAATGCTTCATTAAAAAGATACAGGGTGTTAAAGTTGAATTTCAAAAAATAAAATTTCCCAATTTTTTAAAAAGTAGTACATATAATTCGCTGAAACTTCGCATGTGTAGGCTGTTATGGAAGGCGCATATTCTACCATAACAATTGAATCGGCTAATCCAGCAGTGGCGCGCGTACCCACATGTCATTGGTTATCCCTCAAGAAAAAAACGGGTACGCCAATGATTTTTTTATTTTTTTATTTTTTTGAATCTTACTTTCATTCGTGAACAAAATGACTCTCTTGATAATTTTCTGTACGACGCTTATTTGTTGAGTAAGCAATGAATCAGGTAAGTGTTTTAGAGCACAGTTCATGGTTTTTAACTAGTCGTTGTTTGGTAGAAAATCGCACGACATATTTTTAATATGGAAAATTTAACGTCTTGATATTTTTTTGTACGACGATTATCTTTGTTGTATTTTAGTAAGTAGTAGTCTGGTTTGCCAAAGTTGTTATTAAGTGTCAATTGACGTTTAGGTTAACAAGTTATTATTTTGAAAAGGTGTAAGTGGTAAACTTTATAAAATTGCAAAATTTTCTACTCTTTTACTTCTTATAATGGAGTACACCTCAGAAGAGTATGCAGATATAATTTTTATCTACGGATATGCTGATGGAAATGCTCTAGCTGCTTGTTGGGAATATCAACGTAGGTTTCCCACTCGCCGTCAACCTACACCAATGGTTTTTTCTCGATCGTTTTCAAGACTTCGGCAGTACAGTATTGGACAACGTCCTGACGCGCTAATGGTAGAAGACAACATCAACTTGAAGACGAAGAGAGAGTGGTGGATGCAGTGATGGATCAACCTTCTACAAGTACTCGGAGGATTGCCACGCAGTTACAATATTCTCAAAGCTTTGTTTGGAGAACTTAACATCGAGAAGCCTTACATCCATATCATCGACAGATTGTTCATTGCCTTCTACCTGGAGATAATGTGCATCGACGAGTCTTTTGTGAATGGATGTTGGAAATGAACAATCAAAATATCTTATTTCCTAATCTAATCTTCTAGTCTGACGAATCAACATTTACAAGAAATGGTATTTATAATTCTCATAATGAGCATGTCGGGTCATTGGAAAATCCACATGCAACAAGGACTCGCACATTTCAACATAGATTTTCCATTAATTTATGGTATAGTATTTTTAACGGCTCACTGTTCATGGAAGTCCTGCCACAACGTTTAAATGGATCTTCGTACTTAGTGCTCCTAGGAAACCGTGTAGAAAACATTCTAGATGACATTCCACTAGCAACAAGAGGTATAATGTGGTACCGGCATGACGGTGCACCAGCGCATCATAGTCGAAACATGGTTACATGGCTACATGAACATTATAATGAAAGATGGATTGGCAGAACTGGACCAATACATTGGCCTCAAGATCACCGGACTTAAACCCACTTGACTTCTATCTTTGTGGTGATTTTAAGCGACTGGTCTACAGTGAACCAATAAATACACCAGAGCAGCTACAACAACTGATAAATAAAGCTTTTCGTCATATTCAAGCAACAATGAATCCTCAAGACATTAAATTTTCCATATTAAAAAGATGTCGTGTGTGTATTCAGGCCAATGGAGGCATTTTTGAACATTTATTGTAATAAATAAATTACTATAAGCCTGATAAAAGTGTATCATTGCGATTTTCTACCAAACAACGACTGGTTAAAAATCATGAACTGTGCTCTAAAACACTTACCTGATTCATTGCTTACTCAACAAATAAGCATCGTACAGAAAATTATCAATAGAGTCATTTTGTTCACGAATGAAAGTAAGATTCAAAAAATGAAAAATAAAAAAATATATCATTGGCATACCCATTTTTTCTTTGAGGGATAACCAATGACATGTGGGTACGCGCGCCACTGCTGGATTAGCCGATTCAATTATTATGGTAGAATACGCGCCTTACATAACAGCCTACACATGCGAAGTTTCAGCAAAATATATGTATTACTTTTTAAAAAATTGGGAAATTTTATTTTTTGAAATTCAACTTCAACACCCTGTATCTTTTTAATGAAGCATTACAGGAAAAAAATTTATAGGACATACCCTCTCTAAAATTGTTCAAAGAACATGGGGTTTCATTTTTGGTCACCACTTATGAATCACCCTGTATGTTTGTGATTAATTATTTGCATTGTATTTTCTATTGTATTATTCCCAATCCTTCATTTGGCATGTTAATGCTGTTGGATTGTGTATTTAAATAAATAAATAAATAATTTGAAACTTACGCTATATTTTTTCTTTATATACATAATGTTGGCCAGTCTAATATTTTTGCTTAATTGTAAATGTGGTTCCCCTATTTTCTGCAAATAAACCAATGCATCATCATATCTTCCTTTACAAATGGCATAATCTATTGTGAACGCACTTAACCAGGTGTCCAATTTCAAATGGGTGTTTAATTTTGCGAATTCTGCAAAGAAAGAGAAAGCCTTAAGAGAAAAGTGTACCTAAAATACAAATATATAAAAATCTTATAGAACATGTCCAATAAAGTATTGATCATATTAGAAGGCTAGATGTATTCTCACCATAATTAGAGCTGCCGACTGGTTTTGCTCTAATTCCGAGATGGCGACCCTGTCATACATCTCACAATGTTCTAGGAGGCTGGCTACCATTACCACATTACTTTATAGATAGATAATATATTGGCCATGTTACATAATTAGTTTATGTTTACAGCAAGTCAGTGTATAAGTTAAAAGCAGTCATGTCAATACAAATTCAAAACGTCAAAAATTAATCTATCCTAACAACAAAACACAATGAACCTGCAGTCAAAGCACAGTAACAAAATAAAATAAAAAATAAATAAAGACAAAAAAAACAACAAAAGGAAAACACATCAGTCCAGATCAGAACACTGGCATAGCCACATTAGTATATTCGTCGATGGAGTAAAAACAATGCTGCAGAATAAATGACTTTATCATATACTTGAAGGTTTCCAAGTTAACGGCCCTAATATTCCCTGATAAACGATTATATAGATCCACTTCCACCGAATTTCTGGAAGACATAGCTAGACGACAATGTGGAACCGATAGTAGACTGGCATTACGTGTGTTATACATGTGAATATCACTCCGCAAAAAATAATTCCCTTCTGTCTCATGTACCCTCAGAAGGGTGGCATATTAACATCGAAGGAAGAGGCATTATCCCATGCTTCACAAATAGAGGCTGACAATGCTCCCTGGGACCAACACCCTCTAACAGCCAGATAGCCTGCTTCTGAAGTCTAAAAATGGCTATGGAGTGGGTAGAGTTACTCCATAAAATAATACTGTAACTCAATCTAGAGTTAAACAATGAAAAATATGCCGTCCTCAACACATACAGGCTCACTAGAGGCTTCAATTTACGTAACAGATATAAAGCAGCAGAAAGTTTTTTTCCTAATTGCTCAACATGAGGCACCCAATTCAGGTCACCATCCATCCAAAGTCAGACCCAACAATCCCACCGGTTCATCACCTGCTATGTTATGATTTGAAGAAACAATAATCTGTTGTGTCTTATCAGAGTTGAGTTTGAGCCTGTTACTAGTGAACCACAGCTCAGCCGAACCAGTCGCCTCTCCAATTGAGTTAGTTGTATCGATAGTGTTTTTGTGCGAACTAATAAAAGTGGTGTCATCAGCATAGCAAATAGTCTTAAATGGCATCATGTAGTAATACAGATCATTAATGTAAATAATAAATAAAAGTGGTGACAAAACCGAACCCTGGGGTACACCATGCCCAACCAACCTATATACTGTGCTACCCCCATTTGCCATCGGAACAGCCTGCCACCTGTGACTAAGATACGACACAAAAAATCTAAGAGCACACCCCGTAACTCCATAGAACTCCAACTTCCTCAACAGTATTGAGTGAGACACGCAGTCAAAAGCCTTCGAGAGATCGCACAACAGCACAGCTGAATGCTCTAGTCTCGCAAGGCCATCCACCAAGTCCTCAACCACCCTCAGCACAGCGTGGGTTGCAGAACGACCGCAACGAAAACCAAACTGGTTAGGATTGAGTAAGGAATTTCTCTCAAAGTAATCAGTAAGCCTGTCCTTGATAATTATCTCCATCATCTTAGCAAACATGGGCACAATTGCCAAAGACCTGTAATTATCCAGCTCATTAAGGTCTCCCTTCTTATATAGGGGAATTGACTTTGAATATTTAAAAAGCTCGGGAAAAATACCCCTCTCAAAAGAAGCATTCAACAATAATGTTAATGGCTCAACAAGATAATCCGTTGAGCACTTTATCAACTTGCTATTAACATCATATTACATCCGTGCAGCTTGAATCACTCAATCTTAGTATCACGTCAAGTACTTGCCCCTCAGAACCCAGCCCCAGCTCAAAACAGCATTGAGGTTTAGGAACGCAATTCAAAAACTCTGTGAAATCCACATCAGAAGGGGGCAGGGAGTTGACAATCCTGTCCGCTATGCCACTAAAAAAATCATTGAAATCAGTGGCTGTAATTGTAGTAGGCGACAAATAACGATTTTCTGTTACATTCAAAATTAATTATGCGCCAGCCCGCCCTGATTTTGTTACTCGAACTCAATATATAGCTATCGTAGATGAGTTTCTTTTTTTCAACTATTTTCTTTGTTATTTTTTCTGGCCACCTTATAAGCTTCAAAATCCTTAGTATTCTTAATCACATCAAAAATCAGTTTGATATTAGAAAGTTCATGTCTTTTCTCTTTCAGTTCACTATCGAACCAACACACAGGAGCTATATTGGTGTGTTCTCGCTGTAATTAGTATACCGTACTGACGAGCTCTAATTAGAGCGAAACTGGTCTGCGGTTCTAGTTATGATGAGAATACATCTGGCCTTACATACATTGTCCCTATATTAGGGAAGAATGGGCCAGGGCTGACAATTTACAAAATTGTTAATTATCTGTACACAGTCTCTATTTTATGAGATTTTGTGTTATTTGGAGCTGTCGTGACAACATACTACCTGGTTCGGCACCAAGATGTGTAACGATTGCGTTTCATTACTACTTTAAATATTTAAAATGAACCCGTAAGAGACTTAATTCATAGCCGACAATCAAATATCTATAAGGCAATTCATGTTTTGATTTCAAAATTATTATGATGAAAAGATGCTAAATCTTCAAGTACCCTAAACCTCTTTACTGCATTTCTAATTTGTATGTTAAAATTCAATATATGTTTGCCAAGGAAAATTACCTCGTATTTTGCTGGAAGAATATTTCCAAGAACTGAATAAACGTTGCGAATATTCGAAAGATTTCAATAGAAATCCGTGAACAAGTCAGGGCTAATTGCAACACCAAGGCAGGGAAAATTCCACTAGTGAAAAGACGTTACGTTTTTTATGCAGAGCTGTGAAATACATAGCTAATATCGTTGCGACTTTATATGTATTTTTCCGTGTGGATGATGTCACCTAAAACGACCGTTGGAGCCGTTCAACAAATATCCCCGAGAAAACCTTGAATTGTAGACGAGGTGATGTGAGGCGTCAAGGGAAAAGGGTTAGATCTGAAGGCACAAGACGCTACCCCGAGAGGAGTTGTAGCTGGGAAATTGCCGAGGGAACATCTTTTAACTACCGTGGCTAATAATTATCTTAAAATAGGCGATAAAATCCGTTTTTGTTGTCGATAATATCTAACAACAGTTGTCAGTGATTAGTTAAAGTCATTTAAACGGTTTTTGAATTTAAATTAACGACGTGTTTGGCAGAAAAACGCGAATTAAGCAATGATCCTTTGTTCACCGACCTGGCACATTCCTCACGTTAATTAGAAAGATTTTCTGATTATTACCGAACTTTGATTCAATTGGCAACAAATTTCATTGGAGCCAATTTACATTTTTAATTGCTGTAGAGAGATTTCAGTCAAATTAATTCCGAACATCGACATAAGACGGTTGTTCATTTGATGTTAGGGGCCAAATTGTCTCCTCAAGTATTGGAGCAACAAGATCCACCTGCCCTATAAACGTTCATGGGAAGTACCGCTCATTATCTCCATCCTTCCCTCTCTTATTGGAGTTTGTAAGCCTATGCTAGGCCCTGATGGTTGACTCCACTTGGAGAGCATCTTCAAAGGTTCATCAGGTAACTCCAGATCTCAGGACTTGGTGAGTCGATAAAACTTTATTATTGTGTGGAACAACCAAACCTTTCATGCAGCAGCCTATTATTTGAACCTTTACAATTTGAATTTTCAAGGTAACATGATCAAATTTGAACTTTAATAGTGTCAGTGAGGTGTCTGTAAGGACAACTGTAAATTTCCTGTTTATTCTTTAGAATTTTGCCAACATTGTAAATTTAAATACGTAGTACCTAAAATTGTAATTAACAGATTTTTGTTTGTGAAATATTTAACCTGTACATTTCTTAATATTTTTCATTTTCAATCATTAAAGTATAAATTTCACATAGTAATATTTTCCTTAAATGGAGCCTCACTCAAAGGACTGGCCAGTTAAGTCATTGAAAAATTAACCAAACTAATTGACGAACGTCAAGTAATTTACATAATAATTTGTGTTTGCTTTTGAGCTGTAAGATACAGCACTTGACCTTGGACATACCTCAAGTAGGTAATGTTAATATTTTTGGTAACATAGAACCATTTTATTTTATTATTTTGTCATATGCTATATGAAATGATAATTTATCTTTCTTGAAATTCTTGCTGTTTATTTGATTTTTTATTTGTGTATGAGTTATTGTTTTAGCAACCATGTTAATTTAATTTTGTTTGCAATCCCAAATTTATTTATATGAATAAATTTAATATTATTGTTACATTACCATATTTGTTTAATTGAAGAGTAATTCCTAACCAATATTGCCCACATTTGATGACAACACAATTAATAATTCTGATTACCGCTTAACTAGACATCCATAACTTTAAAGTAACCAGGTTCTGATCAGAAGAAGAAGAAAGAATGTTGTAGGTTTTTGTGCTGTAGAGTAGTGTTTTAATATTGAAGGAATAAAGAAAGAATTAAACTGTATAAATAGTCGTTATGTTTTATTAGCCGCCTTCACGAAATCCTGCATAAGCTCCCACAACATAAATATTCAAAATAATGAAATATTACAAATTAACTATGATTTACTAAGTGAAGATTGGAACTTGTGGTGAGAAATTATAAGCACATTTGGAGAACCCCAATCACCACAACACATTTTAAAGAACGTGACGAAAATTTACATATTTCGTTTGGCGGAAATATCTGTATTCTTTTATTACCTATCGGACGTGCTTATGCCAGTATTTATTTTGTAAAGTAATATATCAGGATACTACCCATAGGCACGGAGCGAGATTCATACACTTCTTATTATTACCAATATATATATATATATATATATATATATATATATATATATATATATATATATATATATATATATATATATATATATATATATATATATATATATATATATATATATATATATATATATACTTTCTAAGGCATTTAGCTGTCCTGGTTCTCTAACATTTTGTATTAATTTTAGATTCTCCTCATTAACGTGGTGATTATTATCCCAAATATGTCGGGCGACGGTAGACCTATATATAGTAAGTACCGTATCTAAATTATGCAAATGTTCTTTGAATCTAATTCCAATAGATCTTTTGTTTGTCCGAAGCATTTAAGATCACAAGCTTTTTTTTTCCCTTAGGGCTCGTCCGCGTCTTTGCCGCCCCGATAGCACCACAGACTTTTGCTTATTGTCCATGTCCTTTGTCTTTTCTACTTCAACCATTCCAAAATCACTGTCCCTTGAACTAGTCTGCACAGCAATTGGTAGGGTGAAGTTTTATATTGCTCTGTCTCCGGTCTAGACTGATGGTAGATCAGTTGTCTTTTGCAGTCCAGAGCTTTACACTCGCACAAGATGTGCTGAACTGATTCCTCCCCCTCGCCGCAGTGTCTGCATGCCAGGTCCCCCTTGAACCTCCCCATTTTATGCAGGTGTTTCTTGACAGTCATGTGTCCCGTCAAGAATCCTGTTATGTTCCTGAGCTCTCCTCTGCTAACATTTTGGAGCTCCACAGCTCTCTTTGAACTGGGTTCACCAATTACTGACATCCCATGTCTGAACCCTGGACAATTTGCCCAGTACGCTTTATGTTGGTTTCTGACCCAGGACTTAATGGATCCCCTGGCAGTACTCTTCATCACACCCAGGACCAGTTTTGGTCCCATAAATGGTTCTGCTGATCCTCTCTTCACGAGACTGTCAGCTTCTTCATTGCCTTTGACCCCAGAGTGACCCGGCACCTAGATGAGGGTGACCTCATTCTGTCCAGTGAGGTCACTCGTCTCGTCTCGGCATTCACTTACCAGCCTGGAATTTACCTGTGGGCTACTTAGGCCCTTAAGGGCTGCCTGGCTGTCTGTGGCTATGAGGATCCGGTTGTTGGTGTGATTTCGGCCTGAAAGACCATTGCATGAGCTTCGAAGGACTACTGTCACTTACCCTCGGTCCTTCCGAATAAACGCCTGCCCCCGTCCCATGCTTCCCGCCTGATCCATCCGTGAACCAGACAAGCACGTCCTGTGGTAGGCCCAGCGTCTCCTTTGCCATGACTCGCGGTCGATCACAATCTTTACAACATATTTGGTAAATTCCTGTTACTTTGTCATACTATTCTTGTCTTTTGGGTTACCTAGTAAGTTTTAAAAGTATTTTTTGTCGAAAATGCTAGTTGCAAATTGACAACAAATGCTTCATTTATTTGCTTGACTAAAATCCCCTGAACAGAGCCAGATTCAGCATGCTTGTAGGCTTGCAAACTTATATGCGCATTAAGCTGCAGGTCGGTATAATAACTATGGCCACCAGGTCCATCATGGGAATGTAGGGCAACTTATAGACATCAAGCCTGCACTCCTTAGGAGGAATTGTATAAGGGGCAATATTGTTGATAATTTCAATTATCTTACCATATCGGGACTTTACATCACCAGTAAGGGTCGAATAGTATGCACTTCGAAGCATCTTTAACGAAAAACTTGCAAACTCCAAGAAGAAAATCTAATTTAAAACTCAAGTCAACACGAAAACACATGCAAAACAAATGTCAAATAATCAATTTGTGTGCCACCCAGAGAAAATGACAGTCCGGTCAAAGTCACGTGTTCTTGAATCGTCTATTATAAATAGGTTAGTTTAAATGTCAAAATAAAACAGTAGAAATAGACATACTTAGTCGATTGTTACATTATTGATAACCTACCTCTCTGTAGATTTTCTGAAGAATGTAATAGATCCCAGCAATTCACTGCCATCAAGAAATTGCAATAAATATTCTTCTGTTCTGGTTTTTCAACAGAAATATAAGGAAATAGGCCTTCATTTTCTGTCTTCCTCTTCTTGCTTTTTGGCTCGGATACAGGGTTTGGTAGGTTCGTATCTAAAACATTAACATTTATTACACTACTTGCCACAATTAACTGTGAATAAACCTCAACATAAGAATTGTCCCTGAATAGAATAAAAAGTTGATTTCTCATTATGCTTAACAAATTTGTTTGTTGCTATAGGAGGATTGCCCTTTGGTGAATTTTCATTAAGAAAATTCACTAATAGAGAGGTATCGATAGTAAGACTTTTGGAAAAAATTTCAAATAAGCGTGAATTAGGGCCTCTAGAACCCATATCCAGGGTCAGTTTCAATTTTTATATCTATCTATCTATATATATATATATATATATATATATATATATATATATATATATATATATATATATATATATATATATATATATATATATATATATATATATATATATATATATATATATATATATATATATATATATATATATATATATATATATATATATATATATATATATATATATATATATATATATATATATATATATATATATATATATATATATATATATATATATATATATATATATATATATATATATATATATATATATATATATATATATATATATATATATATATATATATATATATATATATATATATATATATATATATATATATATATATATATGTATGTATGTATGTATGTATGTATGTATGTATGTATGTATGTATCCAACTCAAAAAATACTTGACCGATTTCGACCAAATTTGGGAATTACCTTTATTTTGTTAATGGGTTGGATGAGTTCGTAGATGGGCACCGTGCGTCTAATTTTTCTTAGAAAAAAATGTAAAAAAAAATTTGAAAACGCAATATTTTTTGAATTATTGAAGTGTTTCGAATGAAAATTTGCACATATATAGGAGACATTACAATATAGCTGCTAACCAAATTTCAAATTAAATGGCATACGAGGAAAGAAGTTATTAAAAAATCAAAATTATAAATGAATACAAAGTCAAAGATATCAGTTCAAATTTTATACAGCATTTCCCACGTTCAATGTTGATAAGTATGGTTAGACTGTGAATGTGTCATTTTGCGTAGATAATTCAAATCGAGACAACAGTCACCTGACAGTTAAATATAAAGGAGCCGGGTTGTCAGATTTAATAAAATTTCATTTGAATTTTAAAATGTAAAACATATGGTCATAACACATATTTGTACTTATTGATGACAAATAAAAGTTCGTCAAAAAATTAATCCATCCAATAAATGTGCCTTAATATTAATAAATCTTGAGTGACCAATAATTTATCATTCGATTTATCATAAATTCTAATTTACTCAGACACCGCTGCATGGTAGGGCAACTGTCATCGCGAAACGGCTGGCGCCGACTGCAGACGCCGAAACTTGAGACACTCAACTTCTTATTTACATTTCTTAAAAATATCAAAATCGGCCCATTATTTTTTGAGTTATCGGTGTGATACTTATATATATATATATATATATATATATATATATATATATATATATATATATATATATATATATATATATATATATATATATATATATATATATATATATATATATATATATATATATATATATATATATATATATATATATATATATATATATATATATATATATATATATATATATATATAATAATAATAATAATAATAATGTCTTTATTTGTACTACAACCACACTAAACTATACAAAATTCACAACAAGAATATAACCCACAATGTAGTACAGGGGCGAAGTTCAGTGCAACACATAAGCGTGTGCTCTGCTCTACCACTTAACCCCAGCATACACACTATCCACTATATACTATATACATATACTGGCACACCGCAATGGGAGACATCAGTCAAGGCCAAAAACAATGAACACTCATCAGCACCTCATCTAGTGAGCAAATAATAAACACGGCTGTGGGACGGAAAAGTATCCTGGAAAAGGGAAAGAACATGAGAATGATAGCAAAAAGAAAAAGAAAGAGAAAAAGAAAGAGAAAAAGAAAAAGGCAGGGCACCTGTTTTACGTTTTACACACACAAAAAAAAAAAAACATACACGCTCATTCATCACTGCCTACCATGCAAATAACCAGTCATTGCCTTCCTGAAGGATCGCACCGATAACTTTTTCATGTCTTCTGGTATATTATTGTACACGCTACAAACATCGTATGAAAAGGATCGCCTGTAAATATTCAATTTATGCTTAGGCACGGACAATAAATCCTTCTTTCGTATGTTCACATTATGCACATCCGTGCGGTATCTTATTCTTCTGCACAAGTACCGAGGCAACCCTGACTGAATTATAGAATGGTAAAAGCAGGCTCTACGTAGTGTCATTCTGTTATTCATGTTCAACCAGCCACTGTCCCTAAGCTCACGCGATATGTGATCATACTTACGCACCCCATAAATGAACCGCAAGCACGAGTTTTGCAACTTTTGTATTCTACTCATATACTCGGCATCAAGACACGGATAGTACACCTGCGAGCAATACTCCAGCTGCGATAGGACCAGTGAATCACATAGCACAGTTTTCAGTCCACGCGAAAGATACGATCTATGTGGGTACAGTAGCTTTAAACCACCATATCCTCGCTGTAAACATTTGGAAACGTGTCTCCGATATCTGAAAGTAGCGTCCATGGTGAGGCCAAGATTCGTAACTTCTTCAAGCAGAGGTATCGGCTCCCCATTGACACTCAGCATTATATGCGGCTTTATAATATCAATACCTGATTTATGACCAAAAACAATTGCTGCAGACTTTTTTGCATTCAAATGCAGTGAGTGATCCAACGATAGTTCACTCACAATCCTCAAATCATCATTTATCTTGCTGAGTGCCTCACCGAGTCGTGACCTTGGAAATGAATAATAGAGCTGCGTGTCGTCCGCATACATATGTATTGTACAGCTTTTTATAAATGTTGGAAAAATATGCGTATAAAGGGTAAACAAAAGCGGGCCAAGGATTGAACCCTGGGGTACACCTCTACTCACCCCAATTGCAGCGGAAACATTGCCACGCAACTCTACATGCTGTGACCTACCAGTGAGGTAACTAGACAGAAGCCCAACGGATTCGCTGCCAATACCAATATAACGCAATATGTCTACCAGAACATCGTGCCTTATGGTGTCAAATGCCCTTGTATAATCCAAAAGAATCAATACAGTAAACTTGCCATCATTGCAGGCTTGAAGAATGTCATCATTGACCTTGCAGAGGGCTGTTGTACAGCTAAAATTTGGCCTGAAACCAGACTGCACATCCGGCAGAATCTTATTTTCATCAAGGTATTGTCTCAGCTGCAGGCAAAGGACCTTTTCAAAAATCTTTGATAATATTGGCAGCAGACTAATTGACCTCAAATCCTTGAACTCTGTGGGCTCATTAACCTTCGACAGAGGCGCCACTCTAGCACACTTCCACATGTCTGGAAAATACCCAGCTAAAATACAGGAATTAATTATATTAGTTATGTATAGAGTAATACGTGGTGCACATGTTTTTAACATTTGAAGACTTATATTATCAATACCACTTGCATTACTTTTGATTTTATCTAAACATTTAGATATGGTTTCTGTGTCTGCCAGAACAAATTGAAAATCAGCTGGACTTTTCATATGTGCATAATATCTCTTATAATTATCATTTATAGAACCCACAGGAACACTATTCACAAAATAATCATTTAACTTATCTACGTCACTCAAGCTATCAGGAATGCCCACCCTAGTCCCTGTACCTTTAATATTCAGTCTATTTAATTCCCTATATAAATCACGCATATTTTTACCTTTCAGTGAATATTCAAAGTATGCCTTTTTTTCTCTAAGTATAGTAGCGCTGGTAAAATTTCTCAGAGCCTTGTAGTAATTCCAGTCCCCCACAGCCAGGGACCCACGATATTTTACTTTAGCATTATCCCTCAGCGACATAAGCATTTTTACATTATCCGTTATCCAAGGCTGCGGTGTCCTCGTGATTTTCTTAACTTTATAAGGGGCATGCTTGTCAAATAGTCCAGTAATAGTTTATATATATATATATATATATATATATATATATATATATATATATATATATATATATATATATATATATATATATATATATATATATATATATATATATATATATATATATATATATATATATATATATATATATAAACATATAAAAATATGGGTTCTCGGGGTCCTAGTTCGCGCTCATTTGCAAATAGTTTTTCAAAGTTCGAAAGTCCGGATCTCCCCATTAGTGAATTTTTTCTACGAAAATTCACTGAAAAACCTTAAAAACTTTAAACTCATTATCTGCAAAATGACAATTTTTGAGATACGATGTTATTCTTTGCGACCGTCGATATATTACCCTTACTCTTACTCTACATTGTAAAAATTTAAAAATAATTTTTTGTTATTTCTCATATATCGCATAATTTTTTAAACAAGATAAAAAACAAACAGATTAGTCCATTATTTAACAGAATCATTTAAAATTATAAATTTAAATGAGATAATATCATAAAGCTATACAATCACCTATGAATGCTTCAATTAACGTGAAGACGGTTTGAGTTTGTCCTGGAGCAGATTCAGGAGTTAGACTTGCATTGTATTCATGTAAACAATGTAAAAAGAATATGGACAAACAAAACAACATCTGCTTGTCGTCAAGACCTACTCGCTGTGTCTGACAAAAGCTTAGTATTTTCTGCCAATAGGTTTCCTTAGACCTGGAAGAGATTATAGATATTATTAGGACATTAAAGACAGAAGATGTTATAATATGTGTGCAACAAAATAAGTGTTTAATGTAAACCCCACATTTAACAAACATTTTATCGCTGAGTTTTTTAAGAAAAGAAAAGTTTTCATTAAATTTCTCCATTATGGAATAATTTTAAAAAAACGAAATTTGCAGATGCATAAGGCTAACAAAATGACAGTTTTAAAAGGATTTTATAACCCTATAATGTTATCACAAGAGGGTGAAAAAACCTACCCCTACATTATTTTTTATCAGTACTCTTTATTGTGTGTACCGTTTTCTATTAAAAAAAATTGATTTAGAAAGACGGATTCATTTAGCAACTTTTTTATGTCTTGACATTTTCTCATAAAATTGTTAGTTTCATCACAAAAAAATAAAATATTACTCAGATCGATGTCACATGAATTTACAGTGGTTGTTATTTTCTGAAAAATCAAGTACGTGATAGGCTGTCAAATAATGTCATAATTACACTAATATTAATTGTTCTGGTTGCTGTCAATCTATTGAGAATTTTTTAAACACTTAGAACAAATAAGTGAATAAAATGGTAAATTATACCAATTCTGAAATGGCAGATATGCATTTTGAATATGGCCGTGCTAATGGCAATGGATTAAGAGCACAGCGCTTCTACACTGAGTTATATCCAAATAGAACTGTACCCCATTACAGCATATTCGCACGCATTCATCAACGTCTGCAAGAAGAAGGAGAATTTTCAAGAAGTGCCGCCGAATGCGGGCGTTCTAGAGAAGTAAGAACTGTAGCATTTGAAGAGGCTGTCCTCAATTTAATTGAAGAATCTCCTGGTACAAGTACAAGAAGAATCGCTCAAGTCTTAAATGTCAGCTATTCTACGGTATTAGAATTTTAAAAGAACAACTACTGTATCCCTACCATATCCAACGAGTTCAAGCGCTCTTACCTCGTGATTTTTTACCTCGTTTAATCTTTTGCCAATGAATGCTTCAAATGATCACGAAGTTCCACAGTTCTTATCTCGTATTTTATTTACTGATGAGGCCAACTTTTCACGAGAATCTATTAGAAATTTTCATAATAACCACATATGGTCTGAAGAAAACCCACACGAAATTACGGAATCTCATTTTCAACACCAGTTTTCATTAAATGTATGGCTTGCTGTCATTGGTGATGACTTAATTGGACCATATTTTCCTCCGATAAGACTAAATGGAGAGGTGTACTGTCATCTACTCGAAGAAGAGTTGCCCCTACTTCTTGAAAATATTCCTTTACAAATTAGACAACAAATGTGGTACATGCACGACGGGGCTCCGGCTCATTTTAGTATCAACGCTCGTAACTACTTGAACGAAGTTTACCCAAATCGTTGGATAGGTCGAGGAGGCCCACAGAATTGGCCTGCCCAATCTCCTGAATTGAATCCGTTGGATATTTGCCTGTGGGGTTTTCTGAAAACCTTAGTTTATTCAAGTCCTGTTGCAAACATCGATGACCTCAGAAATCGTATTATCGCATCATGTGATATTATAAGAAACACACCCGGTATTTTTCATAGAATATGAAGTTCAATGAGAAACAGACTAGAGTCATGCGTTCTCTCCGAAGGGGGGATTTCAACATTTTCAACATTTATTATGATGATACGTACTGACATTTTGTTAATATTTCTTTTCGTTTCTTAGTTTGTTAATTATTAATTATTAAATAGTAGTACAATACCTAGTTGTTGTTTCTTATTATGAATTTTTGGAAATTAGTAAAAGCCAGAACAATACATATTAACATATTAGTTTAATTATGACGTTATTTGACAGACTACCACGTACTTGTTTTTTCAGCAAATAACAACCACTCTGTAAATACATGTGACATCGATCTGAGTAATATTTTATTTTTTTGTGATGAAACTAACAATTTTATGAGAAAATGTCAAGACATAAAAAAGTTGCTAAATGAATCCTTCTTTCTAAATCATTTTTTTAAATAGAAAACGGTATACACAATAAAAAGTACTGATAAAAATAATGTAAGGGTAGGTTTTTTCACCCTCTTGTGATAACATTATAGGGTTATAAAATCCTTTTGAAACTGTCATTTTGTTAGCCTTATGCATCTGCAAAATTTTGTTTTTTTTAAATTATTCCATAACGGAGAAATTTAATGAAAACTTTTTTTTTGCCAAAATTTCAAAGGGCTGTAACTTGGAGGAGAAGGGGTTTCAAGAAAAACTTTATAAGAAAGACACCCCTTATTTTTCGCATCAATTTAGAAACACCTGTATATATATATATATATATATATATATATATATATATATATATATATATATATATATATATATAACATATAAAAATGCAAACGCACCCTGTTTTCGGGTTCTAGGGACCCAAATTCACGCTCACTTGAAAATGTTTTGCAAAGTCTCACCAAAAGGATGCAAAATAATATTTTTATGAAAAAATTATTTTAAATTAGGTATATACATATAATTACCAATTATTACTGAAACTTATCAAGTATGGTTCCCAGCCTAATTGATTGCCTATAAACTCCACTACTTGAAATAGCTTCTTCCAAGGGTCTTCCATTTTAGCTTCTCCTTCCTGTTGAAAGAGAAATAAATCTTATTAGTCATCGATATCTAAGATCTGGAAGTATTTTTTTGTGTGTGGATAAATGATAAAGTCAACATATCATCAGTGACAAGTTAGAAACAGTTTGAAAAATGGGAAAGAATGAATCTTTTAAATCCGGGAAGTGTGATATTTGTAGATATTTAGAGAATTCTAAGTGACTGGTGAGACACGCAGCAACGTGCCGTCACCTAGTTGTGGAACCAAGTAGTATGTTGTCACGCCAGCTCCAAATAACACAAATTGTTACAAAACAGAGACTGTATACAACCAACTAAGAATTTAGTAAATTGTCAGCCCTGGCCCATTTCTACCCTTAATATAGGGACAAAGTATGTAAAGCTAGATGCATTCTCACAACAATTAGAACCGTAGACCGATTTCGCTCTAATTAGAGCTCGTCAGTACGTCATACTAATTGTTGCGAAAATACATTAGTATGCCGTACTGATGAGCCTTATTAGAGCGCAACCGGTCTACGGTTCTAATTGTTGTGAGAATGCATCTAGCCTTACATACATTGTCCCTATATTAGTGTAGAAATGGGCCAGGGCTGACAATTTACTAAATTGTTAGTTGGTTGTATACAGTCTCTATTTTTTAACACTTTGTTATTTGGAGCTGGCGTGACAACATACTATTTGGTTTCGCAACTAGGTGGCGGCACGTTGCTTCGTGTCTTACCACTCACTTAGTGTTGGGAGGCTGGCTACCATAGCCGTATTACTTTATAGGTGTATTTTCGCAACAATTAGTATGCCGTACTGAAAAGCTCTAATGAGAGCTAAACCGGTCTACGGTTCTAATTGTTGTGAGAATGCATCTAGCCTTACATATTTAGAGAATACTGATGCAAATAGAAACTCAAGCAAATAGGTTATATATGAGCAAGAATTGAACAAATGGATAAATTTCAATCAAACCTATTTTTATTGAAATTTAGAAATGGCTAAAGTTTCACATATTTGGTACAAAATTACCCAAAACTGAGAAGTTGCTGTTTGGTGGTTTTAATGTCCATGGTCCTAGCTGGCTCAAGTTTTCAAATCCTCTGAGTGGCGCAGGAAGAGTCACCGAACTATTTGTTATTGTAGAATATACATTTACACTTTCCAGGTTTTCTGTTTAATCACAGTTCCTAAAGATTTTGACGACTATGTTTTGATGCTTAATATTTATCAAATAAAAACTACTCTGTTTCATTGAATATATTTGATTCACAAAAACTAATCTGGATTTTATTATAAAATACTGATTCCAAGAGGTTATAGGGCACAGTTAACGCAGAAGTTTAATTGTATGTCAAATAATAAAAAAGTCTACATGATGCATGTGTGTTATGGAAGTGAATTTTCATACAAATATTTTTAATAACAACTATGTCCCTCTAATGAAAGCAGGCATCAATCTGGTTACCGGTATAACCTATATAGTAGAAACAACGAACCATATTTTATCAAAATAACTTATTGTTTGAAAATCCATGGGCGTCCGTCTGCTTCTCCCATCCTGACCCCTCCGATATCTTACAAAACGTCACCGAAATTATCCAAGCTGGCATGGAATTATTTATTCCACGTACACAGAAAACCTCTTCAGCCACTCAAAAGCCCCCTCCATACCCCCCACTCCCACCACCGGTCGCTCAGACCATGGCATGGTCACTGATTCCTGCGCAATGCAACCCGAGGTCACACAGTTGTCACACCCACGTATTGTTTGCCACTACAACTCCGTGAACTGGGAGGAAATGTGGGATTACTTTTCCTCATTTCCATGGGCGTCTATCTGCTTCTCTCATCCTGACCCCTCTAATATCTCACAAAACGTCACTGAAATTACCCAAGCTGGCATGGAATTATTTATTCCACGTACACAGAAACGGTCAAAGCTCACAAAACGCTTCTACACAATCCCAGTCAAGAAAACCGTCAAGCATTTAACGACGCAAGAAACCGCTATGTCCGCATTCTTTCTGAGGCAAAAAACTCGTTTAATAATCACATCAAAAGCAAAGTCCTCTTAAGTTCCATCGGTGGCAAACCCTTCTGGACTCTTGCTAAATCTATTGGGAATAATTTCTGCAAGAGCACATTCGCACCTCTTGTCTCCGGGGATGAAATTGTTTCTACCGCCCTGGGCAAGGCTGAACTTTTTGCCTCTGTTCGCCGGCAATTCTAGTCTCAACTTACCTACAAATGTTGTATTGCCTCGTTGTTCGCCGGCAATTCTACTCTCAACCCAACTCCAAATGTACAACCAGCAACAGTCCCCAATGTCGGGCATAAAATGACGGATATCACTTTCAAAACTAAAAAGGTACGAAAGATGTTCTCTTCTCTTAATACCAGGAAAGCCTCTGGCCTTGACGAGATCCCAGCAATTGTTCTCAAAAAATGCGCACCAGAAGTTGCTCCTGTCTTGACTCGTCTGTTTCAGATATCTTACAATAGGCATATTCCCTAGTAACTGGAAAACTGCTTGCGTACAACCCGTCCCTAAGAAAGGATCCAAAGCGCTTCCTAGCAACTACAGGCCTATTTCTCTCCTTTCAGTCGTCTCTAAAGTGATAGCAAAGTATATAAACACCGAATTACTAAAATTTCTTGAAAAACACAGTCTAATCCACGACAGGCAGTATGGATTCCGTCGGTGCAGATCGACTGCCAACCTCCTTTCCTTTGTCACCCATTCTTGGAACAAGTCTATGGAACTACACAGTGAATCCCAGATTGTAGCTCTAGACATATCCAAAGCATTCGACCAGGTCTGGCACGCAGCGCTGCTTAATAAACTTTCGGCCTATGGCCTACCACCAAAACTCTGTAGCTGGATAGCAAATTTCCTCTCCAACTGGAGCATTTCTGTTGTCGTGGATGGCCATTCCTCTAAACTGTATCCAATTAATGCAGGAGTCCCTCAAGGTTCAGCTTTAGCCCCTACTTTGTTTCTTCTCCACATCAATGACCTCCTCTCTAGCGCATCCAACCCAATTCATAGTTACGCGGACGACATCACCCTCCACTCAAATATACAATATTCTAAGCCTGTCTCTTTAGCCCAATTAGATGAGGATCACAGACTCATGGAGGGTTCTGTCTCTGTGGATCTCCAAAAAATATTAGACTGGGGAAGTAGAAATCTTGTACAATTCAACCCCACCAAATCTCAGTCTTGCTTTCTTTCTCATAATAGATACACCAGCCCTAGACCCATCACAATGACTAACCAAGTTATTCAAAGTAATGAGTCCTTTTCACTTGTTGGCATTTCTGTGGATCGAAATCTCAATTGGCACCAACATGTCATATCAATTGCAGAAGCGGTTGCTAAGAAATTAGGTTTCCTCTTCCCGGCTCACAAATACTTTTCACCAGCTAATTTCTATACCTTATATAGTTCACAAATACGGCCAAACCTTGAATACTGCTCCCACATTTGGGGTGCAGCTGCCGCTTCTACACTCGCTATCCTGGACCTTTGACTTGCACCCTGACAATTTGGTTAACGCTTCTAAATTATTCTCTTTGAATAGTTGGCGATTTATGATGTAACTGCTGTTGTGTTTGAGACAGATTATACAGGGTTTTCATTAATTCCCGAACCTCACGTGACCGCTTAAGTTAGGCAACCCGGCATACACGGTTGTACAACCTGAATTAATGAAATCCCTAAGATGCCAGTGTTGTCTCATATTTCCTTTAAGGTTTTATAAAAAATATAAAAATTATAATAAGTTGAAACAGTAAATGTCTTAAATGTATTTATTATTTAGTATTTTTTACAGCAAGTCTGTTAATGTATGGTTTACTGTTATGGAATGTTAAAAAATAAATTAAAAACATAATAAAATATTACTTTTCTTTTGTATAAATATCAAAATTTTGTAATGTACGTAAACAAATTGAGGTCCGATTATTTAAACTTCTAATTTACGGTTTTAGGAATGTGTATTGTGTAACATGTAACAAATATGTACCTGTTTGGGCAGATTACCGACGAACAGATTTGGTAGGGCTTCGTTCCATGCGATGTCGAATATCGTCAACAACATAACCTTAACTTACGTAAAAACGCAAGGAAAATGCTAAGTTTTGATAAAAACTGTTTATTTTTATTGTCCAACAGACAGAAAATTATTTGAAGAAGGTAAACACAGGTCGAACTTGGAAAATGCACAATATACATACAAAATAACGGTCAAAAGGGAATTGAGCGCCAATGGACTGAACTGTCAATTGTCAATTGATTTAGTAACTTTAGGGTCCCTAGTCTAGTGGTTTTTTTGGTTCCTTTTTGACTGCCAACCCATAAAATCATATTCCACTAAGAGAGAGACCGAATCCGGTCACGTGGGGTTCGCTAATTAATGAAAGCCCTGTACTTAGCTATACCTATGAAAAAACAACTTACTTGTAGTGTAACAGGAGATAACCCCAAGTAACATAAATAAAACTCTATTGCTTTATTAAGCAATTTATAAAGCAATTTCGGTGAAAGTTCAATATTTATGTTCTGGCTTCCTAGTAAGGGTAACAAATCACAGACCAAAAGTTTTCTATATGCATTCACAGGAAGGTTTGGGTCATGACTGTGTTTCTCAGCACTGATCAATGTATCCACAAGGCGAGGCTGAAAATTAAAACATAAATAATTACTTTTTATACGAGGGAAGTTACAAATGAAATCTAATTAGCCATGTAACAAATGCATAATTTTTATAAGATGCAGGCCAAGATACCTTATACAGCAGCTGCATCGTTATGTCAAAAATTGTTGACAATTTTTTTTTTCCAAAAGTCATACCTAGAGCAAAAGTTTATGTTTAAGTAGCATAATAAGCTTAACTTTCTTAAATATAAATATATTTTTGTGTTTTACTTTAATAATATTTTTCCAACAAGATAAAGCCACCATGGTACATATATAGGTTTTTTATTTTATTTTTTATTTCAACAACACACCACGTGGGCTTACTGCCTAAATACTATCGTACTGTGGGTGTTGACAAAGAGGAAAGAGGCAACTTGTTAATTCTGGATTGAAGGTTTGGAGGTTCGAAACAGAAGGAAAAACATGTGCCGGCAAGGAATTCCACAACTTGGAAGTCCTCGGGACAAAAGAGCGGGCATAACAAGATATTCTATGTCTGGTGACCTGGACAGTAAAAGCGTGCATTCGCTCTGTTCCCCTGGTAGATCTGTTGGGGACAGCAGGTGGAGGAACTATGAAAGAAACCCCCTCTGAGCAGTGTCCATGTAGATATCTATAAAAGAGAGAGAAAGGTCACCAACGGTACGTCGGTGGGCAAAGGATGGCATTGGTTGTTCATTGTGATGGGTCTAGGGCTGGTGTATCTCTTATCAGATAGAAAGCAAGACTGCAATTGATGTGACATGTTGGTGCCAATTGAGATTTCGATCCACAGAGATGCCAACAAGTGAACATTACTTTGAATAACTTGGTTGTTTATTGTGATGGGTCTAGAGCTGGTGTATCTCTTATGAGATAGAAAGCAAGACTGAGATTTGGTGGGGTTGAATTGTACAAGATTTATACTTCCCCAGTCTAATATTTTTTGGAGATCCACGGAGACAGAACCCTCCATGAGTCTGCGATCCTCATCTAATTGGGCTAAAGAGACAGGCTTAGAATATTGTATATTTGAGTGGAGGGTGCTGTCGTCCGCGTAAGTGTGAACTGGGTTGGATGTGGTAGAGAGGAGGTCATTGGTAGAGAGGAGGTCATTGATGTGGAGAAGAAACAAAGTAGGGGCTAAAGTTGAACCTTGAGTAACTCTTGCATTAATTGGATACAGAAATGCTCCGGTTGGAGAGGAAATTTGCTGTCCATGTACAGAGTTTTGGTGGTAGGCCATAGGCCGGAAATTTATTAAGCAGCGCTGCATGCCACACCTGGTTGAATGCTTTAGATATGTCTAGAGCGACAATCTGGGATTCACTGTGTAATTCCATAGACTTGTTCCAAGAATGGGTGACAAAGGAAAGGAGGTCGGCAGTTGATCTGCGCTGACGGAATCCATACTCCCTGTCGTGGATTAGACTGTGTTTTTCAAGAAATTTTAATAATTCGGTGTTTATATACTTTTCCATCACTTTAGAGACGACTGAAAGGAGAGAAATGGGCCTGTAGTTGCTAGGAAGCGCTTTGGATCCTTTCTTGGGGACGGGTTGTACTCAAGCAGTTTTCCAGTTACTAGGGAATATGGCTCTATTGTAAGATGTCTAAAACAGACGAGTCAGGACAGGAGCAAGTTCTGGTACGCATTTTTTGAGAACAATTGCTGGAATCTCGTCAAGGCCAGAGGCTTTGCTGGTATTATGTTGACATTCATCACCATTGTTGGACATAACACTGCAATTATCTTGAGCTTTACTGTAGAAATGCGTCACCCTACATATATGTAAACAGATAAAAACTCAAACTAACCCTTGTGGGTTCTGGGAGACCTAGTTCGCGCTCATTTGAAGAAATATTTTTAAAATTCAAAAGTCGCAGTCTCCTCATTAGCAAATTTCTTTTAAGAAAATTTGTCAAAAATTATAGACAATTAAACATAAACTCTATAACTAAAACCACTATCAAAGCATCAGAGAAAGGGTCTACTTGAAATGAATTTTCTGGAAACATTTTAGTAAAAGGACAATGACGATTGAAGCTGAAACTTAAGGACTTGTAAAACACACTTCTTGCGACATTTTCTCTACATAGCCCGTATTCGCCTCAGGTTCTTTGTTTAAAAGTGGCCAATTTCGACGTTTCAAATCGCGATTTTGGGTTTTAAGAGCAAATTTTCAAAGTAATAGGCCGAGTTTGACAACACTCGGCACAAGATCCAGTCAACCACACTACACAATAATGTTTAGATACCTTAAAACAGAAGCTTTCTGTATACGCAGAACGCTTGACGAGATATAAAGCGAGCCACAATAGGAAGTGCCACAATACAATGTTTGAACACTCTGAAAGGACTTTGTACCGTCAGCTTAATTCAGCTATGAATGCAGCCACCAATACTTTTCCAAATAAGGCAGAAATAAAAAACGCACATACCTGAATACTTTTTTTATGAACAAAATAAATAAAAATTACGAACAAAAACTTACATAATCAAAAACATAAGTATGCTTAAGTCCGTTAAAATTATAACATATAGCATTTTCGAGAAGAAAATTTGAAATTTTTGCATGGAAAAACTTGACTTTCATGACTGGCCGACGAACTTAACCTCCGGAAAGAATTTTCGAGTGTGATGTAACAAACCAGAAGTCTCTAGGTGGTGTAGAATCTTTGCAAACCACATTGCTCATATATATATATATATATATATATATATATATATATATATATATATATATATATATATATATATATATATATATATATATATATATATATATATATATATATATAAATTTGAATAAGTCTGGGAAATGGGTTCCAAAAGCTCAGATTCGCACCCATTAAATTTTTTTTTGAAAATTCGAAAGTCGTTACCTCTCTAAACGGGAAGTTTTATTTATGAAAATTCGGTGAAAAAATGAAACAAAGATACTGTTTACATGCGCCATATACAAATGGCAAATATTTTGCAACTTTCAACATGATCATAAAGGTTAAAATAGAATAAACACATTCACAGCAGAGCTCTACCCGGCCAATACATAAAACGCATTTTGCATTTTATGCATTCAAGGAAGAACATTCCAAGTGAGATGCACATATGAGACATGTTTGAGATAGAAGAAGAAGACGCTATTTATATCGGCGCATGATGTGGCATACGCTGTGTTCATTGACGGATTGAATTGATATTGGTACCAAAGGTAAGCTGCATTGTTATCAGATATATTTTCGTAGATATGAGAAAACTATTTACGTGAGAAAATTCATATAATATATATGAGATAAAAATAAAAATGCATCTGTCAGTGACGAAATTTTACAAATATATAATTTCCAGGTCTACTGAATGATTTCCATGACATTTGAGTAAAATCACAAATTTCCCTGAGATTTCCCTGACAATTTAGGGGGTACTTAACATTCCCTGATTTTTACAGGTTTTCCCGGTTTTCCAGGTCGCTGGGTACCCTGACAGATGAAGTCTCAGAGGTTATTAAAGAGCTTTATAATTGGAAGGCACCCGGGTTTGATGGCGGCCAAAATTTTGGGTTAAAAAAATTGGGGTGTACACATAATCTATTGGAGGTGTTAATAAATGATGTTATACTTGACCCAAGGAAGATGCCATTGTTTTTCACACAAGGAAATACGTAACTTCTGCCAAAGGACCAGTAGTGTTCTGCAGACCCCGGCAGATACCAACCAATAACTTGTCTTCTGACCCTATATAAGTTGATCACATCCTGCCTTGAGAAACACATATATATGCACTGCGAACGAAACAACATAATTACAAGCCAGCAAAAAGGGTGTGCCAAAGGATCTATGGGATGTAAAGAACAGCTAATAATTGATTCGGTTGTGTGCAATCAAGCTTACAATGAACGAAGAAATCTCTGCTGTCTACGTGGCTCACAAAAAAGCACTTGATTCAGTTTCACACGAATGGCTTATATGTGTGCTGGAGATCTATAAGATCGATACTTATATCCTGAGGTTCCTTAAACACACAATGTCTACCTGGAGAACAAAAATTCAGTTACGAGTACAAATGGGTGATAACATTGTAATCATCACGATACCAATTAGAAGCGGTATCTTTCAATGTGACTTGCGAAGCCCATTGTGGTTCTGCTTCGCGTTGAATGCACTATCAAACCACCTGAACTCTACCAGATAGGGCTTCAGTATAAAAACCAGTGGTAGGGAGCAAATGAGGCTAAATCATTTGCTGTATATGGACGATCTTAAGCTGATGGCCTCCACCAAGAACAACCTGGAACAACTCCTTAAAATTGTGGAAGGGTTTTCCAGAGGAGCTGCAATTTGGGCTTGACAAATGACGCACCTTATGTGTAGTCAGAGGAAGATACAAACAAGTGTATATGAAATGCAGAATGGCCAGCGATGGATGTAAAAGAGTGTTATACCTGGGAATAGAGCAAGCGAGAAAAATAAACAACTCCGTAAAGAACGATCTTACAAATGGGTTTACGAAACGAGTAAATCGGGTGGTGTGAGCATATCTCAACAGCAGGAACCTGACTGAGGCTCTTAATACATATGCATTTTCTGCTCTTAGCTATTCATTTGGGACTGTTAACTGGAGCAAAACGGACATCGGAAATCTTCAATGGAAGGTGTAAACACTCCTAACAAAATTTACGAAGCAACACCCCCGTGGTGCTATCGAGCGTGTAACCCTACCTAGACAACAAGATGGAAGAGGAGTGTTGGATATTGGTAAACAGTAGACCAGCAGATATTGAACCTAGGTACATATTTCCACCAGCGGGCAGTTACTTCTGAACTACACTGTGCCATATGCGAGGTAGATGATTCAACACTGCTACAATTAAAAGAAAGTGAAATACAAAGTCACCATCGAACTAATCCGGAGAAGCTGCAATCTTGGAAGCAGAAGCCTCTCCATGGGCGACATCTGAATGAGACCTTCCAAGCACATGTCGACAAATTGGCGTCAAACTACTGGTTGTTGTCCGGACAGATGTTTCCAGAGACAGAGGGGTTTTTGCTGCCCATACAAGATCAGGTCATCCCAACAAGAAACTACCTGAAGTATATGGAGATAATTTGGCCCAAGATGACAAATGTAGATTTGGGTGTCGGTCATCAAACTATCCAGCACGTCACCAGTGGATGTCAAGCGTTTGCTGCAACAGAGTATAAAGAGAGGCATGCAGTTGCGAAAATACTTCATCAAGAACTGGCTCTGAAACTGGAACTTTTAAATCTTAGTAAGGTGCCCTACTATAGATAAACTCCTGAGCCTGTTCTGGAGAACTCAGGATACAGGTTGTACTGGGATCGAACCGTGCTCACAAATCAACGAGTTGCTCACAACAGGCGAGATATAATAATAGTGGACCAGTCCTGCAACCAAGTGATGCTGACTGATGTGGCCATTCCAAGTACTAATAATCTAGAGATAAAGCACAACAAGAAGATCATTAAGTACAGAGACCTCGAGATACAAGTCAAGAGGCTAGATTACAATAATCATGTCGTCAACTGGTGTGGTTCCTAAGAATCTTTGAGAGAACATTAACAGACTGGATCTTGGAGAGCACCTTTATATGGTTATGCAGAAAGCGGTACTACTTGCAACTGCCCACACCGTGCGGAGATTCCTGGGAAATAAGGATGTGTCACATTCAGGGCCAGATAACTTGGAATGGGATCCATCTGAGCTCAGTCCCTTTGGTATCTGAGATACCTAGGATAAGTGAATGTTCCCCTTTGAGGGAGTGCAAAAGCACTTCAGGCTAAAGTCGATAATAATAATAGTCATATTAAGATGTCTACAAAGAAAATCTTTAAAATTTAAAAGTTACTATATATCCCAAAACAGGCCGTCTAATTTTGACTGAAAAGCACTTTATTGCTGCCGAGTTCATAAAGTTTACACAGTTGAGGAAGACATTACCAACTGCAGGTTTGTTGAATTATGAAAGAATCCCCCTACAGCACTGGCGTAGCCTTCACCAAACTACTACCTCTTTCTTAAGCTGAAAACCACTTGTGCAGACATCGATTTTTTTCAGATAAAGAACAAAGAGGCCTAAGTGAAGATTGTAAGCTGTGAGGAAAAAATCACCACAACACATCTTTTTGGAGACCTGCTGATCGTTTCACTAATAAAGTTAGTGTCATCAGAGAATGAAAAATTCTAACAATTGGTTTGGTGATTTGGGTTCCCCAAGTGTACTTAACAAAGAGGCCATTTCTGACGAGTTACAAAAGCATAATTTTTGGAGAGTATCAAGTTATTGGAAAAGTGTTAGACTAAGTGTGTAATTGTTAAAGGTGCATATATGTATTTTTCCTTAAATCATTTCTTTCCTGGCTAGGTAGATTTCATTTTAATTTTGAATCATATTAGTGAAACTGACTAAAAAGTAAGGTAATCCTGTATCGTAGACACCTCAGTAGTAAACAAACAATTCGGGTGGAATCGGAACGCAGAAGTAGACGCTGGACAATGTGCACTGTTGCCAGATGACTATTACCAAGGGTCATTTTAAATATAAAAGGAAATCAAGGGGTGAACAAATGTTTTTATAATGTAAATAAATTATAATATGGCGTCATCTACATAAATCGATATTTGACATATTTTGCGGAAAGCAGTAGGAAAACGGAGATGGAGAAAGTTAATTTTTAGCCATGGTGGTCCAGGGGAAAAAACGTGGGCCTCTGGACCCAAAGGTACTGGGTTCGATCCCAGATTTCCCCTCTCCTCCCTTTTTAGTACATCAATAACATCAACAGAGGTTGTGCCATTGTGATTGAGCAAGATAACCTGAACGTTCCGCCCTTCCCAGGGGGCGTAAAGCCGTCGGTCCCGTGCCCATGCGATGTTGGGCACGTTAAAGACCCTAATTTCCCGGACAGTGAGGCGAATGAATCACTTTAGTAAAGTGAATGAAGCAACTTCCATTGCAAATTTCCGATGATAAATCCAACTGTATATGCTAATAGCAAACAGTATCCAGTATTATTTTGAAAAGTCGCACTGTTTCATTGTAATGAAGCAATTTCTACTGACAACTGTCGATGATAAACATAACTGAGAAACTGGCTCTAAATGGGTTTCCCTTCGAAGTGTTTATTTATATTTTAGTTTACAACCATAAATGAGTATGAAAAGTGATCGAAGCAATTTCCGTTGCGAATTGCCGATGATAAATCCAACTGTATATGCTAATAGCAGACGGTATCCAACATGTTATTTTGAAAAGTCGAAATGTTTCATGGTAATGAAGCAATTTCTGACAACTGTCGATGATAAACATAACCGAGAAAATGACTCAAAATGGGCTTCCCTTCGAAGTGTTTGTTTTTGTTTAAGATGGAGGGAGGCATTTTGCCTTTTTGCCTGGCTAAATATGAAATATATCTTAGAGTTTCAAAGCAGTATGCATGCAGGCATCTATACACATTCTGAGACATTAATTTGCCTTAATAATTTAAAAACCACATTTTAACCTTGAATGGCATCATATAACAACAGTCAATGAAGCAATATTTGTTGCAAATTGCAATGAGAAATAAAAATGTAATGTAGTATATTGACCCGTTTCCACACCACCTAGACCCAATAATTGTCATATAGACTGGGGAGTTAGGGTCGCTGGCGCGTTTTTTTAGCGTGGTATCCCCAACCATGCTTAAATTTCATATTTAGCCAGGCAAAAATGCAAAATGCGTCCCTCCATCTTAAACAAAAACAAACACTTCGAAGGGAAACTTATTAAGAGCCGTTTTGTCAGCAATGTTTATCATCGACAGTTGTCAGTAGAACTTGCTTCATTACCATGAAACATTTCGACTTTTCAAAATAATATGTTGGATACAGTCTGCTATTAGCATACAGAGTTGTACTTATCATCGGCAATTCGCAACGGAAATTGGTTCATTCACTTTTTATACTCATTTAAGGTTGGAAACTAAAATATAAACAAACACTTCGAAGGAAAGCCCATTTTGAGCGATTTTCTCGCTTATGTCATCGACAGTTGTCAGTAGAAATTGCTTCATTACCATGAAACAGTGCGACTTTTCAAAATAATATATTGGATGCTGTTTGCTATTAGCATATACAGTTGGATTTATCATCGGCAATTTGCAACGGAAATTGCTTCACTGACTACTAAAGTGATTCATTCACCTCACTGTCCAGGAAATTTGGGTCTTTAACGTGCCCAACATCGCATGGGCACGGGACCGACGGCTTTACACCCCCCTGGGAAGGGCGGAACGTTCAGGTTATCTTGCTCAATCACAATGGCACAACCTCTGTTGATGTTACTGATGCACTTAAAAAGGGAGGAGAGGGGAAATCTGGGATCAAACCCAGTACCCTTGGGTCCAGAGGCCCACGTTTTTCCCCTGGACCACCATGCGGCTGAAAATTAACTTTTTACATTTCCGTTTTCCTACTGCTTTTCGCAAAATATGTCAAATATCGATTTATGTAGATGACGCCATATTATAATTTATTTACATTATAAAAACATTTGTTCACCCCTTGATTTCCTTCTATATTTAAAATGACCCTTGGTAATACTCATCTGGCAACAGTGCACATCATCCAGCGTCTACTTCTGCGTTCCGATTCCACCTGAATTGTTTGTTTACTACTGAGGTGTCTACAACACAGAATTACCAATTAAAGTATATTAGCACTTACCCCATAACTAGCAATGGCAGTTGGAAATCTCTGTAAAAGAAGAAGGAGTAGTCTGCAATGTTCCATAGTGTCTTCACAATGATCAGCAGTAAACAAAAGCAGCTGGTGCTGCACATCTAGAATTAGAAAATCAAATTTTATAATTCTACTACTACCCCTCACACCATTCCCATAAAAAGGTAGGCATGTGAAAATTCATATGCTATCTAATTACATTTATCTATATTGTGAGATACCTACCAGATGAAATATGTCGAAACATTTCACAAAGGAATTGTTTCTCTGGATCATTTGTATCACTTTCTGCACGCAAGGCAGTTGTCAGTTTTTCAATTTCAGTCCATAGGACAGACTGCTGCCTAAACTTACTTATCCTGAAAAAATAGGTATAATAATTATAAACTGAAAAGTAAACTTATTAAATGATACTTACAGATCACTAAAACATTTTGCTGCTTCTTTTATATGACCTGCATCCTTTTCAATGCAATATGCTTCAAACTAAAAATAGTAATAATTAATTAGCAAATCCATCAAACGTTGAAGTATTAGTGTATGTTTCTGAGGCAATAATTCTCAGTGAAATTGAAGAAAAAATGCAGCAGACATTGAAGAGACTGATAAGAGTAATGCACAAAATGGTGACGGTCGACTTTACCGCAACTACATATCAACGTGATTATAATAGAATATGGGGTGACAGTTGACTTTACCGCAACTATATTTCAACATGATTATAATAGAATATGGCCTAAAAACAGTTGTACATACCTTAATAAAGTTAAACAATGTGGTATATTTCGTTTTTAATAACCTTTCTGTGATAAAAGCAATTAAAACGTTTAGATTTATAATAAAAACGTATATTTTTGTACCAGAGGTTATGACTGTTGTTTTGTTGACATATTTCATGCAGATAGGCGTTGTTGTTTAAGGCACCCACAAAATCAATGTGTGCATGGACAGAATGCCAATGTTATGATATTAGATCAAAATGGTACAGAACTTAATAACAATCTAATTTAAAATTACTTTCAGCTAATCATTCTCTGACTATACCCAATAAAAATTAAGCTGATTACCTGAACGTTAAAATTGTTGGGATATAATGTTTTAGCAGTTAACATCCATGCTTTGGCTGAAATTGGATCATTTTTTAATGCCAGACGAGCCCTTTCTATAACGTAATCTTCGTCAGATATACTTTTAAATTCGATTTCCATCGTAAATAGGTATTATTCTAGCTAGCTCGTCTTACAAAAGTGGGTCTTTTGTCATTTAATAAATCTAATTAGTACTTAGATGTTTTGTTTGATATTGATAACCTATTTCTATTTTTCTATTTATTTGATGCTAGTTAAGTGTTGCATTTGTAGTAGTTCAAATGGACCACATTACTAAGGTTAGGAAATTTCTTACGCGCCGGTTCGTAGTTTAATCAAATACTTTATAATGACAATACAGGACACTCCGGCTGATTTCGTGTTTCAAGAATATCAGCGCTCCTAGCGGATAGTAGTGATGTTATGTCGTTCGAGAACGTGTAACACTAGCAATTTCTGGTGTTTAACTGTGTATAATTAAGTTTGAGCTGTGTTTTTTACAATAAATGTTTGTGGTTGGGTGTGTGTAATCTATAATTGTTCGAATTATAACGTGCTAAATCTATCAAAGACATTTCATAGGTTTCCAAAGGATGGCAAAACGTGAATATGATTTTTGTGTTTTCTTTTGTTACCATCGAATTGTTTTACAAATTCGCCTAATAATTAATATTAAACGATAACTGTAACATGGATTGACGATAATTTTGTATTATATAGATGCAGTAAAAGGGTACTGTTATCAAAAAGAACTGATTTAAATATAGTATTGAAGACACAAGGTGCATTTTACATTTCAATGTCACTTCCAAAAGAATTAATTTGTTGAAGCAGAAGACAAATTCAGAATCACTTTTATGCCAATATGTAGAGTTCGCAAAAGATAAGATTTATTGTGTAATATTTATCATGTATCTATTTATAGATAAACTTCGTAAACGCATAGTTGAAAGACTTCAATCATAACTTGTGTTCCAGTGCATCAAAAAAAAAGAAAAGAAATATGAAGGCAAAAAAGTTTTGCATTAATAATAAATGATATAAAAACTATTTTTCTGTCTTCTTCTGTGTGCTTTTTTATTTCAGTATGGCATAAATTGTCACATTTTTCATATTTAAAATTATTTTACTTATTAAACGCTTTTAATTATCTTCCCAAGACAAGTTTTTAAAGACAAGTAGAATTAGCAGATTCAGCCTTATAATAGATTTATTCACGGAAGTAAGAATTAGTCTCACCTTTCATCTGCACAATTTTTTAATTATGTACTAAGTATATCAGTTACATATTTTAAAATATTATATTAATAAGACAGTTTTCATGTAGAGATATAGCAAATTGAGTACTGTGCTGCCATTTATACCTAGAACAATTATTTATAGGTAAGTACAGATTGTAGCTTAATATCCTCAGAAACAGCTTTCAGTATATTCCTATAAATACCGTTGAAATAGTAGTTTAACGACGGTTTCAAGGTAGTACATTAAATTATGATGAAATAAGATTATAGGTAAGAGAAATTTTCAGAATTATTCATGCTGAATTCATTTAGGTTTCAAGCTGATTGTTGATACAAATTCTATTTATAACTATATAATCAGAAAATTTTCACTGTTTTGTCATGCGCAAGTTTTTATATTCATCTATAATAAACCAATTGTCTAAATTAAGAATATGCAGGTAAATATACAATTCAAATTACCCGCTCGGTTGTCAGTAACTCACGCGAGGTGGCGCTAGTGTACTTGTCACAAATATCACCAATGCTAAAGCATAGGAGTGTCCCGTATTGTCATTATATAGTATTTGGTTTAATTTATCAGGATATTTGCTGTTATAATAAAAAAAGGTATAGTTTAATATCGCGTCTAGCGTTTGAATTAAGCCATTCTTATACTTGAACCGACCCGGACTGAGAATTTTGATTCGTTAACTATCAATTTACAATTTTAGAATTTAAAATAACGTATTTTAATATTTTATTACGAAATATCGAAAATTGAAATTAATAATGCAGGACCGGGCGACGTACTTCGATGAGTACTGATTGACATTCCAAAATTCAAACATCATGATTATTGTCATTTAACTTCCAAAAATTGCATGCCTTTTTGCTAAACTTCATTGTCAGCATACAAGTGGCAGCCAACGTGAAGATTTTTCGTCGACCACGATCAATGCTATAGTAATATTTGTATTATAAAATCATTAGGCGCGTTCCAAAATGATTATCATAAATCAAGACACTGGCTTAGAAAGTTATTTAATGTTCATAACTATATTATACAGTATGCGTTGTCGAGGCGAAATGTGTAAAAAGAATAGAGACACTTACAATATTAGTCAATTAGGTATTTTTGTCTATCATCAAACATGTTCATAAAGTATGGTAGGTAAAATATTACTTGGATATTGTAAAATAGTGTTAAAAATAGAGAAAGTATACAACTAACAATTTAAAAAATTGTTAGCCCTGGCCCATTTCTACCCCAATATAGGGACAAAGTATGTAAGACTAGATGCATTCTCGCAACAATTAGAACCGTAGTCCGGTTTCGCTCTCATTAGAGCTCTTCAGTACGGCATACTAATTGCAGCAAAAATGCACCATGGCTATACGATAGTCGTATTACTTTTGGTGCATTTTTGCTACAATTACTATGCCGTACTGAAGAGCTCTAATGAGAGCGAAACCGGTCTACGGTTCTAATTGTTGCGAGAATGCATCTAGTCTTGGATATTGTAACTATATCGGACGTCAAAGCGTTGCCGGCCGGTCGATTAAAAAAGTGACAACAAAGAAGAAGAATTTCTTATCTATTTCTTGGTTATATTTATATTTATAAACCTATTTAGGAAAACAATAAATTTTAATGAAACTATTTTTAAAAATGCTTTATTTTTAAGAAACATTGCACCCAGGCAGAGATGTGTACGTAAATAGAATTTTATTATACCTGTTTTGTAAAATGTTATGGAGTAAATTATACAGGATGAAGAATTTGGATGTGTTTGGAATTTTCCTCCTAACAAGACTATCATCTGTATTTATTGTACAAACGTTTTTTGCACCAGATGAATATTGGCAATCTTTGGAAGTTGCTCATAAGCTGGTTTTTGGTTACGGTTACTTAACTTGGGAATGGACTGCTGGAATAAGAAGTTATGCTTATCCAATTATATTTGGCGGATTCTATAAGTTACTTCAAATTACCAGTTTAGATAATGCCCTCTGTTTGGTATGTGTCTAATGATCATAATTTTCAATATAAAGTCCAATTTTTGTATGCAAAACAAATTCAATAACAATTACTTTGACTTCACAGATATATGGACCTAGAATTATACAAGCATTTTTAAGTGCATATGCTGACTTGTGCTTCTATAGATGGGCAGGCTCAAGAAAATGGGCAGTTTTTACAATTACAACATCATGGTTTTGGTTTTATACAGCTTCGAGAACCCTTATAAATAGTTTTGAATGCGCTTTAACTGTTATAGCACTTTCAAAGTTCCCTTGGTTACAGAAAAGAAAAGGTGAGCCAAGAATTTTTTGAGTAACTTGCAAAAGTTTATGTTTAAGTGGCATATTAAGCGTTACGAATTGCCGATGATTAATACAACTCTGTATGCTAATAGCAGACAGTATCCAATATATTGTTTCGAAAAGTCGCAATGTTTCATGGTAATGAAGCAATTTCTACTGACAACGGAAATTGCTTCATTGACTTTACTAAAGTGTGATTCATTCACCTCACTGTCTGGAAAATTTGGGTCTTTAACGTGCCCAACATCGCATGGGCACGGGACCGACGGCTTTACGCCCCCTGGGAAGGGCGGAACGTGCAGATGACCTTGCTCAATCACAATAGCACAACCTCTGTTGATGTTACTGATGTACTTAAAAAGGGAGGAGAGGGGAAATCTGGGATTGAACCCAGTACCATTGGGTCCAGAGGCCCACGTTTTTCCCCCTGGACCACCATGGCTGAAAAATATCTTTTTACATTTCCGTTTTCCTACTGCTTTCCGCAAAATATGCCAAATATCGATTTATGTAGATGACGCCATATTATAATTTATTTACATTATAAAAACATTTGTTCACCCCTTGACTTCGTTCTATATTTAAAATGAACCTTGCTAATACTCATCTGGCAACAGTGCACATCGTCCAGCGTCCACTTCACGTTCCGATTTCACCCGAATTGTTTGTTTACTAGAGAAGTGTCTTCAACACAGGATTACCGGATCATATTAATAGATTCTTGTAACCATGTCAATTGAACCCATATGATAACCAACAAAGCTTGGGGTCATGGTCTCCTTGATTTGTTTCAATGGCAATCTGATGCAGAATATTTTTCCTATTTAGGGTGCATTGCTTTACTTGTTCCATTGATTTTAAAGTATACACACAACTCAAACTTTGACTGTTTAAGTCCAAAGTTCTGGAGCACGGAATCTAGTTTTTGGTTCCATACTCTACTGACTTGCTTAAGCCCTAAATACTTTGCTGAAGCCGACTGACCTTTGCTGATCCATCGTTATATCCTGGTGGTTGGCACATATCAATTTCTTCCACCAATTCTACCTGAAGGATTGCTGACACATCATCCATTTGATCGATGTCCAGGTTGTGCTCTGCAACCAGGGGTATAAGGTATCTTATTGTGCTGTACCTTACAGCAGGCGAAAAGGTCTCCTCATAGTCCATGCCCCTCTTTTGGGTGAACCCTCTGACCACAAGTCTTGCTTTATGATTGGTTATCTGACCACTGACATCTCTTTTGGTCCTAAAAACCCATTTGCACTTAAGAGGTTGTTTTGAGGCCGGCAGTTCCACCAATTCCCAAGTCTTGTTATCCATCTGCGACTTGATCTCTCGGTAAATAGCATCAATCCACGGCTGCTTGTTCTCTCGAAGCAGGGTGTCAGAAGTTACTGGATCTGACAGCTCATTTTCCATAGAAACACTGAATAAGTCACGAAAGAATTAGAGCAGCTGAAGGTCTCCTTTCTCTCTTTGACCTAGCTGTTAGCGGGGTAACGGCGTTGGAACATTCGTTTTTGGGACAAAATTTGGGTCCTCATTGTGATAATCACCAGTTTCTGATGCTGCAGAAAAATCTTCATGATATTCAGTAAATCACTTTTTTACTATGAAAATTGATGGTGCAGAGTCCCCAGAGTATTTATCAAGCTTAGCCTTGGTTTGAGTGATGGTTTTTTTTTTCGCAAAAAATAATGTTTGATGAGCACACGAAAGTCACTTTTTTCCATTTTGCAGAGTCCCCATAGTATTTATCAAGCTTAGCCTTGGTTTGAGTAATGTTTTTTTTTCGCAAAAAAATAATGTTTGATGAGCACATGAAATTCACTTTTTTCCATTTTCGTTATAACTCAAGAGGTTCTCTGCTTTCAATGGCTATCTATCACAAACTAAATTACGCAGATTGGCAGATTATTCAAATTTTCACAGGAGTAAACTGACAGATGCTTGTTGACAGGAGCACTGTTGCCCTTTCTGTGAAGAGGCGGGAAATTCAAAAAGTCACGGACTTATTGAGCCGCCCTCGTACAACATGAACTTGAATATATTAAAATGTAGCAAAGTATAATGGTTACTCTGTCTGTTTAGTGAAAAAATTAGTCAATAAACATAAAACAAAGAAAATATTAGTGGAATCTACGACTTTCAGAAAAGATATACCAGACAAAACCGTTGTCTGTCTACCATTTGAACCGCGAATTATGAGAGGTTTTCATAACATTTTTAAGAAAGCCAATTTACAGCTAACATTTTCAACGAAAAATACATTAAAAAATTTTCTAGGTAGCCCAAAGGATAAAGATAAAACTACAGATGTGTCGGCAATCTATGGAATAGGTTGTAAGGATTGTAAACTTAAATATGTTGGGCAAACTAAAAGAACTATTGAAATTAGATTGAAGGAACATTTAGCGCAACTGAGATATGGCACTATTGACAAATCATGTATTGTTCAGCCTATTTGGGATAATAATCATCATGTAGATAAAGAAAAACTCTGGACGCAGCAAGTGCGTTATGGTAGTGAATTTTCATAAAAATGTTTTTAATAGCAAATATGTGTTTTAAAGAAAGCAGGCACCAAATTTGGTTACCAGTATAATCTATATATTAGAACCAATGTACCATGTTTCATCAAAATAACTTTATTTTTTGAAAATGTACAAAAATTTCCGAAAGTAAACTTAAATTGTTCCCGAAAAAACAGGTTTTCTGGTCAACGATGTTAATAGCAAATTGATTCAAAATTTGAAGCATTTAATGAAAATTCGCTACCATAACGCACTTGCTGCGTCCCGAATTTCTTTTCTTACAAATATGTATTATATTTCGATGGAAAATACAAAAATGCAATAACATAGGGCGTGATCGATTAAAAAAATTCACTAAAAAAAAAGAAAATTTGAATCACCAACGATTTATGGGCCACCCTGTAATTGTGGAAATATTTTTTAAGATGTAGCTTAAGACACCCTACAATTAATGTATATAACTTTTTTTCGTAACTTGCATAGTAACGGATATATTGCGCTTTAATGATTTTTTACGAAAATTCGACAAAAATTATATACCATTAAACGATAAATTCTCTAGCCAACACTACTGCTAAAGCATCAGAGGAAGGGTCTATTTGAAATGAATTTTCTGGGAATATTTTAGTAAAATGAAGGACAATGACGATTGAAACTAAGAGCTCAGGCTTTGTAAAACATTATTCTTGAGACATTTTCCTTCCATATATCATATTAATTTCAGGTTCATTGCCTAAATATTAACAATTTTGACGTTTAAAATCGTGACTTTGACGTTTTGAGGTTAACCCAAATTTATTTTTCTTTAAATGCCTGTAACTTTTTTGCCCTTTAATCTACAGCGCTAAATTTTGGTAGGTAGGTTACCTATAATGATATAAACTCGTTGCCCTTACTTTGTTAATTCCGGAGATATAATTTTTTTCGATTTTTTTCGAAGGAAAACACAAAATTTTCCGGGAAAACCTCGGCGGATTTTCCTGGCTAACGAACTTATCCAAGCCACTTGCGAAAGGAAGGTACTCACCTAATTTTATCAAAATCGGTTCATTATTTTTTTAGTTACAGGTGTGACACATAAATATATAAACATATATATATATATATATATATATATATATATATATATATATATATATATATATATATATATATATATATATATATATATATATATATATATATATATATATATATATATATATATATATATATATATATATATATATATATATATATATATATATATATATATAAACATATAAAGTCTGAAACTGACCTCGGATTTGGGTTCCAGAGGTCCTAAATAGCGGTCATTTGAAGAAATTTTTTCAAAATTCAAAAGTCGAGATCTCCTCATTAGTGAATTTTTTTTAAGAAAATTCACTAAAATCTCAAGTTAAGCAAAAATGTCAGGCAGTCGTGTCAGCTTGATGCTTACGAAAATATATATACAGGGTGCTTCACGGTGAGTGGCCTATTAGACGTTTCTGGAGAACTACATCTATGTAAATTCTGAAAATTGGTCCGCACGTTTTTGATACTGATCTTTCTAACTAAAATATTTTCAATTAGCCTGCACTTCCGGTTATACCAGAAGTCGACACAAAATTTGTTTTTTTAATGGAACATCCTGTATATTATTAGCTTTTTGAATTACACGTCCAATTTAAGGGCCACTTGATGACAACTCATTCGGGCTAGTTCGTACCGTTTCGGACTTCTTCGCCATTTTGTAGAAAAAGTTACGATTAGAGAGCTTTAGAAAAATTCCGGTATCTTTAGAGACCTACAAGATAGAAACATGCGGTTTTCACTATCCCATAGAGCGTAAAAATTCCTACATACTGTTATAAACACAATACGATTTTAAGATAACTGATATTTATAACATACATTTGAATTTGAAAAATTTCAATCAGAGATAACTTGATTTTTTTTAATAGAACGGTACCCATATGTCCCCAACATCTTCAGCGTTAAATTCCCTATCTTTTAAGTATACATTACCCTATACCTTTCTCTTATAGTTTTCTTAGAAAATTGATTTGAAAATAGTAATTGTTAGCGGGGCAATGTCTTTTTTTTTGTACGTAACAAAAAAAATACAGTAGAAACAAAAATATTTCATGTTCAAATTAAAAATTATAATAAAGAAATATTGTTACTGTGTTTGAAAATTATGTATTGATAAATATTTATAAAAAATTTAAAAAAATTCTAAGGATAACAACAGTAATATTATTACCTTACACAATCTTATAAATCCTCGAAGTATTATTACAACACGAGTAACAAAACAACACACACCTCCTAAACTAGTAACTGCTCAAAATGTTGTCTATTAACACTCAAACATTTTAATATTCGTGTCTTAACACCGCTAGTGGTTGCTGACAGAATATCATTCCTATCTAACTCTTCAAACGCCCTTCTTACTCTAATCTCTAATCCTTCGCGTGAATTGTCGGGCGTTTCATATACTTTGGTTTTTGTCTTTCCCCAAAGATGGAAATCCAGCGGGGTAAGATCTGGACTTCTTGCAGGCCATATACAGGGACCACACTTTCCAATCCATCTATCTTCAAATAGATCGTCTAGTGTGTTAGATATTTCTCGTGTAGAGTGGGCAGGAGCTCCGTCATGTTGATACCAACAAGTTCTATATTCTGATCATGGTAAATTGTCTAAAAAGTCTGTAACTATTGTTCCTAATATTTCCATGTAACGATTAAAAGTTAAGGTTCCATCATAAATATGATAATAAAAGTTATTACCTTTCAATAAACAAAACACATTGAAACTAAATTTTACTTGAAATCCCATTTCCCTAATAGCATGAGGGTTTTGATTTGCCCTAACATGACTCTTATGTCTATTGAAAACTCCTTCATGAAAAAATTTCAATTCATCAGCCCATATATATTTTTTTAAGTCATCATCTCCTTGAATATGAATTAACATCGTTTCGCAAAACTGGACCGTTTTACTAGCATCTTCTGGATGCAAAGTAAACTTATAGTTGTGCATTTTGTGCTTCCACAAGATTTTTTCTACAGAGGAGTAAGGAATACCTATGTCGTTCACTGCAGTGTAAATAGAGGCATGTGGATATGCTTCGAAATAATCCAGGACAGTTATTTCGTTATTTTCATCTCTAGTCACTGGACTGGGATTAACTTTGGGTGCTTTAAAAGTAACAAATTCTAGGAAATTTGACTCAATATTTCTAAACTTCTTTTCACACATGGGTGACAGATTAGGATTTAACTCATTAAACCTTCTACATGTTCTACTAATAATTCGGTTACATTATCCATGGATGTAAAATAAATTTAAATAACCTGCATTGGAATAATGATTTTCCATGTTAACTGTGAACATTAGTACATTGACATTAATTGAATAATTTAGAGTGACAAGTATGTAATATAAATTGTTCATCATGGCACACTTGTCTTAACGTTGACGTTCAACCACAGTATAAGGAAAAATTATGTTCTGTTATGTTTTTGAATGTCTCTAAATACCTCAAAAACTGTCCTTTTCAGCTATAGGAAATACCCAATATAGGTCGGAAAGTTATCAAAAAAGGAATCGGTTGGAACTGCAAGTTACTGTGTGTCCCTTTTAAAATAAGACACTCAATGAAGGCAGAAGTAGTCAAAGGTTGGCGCCACCCCGCTGACCATTAATATTTTCAAATCAATTTTCAAAGAAAACTGTATGAGATAGGTATAGGGTAATGTATACTTAAAAGATAGGGAATTTAACGCTGAATCAGATGCTGGGGACATACGGGTACCATTCCATTAAAAAAAATCAAGTTATCTCTGAATGAAAATTTTCAAATTCAAATGTATGTTATAAATAACAGTTATCTTGAAAGCGTATGGTGTTTATAACAGTGTGTAGGAATTTTTACGCTCTATGGAATAGTGAAAACCGCATGTTTCTATCTTGTAGGTCTTTAAAGATATCGGAATTTTTTTAAAGCACTCCTATCGTAATTTTTTCTTCAAAATGGCGAATAAATCCGAAACGGTACGAAATAGCCCGAATGTGTTGTCATCAAATGGCCCTTAAATTGAACGTGTAATTCAAAAAGCTAATAGTTCAATTGAAAAAACAACGTTTGTGTCGACTTCCGGTATAACCGGAAGTGCAGGGTAATTGAAAATATTTTAGTTAGAAATTTCAGAATTTAAATAGATGTAGTTCTCCAGAAACTATATCTATATATATATATATATATATATATATATATATATATATATATATATATATATATATATATATATATATATATATATATATCTTTAGAAATTTGAGCAAAAATGTTTCGTTTCGATTCATAGAGTAGGTCTGATTCTATGTAGTCCATGGTTCAAACTGTTACCTTAATAATCACTGTGTCCTTCTTAGAAGGATTATTTGATAACGACACACAATATTAGAAAAGTAAGTATGCAATTTTAACTACGGTGATTTAAGACTCAACAGTGGGGGTCTGTCTGTATACCTTAGTAGAGGACACTGTTCACAACTGCTTGGCAACTAACATATAAATAGTAGTTCTAGTTTTTATTCCCTTAGTTTATTCATCCCTCTGGTGACGCAAACTTTGTTAGCGAAAAGGTTGGCAGGTCTAAAAACTGTATTGTAATCAATTGGGTTCTACAAATTGTACTTATCAGTGCTCATTCCATGTTCCAATCTTGAATCCTTGAATTATTATATGTTTATTTGCAATTTTGTACATTACCGTTAATACTATTGTTTTACTGATACCCAAAGAAACTTATTATTATTATTAATTATTATTATTATTATTATTATTATTATTATTATTATTATTATTATTATTATTATTATTATTATTATTATTATTATTATTATTATTATTATTATTATTATTATTATTATTATTATTATTATTATTATGATTGTTATTATTATATTATTACTAATGAGGAATTTGCACATTTTTTTTATTCTCCTCTTATTCAATTCCCCACATTGTATAAAATCAATTGCCCTATAAAATTTAAATTTTTAACTAATAGTTTTCCTGTAAAAAAATATAGAAAATCAAAATAATTGTCTCCACGCCAAAACGCAGCCGTAAACAAAGACGGCCTACTGTGACGTCACGATCCGGTATCGGCCAAACGAGTCTCGCTTACTCACACAGAGATCCCCATCTCACCATTAGTGTTTATGCGACTTACGTGTGTCGGATAGTTATTGTTATCAACTTATATTATTGTTAATATCTATATACTCGTATTAATTATTTTAAAAACTGTACAGTCTTATAGTATAGCTACAGAAGTTGGATTCGTCCAAGGACAATCTTATAAATTACCAAAAATTTATGTACTAGCAATGTTCGCGTTTTTAGGAAACAACCCGAATTTCATGGGTGCTGAGCTAAAAGGAGTGAAAGCTGGGAGGTATGTGTCTGATATGAACCTTATTTTATCCCGTAAATATCTTTGTTGATTTTATGTAGTAATTTCTTATAAAATATAATGTAAATAAAAGCATAACCTCAAAATGTTCTCCATTCAAATAATACAAGAAAAATATACACCATTTCTTTCTGATTTTCTCATCCTTAGGTACATTAAAGAATAATTTGTTGGGGTAGTTATTGTTGTGGAAGTACATTTGGGCACTATACAGCACTTATAATATTTATGTCCAGGCACTGTTATGTCTTTCCCATTCTCGTATTGTGATTCTGAATCTGCTGAAGCCATCACACAGTCACACACTAAACTAGATTAAACACAACTTACTACCGTTGAACCTATATTATACACTAAACACCAAAACTACTTAAAATTATGATAAAACTGCTCAGAATTCGATGCAAACACAGGGGTAACACGCAGATGTACCGGATTGTGACGTCACAAACCTCTTCACCAATCAGATCGCGTTTTCGCCCACCATTATATTCAATATTTCAATAATTAATTACTAACTAGTGGTTCTCTTTAAGGGGGGTTTACTTGTATACATATATTTTTAGAGTATTTTGCTGTACTTTAGATACGTTTTTCATCAAATGTAAATTATATGCAACTTCCTCATTGTCACGATTACCCAAATTTGTCTTAAATATATGCAACCAGCATTGCTGTTGCATCAGATGAAAAAGAATATATCTATCAGTACTATTTAATATTATTATTAAAATTTTTAGATAATAGTAATGGTTTCATATGGATTGCGGTAACACTAGCCTTCATAAGACCAACCGCAGTAATTGTATGGATACCTTTATGTCTATTTCATTTGGCCTTAGCGAAGGAAAATATGCTTCTTACCATATTAAAGAGATACTTACCAATTTGGTATAGACATTATACATGGATATTTTCAAAGTTCATTGCTTTTATTCATTTTTAGTCTGGTAGTTTGTGCTTCATCAGTTTTGATAGATAGTCTGGCACACGGAGCTTTTGTGGTCACCTGTTATGAGTTTTTGAAGTACAATCTCTTACAAGATGTGGGATCATGGTATGGATCTCAACCCTGGCATTGGTATTTATCGTCTGGATTCCCTGCCATTCTTGGAATACAGTTTGTGCCGTTTGTTCTTGCTACACTAGTTGTAGTAAAAAACAAAAATGTCCATCCGAATGAGCTGGCCATGTTAGCTACCATAATAAGTACGATCGGAACATACAGGTTTGTATAATTTTATGAATATAAGATTATTTGATGAGATTATGTAACAAGCAAGTCTAGATCTGGTCAGCTCTTTAATAGCTGACTGGTGTGGTATACTTGCAATATGGTAGGTGGTAGTGGACTTTTCCTTTACGTGACAGTAAAGGATTTATTCACGCCCGAGGAGGTACCACTCCTTACATCAAGGGGCCGGTGAAGTCCCAACGGACGTTTCCGGTTCTGGTGTATGAGTCAGTTTCCCTTATAAGCAAAAATGATGATGGCTCCTCCTTGTACAAAAGATTCCGGAGGTAAAATACCCCTCCATTTGGATCTCCGGGAGAGGGGTGTACAGGGGGCGTCAGCATCAAGATTTAACATATCCTTCTCGAATATATGTGGCTTAAATTCTAACCTGAACTCCGTCCACCATTTCCTCCAGGCTAATAGGCCCCAATTCCTCTTCCTCACCGAAACTCAAATCGGTGCCAAAACAGCCACTAATCACCTTAATTTCCCGGGGTATGAGCTCCTTACTTCCTTTAGATTGCATGGAGGTGTGTGCGCTTACGTCCGTAGCAATGTACCATGCACCAGACTCCCCAATTTAGAAGCTGGAAGAAAAGACATACTATGGATAAAACTCTATCTCAGGGCTGCAACTAAATTCATCTGTTGCAATTACCGGTCACCTTCTGACAACAACTTTGTCCAGCTCTTTGACTACCTTTTTGAAAAAACCGACCATCTGATTTCTAAATATCCTTCCTCCGAGGTCACTATTCTTGGTGACTTCAATGTCCATAATAAGGAATGGCTAGGATCTTCAAAAACCGATCCACAAGGAAGAGCAGCGGACGCCTTTGCAGTCATCAATTCTTTAGCCAATATGGTTCCGCAACCTACTTACTTTCCTCACATCCCATCACACAGCTTAAATCCCTTGGATCTCCTTCTTACTACAAATCCTGACTGCTATAAGATATCAGTCACCGCCCCCCTTGGTCGCTCAGACCACGGCATTGTCACTGCTTCCTGCGCAATGCAACCCGAGGTCACACAGTCATAACACCCACGTATCGTATGGCACTACAACTCCGCGAACTGGGACGAAATGTGAGATTACTTTTCCTCATTTCCATGGGCGTCTGTCTGCTTTTCTCATCCTGACCTCTCTGATATCTCACAAAACGTCACCGAAATTATCCAAGCTGGCATGGAATTATTTATTCCACATACACAGAAAACCTCTGCAGCCACTCAAAAGCCCTGGTTCTCTAAATCCTGTGACAAGGCCAGACTTGAAAAGGTCAAAGCTCACAAAACGCTTCTACACAATCCCAGTCAAGAAAACCGTGATGCATTTAACGACGCAAGAAACCGCTATGTCCGCATTCTTTCTGAGGCAAAAAACTCGTTTAATAACCACATCAAAAACAAAGTCCTCTTAACCTCCAGCGGCAGCAAACCCTTCTGGACTCTTGCTAAATCTGTTGGGAATAATTTCTGAAACAGCCAGGCAAGAGTCTGTCCTTTCTCCTTTGCCTTCCTGCTTAGAACCGACCAGTGTTGTGTCCCCAGTTCAGGGTTCTGGATATTTAGTCTTCCGACCACAGTCTCTTGCGGGACGGTATCAGGGATCCGTATGAGGACCTTGTGTCTCTTTGGGAGTTCCTCGACGGCTGTCAAGTCCCCCACTCCCAAATATGACGGACGCCCCCGATCGTTTTTCGCAGCAGGTCGCGCGGCTGCGGGCCGGCACAGGTTATCCCCTTCGTAAAAAGGGTTTAGTTATATTACTTGATAAAAATGGTGATCAACACATATTTTTAAACTTCCATATCAGTCTTTGCCATCACTTTCAAATTTTTTTGAGCAGGCGATTAATTTATTTGTGGTAGAACTTTTATGACTGCCGTGTAAATTCAGTGTTTTAATACGTTTAAAAATGTATAAAATATTGTTTTTTTTTCCAGTTTTTTGTCGCACAAGGAATTCAGATTTTTGCTACCGCTGCTCCCACTTGTGTTGTATATTACATCAAGATTCCTTGCAGCTTGGAGTTGCAAGGCTAGCAAGTAAGTCTAATATACTTGAAGGAACATTTGTCAGTGATTTCTTAACTGAATACTAAATACAGATGTACACTTCTTCTCTGGGTTCACAAGCGCTTTTAGTGAACTTTCATTAAGAAATTTCACTAATAGAGGGGTATCAATGGTGAGACTTTCGGAAAATTTCATTAAATGACCGCGAATTAGGGCTTCTGGAACCCATTTTCATGGTCAGTTTAAATGTTTATATACAGTGTGTCCAAGATAAGGAGGGGATAGTATGGGGAAATCGGAAACCGTAAGAGATACAGCGTGGGTTAAATTAGGAAAAAGTTGCCCATTTTAGAGCTCATTTAAATGGTATTTTGAAATTTTGGAAATTCCGATCAGTCACAGGGATATTCGAAAAAAAGAGAAATTCTCCAATTTCGGTTTTACTTTTGCCTGACATTATTTGAGAAGATATTGAAAAACAGAAAACACTTTCTTATGTACACTTTTTAAGCTCTGCAAGTTGGTGTTTACAGATTTTTTATTCGACGTTTCGTCTCGGAGAAACCATCAACAACTTAATTTTTTTTAAATACGGCCCTGCAATTTTTATTTCAAAACTTAAAACCATTTTCAAATATAAATTAGAGGATCTATCATTTCTAATGGTTTGAATATGTTTTCAGCTTGTTTCAGCCATAAAATGTGATTTTTCAGGAAAAATCTTTTCAGTACGGCCCTGAATACTCGAAAAGCATTTATTTCTATAAGTAGTACATTTTAAAAAGACAATGAAGAAAAACGTTTTCAGTAATATTTCTTAGTTATTAAAATGTAACACATAAAATCGTACTGTCATAAGACTAGGTCCTAAACATAGAGGGCTTTGAAAAATAAACAAGTTGTCTCTAATGACAATAGAGATCTTTCAACAAATATAAATGTCAGTGTCAGTTACTTCACTTCGTTACATACAGTTAATTGGTTAATTGGGTACAAGCTCTTTCAATTTGTTTTAAAATGGCTGGACATTTTTCTTTTGGAGAAAAGTTCGACATGTTAAAATGTTACATTTTGTGCTATAGTAATACAAGAAAAGCTGAGCAAATGTATTCAAATTATTACCCTGAAAGAGCACAGCCAAATAGAAAGATATATGGAAGAATAGTTACCAATTTATTGCAGTATGGTCCATTTAAGAAATCAATTGTTACTAGAAACAAACCATGCACTGATGTAACTCAAAATAATGTACTGTTAGCTGTAGCACAAACTCTACAACATCGGTTAGAAATATTGAAAGAGTAACTGGGACGCCAAAATCTACTGCAAATTTTATTTTACATAAGAACAAATACCATTCTTACAAATTTTGAATCTGCCAAGGATTACGGTTGGGAGACGATATAAAACGAAAGGCATTTTGTGAGTGGTACACTAGAAAATGTCAAGAGGATGAACATTTTGTTAATAAAATATTATGGTCTGATGAGAGTATGGTGACTAACAACCGAATCTTCAACAGGCGAAATACACATTTCTGGTTCAGAAGAAATCCACGTTTATACACAATGTCTAAGCACCAACACCGTTTTGGTTTCAACATGTGGTTGGGGATGTTGGGGACAAGGATAATTGGGCAATTTTTTTATCATGGATCACTAACTTCCGGCCGGTATCGAAATTTCCTGCAGAATAATTTGGAAGAATGGTTCGATGCTCACTTACCATCAGCAGAAGTCAATAACATCTGGTTTCAACAAGACGGGGCCCCAGCTCATAATTTGAAAACTGTTCAAGAATACCTATCAAGCAGGTTTCCTGACAAATGGATAGGTACGCATTCAGCAGTTTCTTGGCCTCCACGATCGCCGGATCTGACACCTCTTGACTTCTATCTTTGAGGGTATGTCAAAAACTACGTATAACAACGAAATTTTCACACGGAGGAACGATTATGTCAACTGGTTTTGCAAGCATTACAAACGATTACACCAGATGCAGTAAACAATGTTTTGGGTTCCACAATTAGACGATGTTACCTATGCCTAGAAAATAATGATGATTTGTTTGAACCTGTCTTATAATTAAGGCAGATAATCTATTTACATATAATATTCATTAGTTAATAAGGTACCTACATTTCATGAATTCAAGTTATTTTATTGGTTTATTTATTACAAATGTGTTTCTCTTTCATTAATAAGTTTGAAGAATCTTACTGAAAATGTTGTGCTTCATTGACATTTTGAAAGGTACGACCTTACCGAAATAAACGCTTTTCGAATATTTAGAGCCGTACTCAGAAGATTTTTCCTAAATAATTTTGTTTTTTGACTGAAACAGGCTGAAAAAATAATTAAAACCGTTACAAATGATACATCCTATAATTAAGATTTGAAAACGGTTTTAGGTTTTGAAATAAAAATTGCAGGGCCGTATTTAAAAAATTAAAGTTAATGATGATTTCTCGGAGACGAAACGTCGAACAAAAAATCTGTAACACCAACATGTAGAGCTTAAAATGTGTACGTAAGAAAGTGTTTTCTGTTTTCAATATCTTCTCAAATAACGTCAGAAAAAAATAAAACCGAAATTGGCGAATTTCGTTTTTTTTTTTTTTCGAATATCTCCGGAACAAATCGGAATTTCCAAAATTTAAAAATACCATTTAATTGAGCTCTAAAATGGGCAACTTTTTCCTAATTTAACCCACCCTGTATCTCTTACGGTTTCCGATTTCCCCATGCTATTCCCTCCTTATCTCGGACACCCTGTTGAAGAAAATTCACAAAAAGAAAATATAAAACTTTTTTTTTACTTTTAAAGGAAACTTGAATAAGTGGAAATGAAGAAAAATATAAGCGGAAAAATACCCATATTTTCATGCCACAAGCTGTCAGAAATAAGAACATTACTTAAATCTGTCACTTTAAAGTGTCATTTGCCATTTGTGAAAACAGTTGATCAACTACTGATATATTATGAAATTTACATTATGTAAATAATCCTCTCAAATTAATTATTTCGTCCTTTTTGTACGAAGGTTCCTTTTTTATAATTTTCTTCGAACGTTTGCTAAATAATCACATAATCTGATCAAATCATGGTATGGGTTTGTAATTGTTAATATTTCGAAAACTAGAGTATGTAGGTATAGGGAGTGTTATACAAAACCTGAAGCAAAGGGCATGCCCTTCACTTTAGAAACACAAATTTATAAGCTGTTCCATCTGAAAAAATTGAGTTACGGCAGTTTGAATTGTTTCAAATTCAGTCACTATTTGAGAGCCGCCTGTATACAGCATTTCGATTGAGTGCATCACTTTTGCGGGATTTTGCTATCTATTGGCCAAAACGTCCTTTCATATTTTTAGTGAATTTTCTTTAAGAAAATTCTCTAATGACCAGATCCATGTTTATATATATATATATATATATATATATATATATATATATATATATATATTATATATATATATATATATATATATATATATATATATATATATATATATATATATATATATATATATATATATATATATATATATATATATAAACACAAAATTCTTCAGGAAAAACTGGTCCGATTTTCCTGGCTAACGAACTTCTTTCAGGGGATGAAATTGTTTCTACTGCCCTGGGCAAGGCTAAACTTTTTGCCTCGTTGTTCGCCGGCAATTCTACTCTCCACCCACCTTCAAATGTTCAAACACCAATGTTGCGCATAAAATGACGGATATCATTTTCAAAACTAAAAATGTACAAAAGATGCTCTCTTCTCTTAATACCAGGAAAGCCTCTGGCCTTGACGAAATTCCACCAATTGTTCTAAAAAAATGCGCACCAGAACTTGCTCCTGTCCTGACTCGTCTGTTTCAGACATCTTACAATAGAGGCATATTCCCTAGTAACTAGAAAACTGCTCTAGTACAACCCGTTCCCTAGAAAGAATCCAAAGTGCTTCCTAGCAACTACAGGCCTATTTCTCTCCTTTCAGTCATCTCTAAAGTGATGGAAAAGTATATAAACACCGAATTACTAAAATTTCTTGAAAAACACTGTATAATCCACGACAGGCAGTATGGATTCCGTCAGCGCAGATCAACTGCCGACCTTCTTTCCTTTGTCCCCCATTCTTGGAACAAGTCTATGGAACTACACGGTGAATCCCAGATTGTCGCTCTAGAGATATGTAAAGAAAAGTCTGTACCTGGACAGCAAATTTCCTCTCCAACCAGAGCATTTCTGTTGTCGTGGATGGCCATTCCTAAAATGTATCCAATTAATGCAGGAGTCCCTCAAGGTTCAGCTTTAGCCCTACTTTGTTTCTGCTCCACATCAATTACCTCTCTAACACATCCAACCCAGTCCACAGTTACGCGGACGATAGCACCCTCCACTCAAATATACAATATTCTAAGCCTGTGTCTGTAGCCCAATTAGATGAGGATCACAGACTCCTGGAGTGTTCTGTCTCCGTGGATCTCCAAAAAATATTAGACTGGGAAAGTAGAAATCTTGTACAATTCAACTCCACCAAATCTCAGTCTTTCTTTCTATCTCATAAGAGATACACAAGTCCTTTTCACATGTTGGCATTTCTGTGGATTGAAATCTCAGTTTGCACCAACATGTCACATCAATTACAGAAGCGGCTGCTAAGAAATTAGGTTTCCCTTTTCCGGGCTCGCAAATACTTTTCACTATAATCTCTATACCTTATGTACTTCACAAATAAGGCCAAACCTCGAATACTGCTCC